>JBCAUJ010000028.1:688311-720445 GCA_038406275.1 Cataglyphis albicans
CGTGATTTCTAAAAAAAAAATTGTTTTTCTTAATTAGACCGGAGACTTATTGAGTGATGTGTTATATATATATATATATATATATATCTTTTATATAGATTGTTATCTCTTCACTATCTCTTTGAAATCCGCGCTAATATAAATCACCTATTAATAAAATAAATCATTAAATCAACATTAAAAATTGCAAAAATCAATGTATAGAAATTTCCGCATTTATTTTATTCATAGATGATTTATTAGCGCGAATTTCTCTCTCTCTCTCTCTCTTTCTCCCTCCTCTCTCCTTCCCCCCTCTTTTTCTTTCTCTTTTTCTCTCCATCTTTGAAATCTATAATTTATTACTGATAAGCAACGCCACTTATAATTACCGAATATAGCGAAATGAAGTTAAACGCCGTAATTGATTTATGGAAAGCTCTATGAAACTTTTCTCCCGAATATTTAACGATACGCCAAAATGGCGCGAGCGTAAATTGATGACCGTAAGCTGCTGGAGAGAAGTCCGAAACTTTCTCTAAATTTTCCATCTCTCCGTTGGTTTCAACTTTACGTTTCGATATATGCGTACGTCAGGAGGAAATTACCTGTCGAGAAAATTAATTATCTCGGTGACCAAAATTGATTTCGGGATATATATATATATATACTTATTTACAACACCTTTTTCTCCCTCCTTCAAATACTTATCTCCCATTAAGTACGCTTCGTAGTCAATTAACTAAAACTCGTGGATGCTTTGTACGTTCGTAATGTGGGATATTGCTTTGATGTCTTGTCCTTGCCCGAAGCCGCGACACAAAGGACATATCAAGTTTCGAATATTTGCCCCTTTGTCCAGTGGCGCTGCAATAGCTTCCCCTCTTATATCAAATTTCCCTTTGACCGGTTTCATATTTCAGTAAAAGGGAAAAATTTCTGTAAGAAATCATTTTTTCTTTGTACGCAATTCTCAGTAGTTCGTAACATATGGTGGATTGTTAAAAGAAAGAAAAAAAAAAAAAAAAAAAGACAATAATAATGTAACAGGCATCGAATACGAATTTCCTGCGATTTGCTCGACTTTTAAATTAAATTTTTTTATTCAACAATTTTTTTATACTCCCGACAAAAATTTTATTTCGATATAAGAGGACATTTTTTTGAGGAAAGATTTTCCATCAAGAATAAAAAATTACTCTTTCCACTGTTTCTTTGATGTTGATGTCGAGTTCCCTTTACGGGAAACGTATCAGAACTTCGGGACTTTTACAAGGTCAGAGTTTTTTTTTTTTTTCCACAAATGGAATTTCATCAAGCAACTCTTTTAATTAACATCCCTTTTTTGGGGTTAGGGGGAAGGGGAAAGGCAATACTCTCTGGCATACTCTCATTGCGCCGATGACATCGCGGTATCTCGGGCCTCTTTATTGCTAGCGCGGTAAACGAGATTCCAGTAGAAATCGGATAGTAATTAGTCCTTCCAGCTTCCCTTCACTCCCCCTCTCCCTTCCCCCCCCCCCCCCCTGTTCAGATCGTCAATTAAGGCCAACGCTCTCGGCTCGTCTCGATTATGAGGGTAGCGTTTGAGAAGCGCTATAATACCTGACTTCCCGCCGGCCAGGAAGGTAAAGGGATCTCTCTAATCGAAAGGGGTATTAACGCGCCAGCCACAAATCATGCGCGCCAAAATATATCGGATTAGTGGAAAAGTAAGGAAAACTTGTAAAAAGAGCGAGCAACATATTTCAAATAATTTGAGAACTCGGAAAGAATGTCTAAATCATGTTTGAAGCGTTGAAATTAATTTTAAAATATTATCAGAAAATTCGATATTTAATTAACTTTTATGGTGGATTTAATCTGATTTTACAAATGAGTCTCTCGCAAAATTTTTATCAGATAACTCTAAATTAATTTATCGACTCTTGTCAAATTTCTCACGTTAGTATTTTTAATACTGCGTACAGTGTAAAGAGATCTTTATTAGTAAAAAGTAAAGAAAAGTATAAAAATAGTTTTGCAATTATTTTTATTAATATTATAATTCAGAAAATTGACTAAAAAAAAAGTTGTACTATTGCATTGTATTATTAAAAATTATTTATCAAGATTTGACGGAAACTTTATATGTGTGTATATGACATTTAATATGTCAAATTTTGTATTATATATTCATTTATATATATATATATATATATATATATTTTTTTTTTTTTCTTTACAATTAAATGTTTTATATATACGAGAAAAGAAAATGGCAAGTGCAGCTCGTTCGACGTCTTACTGGAAATTTGCTTCGAGAGGACGTAATAATGTAAAATACTTTTATCGATAGGCTTCTACCTTTACTCATATTTAATCAATAATCGTTTGATCTTCCGGTTGCATTAAATTGTCGTATATTGGGCGCTGTCATGCTATTATTGGCTTCTCAACTTTTTCGCTATCGGGGCTTGAAAATAAATGAGTAATTGCTTTACTTTATTCTGAAATATTTAAAGTCAATTTATTTCTTTATTAATAAAAATTTCGATTAAAAAAGATAAAATAAGAAACTGTCTCGCATAATGAAAGAAAGATTTTAACGCTCATTTATTGAATATTTTTGTAAATTATTCCGAGAATCAATTAAAAAACTTTTAACAACTTATTGAACGCAGAAAATATTGCGTCTAACGAGACGCTGGAAAATTTAATGGACGTTTTTCGGATATTTTATAAGAAAAGTCTCGACGGAGCGGTATCGCAAGAATTTGAAGTCCACCGAAGTGTAGAAGCATTTTACGCTTCATTTTGCGAAATTCCGAAATTCCCCCCCGAGAATGTTTGCCGAGCCGACCGTCCGGAATTCAAGGCGCGCCCACGTTGCCGGCTGGAAAAACAAGAGTCGCGTCGCGTAACGAGGAAATAACGGCCGTGCGTAGTTGCATCCGAGCTGCTTTATTTGCAGATAAGTGATACGGTACGATCGTGCTGTGCGTATGCATATACGGAGTCACAGTAAGTCTGAAAGAAGGCGCGAAGATAATTTTTTCTCTCAATCAAATAAATAGATTTTGTTAATTTTTATATCTCTTAATTTATTCAAATAAATATATATACTTTGTCCGCAAAATATGTTTTGTTATATTAAATAAATTATTTGCATGTAATAAAAATAATTATAATTTTAAAAATAGTTATAATTTTTAAAATGTATACATTAAAATTACATTTAAAATACATTTAAAATTTTAATATAGATATAATATTATATTTATATTAAAATAAATATAATATTTATATTTGAAAATTGTTGATTAAAATAAAAAAAAAATCTGTTTTTTAAGCAAACAGCCAAAAATTAAAAAATGTTTTTTTAAAGGAAGTAATTTAGAATACAAACAAATAAAAATGAAAAACATATTTTTTTTTATTTGCAAATACTCTGCTTTTATTTTATATTTTATTAATTTAAATATATTTACCATTTGATTAAAATAGCTAATTCCGTTGCAAGTATTTAAATAAATAATTATTTTTAACCCAAAGAAATTTTTTTGGATTTAGCACATTTTTTTTTAGTGAAAAATTAATATATATATTTGTAAAATGCACAAAAAACTTGATTATACAATTTTTATATTTTTCTTAAATTCTGCGCGTATATTTTCTCGTGGAGAAAATTTTTATTTTCAGCCAAAACGAAGGAAACGACGGTAACTGCATCGTACTGTGCATGCACTCGTAAACGCGTAAACGCATTGCGTAAAGATCATAAAACTGCGAGCATTATGAGAATCCGCCTTGCGAAGCGCCAGACAGCTAAGATATTTTCTTGTAAACCCGTGTCTTTATGACGCGATGTTTATTCGAGACACGGTTTCCTCGCATACCGACAAACATTATTTTATCTTCTCTATCGCGCTTTCGCGCTCATATATATGAAGCTCGAAACTGATAGCTCCTACAATTAGTGAAATTAAAACTAGACGACTAATATCAACTTTTCTCTCTGTAAATTAAAACTACAATTTTACGACGGAATTTTTATTTCCGCACCGTTTTCACGGACTGCGGGCAATAAAGTTTAATACAAATGTTACGCTTCGTACATTTTTTATGTACATTTGTACAATTAAAAAGTATTTTTCTAAATTTTTCGATAGAATATTTTAGCATAACTGGAAATCTCTCTCGTATCTTTTACATGATTTTAAAAAACTGCAATGTGCTTTTATTGTTTTATGCACCAACAGAGGGATACAATGGCACAGATTTCATGTTTAATTAATTAATCAACATTCTTTTCATCCATTATTTTCATATTTTGAAAATGATGAAAATGTTACACATACTTTTATAGATATATTGTATAATCATTGTGTATTATTGGAATTGTTGGAACAAAAAAACTTTGTATCTCTATATCCCGGGCGTACTATTGTGTATTTTTAAAAAATTATTTAAAAAAAATAAAAATTAAAAAGGGCACAAAGTCCACGCGTCTGTATCTGAAAAATTGTTATATCAAAAAAATATACAATTAATATATATAATTTAATATGCATTTAATCTCTCTAAAAAGTTAGTGTGCTAAAAACATTGCTTCAATGTATATGTTATGAAGCGTGTCTTTTTTACAAAAATAAAAATATGAAAAAAAAAAAAAAAAAATTAAACACGATACAAAATTTAATCCTTTTATCACACAGTGTTTTAATATTAAAATTGTTACATTTAATAACGCATAATACGATTATGTATTTTAATAAATTTTCAGTAAAATACATAGCTACAAGATATTTTTACAGATAAAATAATTAAGAGTAAACAAAAAATTTAATGTAATAAAATTTTGTTTTGCTATAATAAATAAATTTTAGATATTTTATTTCATACTTTTTTGCAGTATAATACATATAACAGTGTCTGCCTATCGCTATTATCTTTTTCCTTTTAACGTACGTCTGACCAAAAGCATCTTTATCCACTTACACGCGTCCTCTCTCTTCGGTTCAACAGTTCGTTCGACAATTTAATCGAGAGATGCGAGAATTCCAACTATAAAGGCGACTACAAAAACTTGTGTTTTTTTCTGCAACTTTCAAACACTAGAACAGGTCATCTCTTTCCAACCCCTTTATTCCCTTTTCGCACAAGTAGTTGCTAAAGCAGTCGAGAGTGGGTCACTACATACTCGTACACACACATAGCTTCATAGTTAAAGGCCGAAGCCACGAAGCAAGGAGTAGTCGCCGCAACTACCGACCCCTCATCACAGTTGCTTCATCCCCTGCCTTCTCTCCCCCTTCCCATTCTTCTCAGTTCCGTTTCTCCCTTTCGCGCGCGGAGGAATACGAATTTCCTGATCTGCATAATGCCCGGCGCGGTCTGCTTTTATCGTGTCAATAACAAACTTTGCACTTGTGCAACTGCCGGCGTATATAAGCCCGCCCATTCGCTCGCTCGGACCTACCCCTCGTTCGGGAAAGGGGGATGAAATCGCATCCCGCGACGGGAAACATTAGCTATTTTATTCTGGAGTAAAAGACCCGCGAGCAGATATTAAAGCGACAGGAAGTGGGTCGCCGGTGAATGAAGTCGTCGTACTTTCCGTCATTATGATGAAAACGCGACTTAATTGACATTTGATATCATTGATGGTGTCCGATAAATTACCGCACGCGAAGAAAATGTAAATTATAATGTATATATTATAAATATTTTATAAAAATTCTTTTTTGTTTAGATCAACTCTTTCGCTGCTCAATAGCTGCTGTATATTTTAATAAATACTGTAAAAAATTTTCTAAACATTTAGACACATTGTTGTCTAAATTTTGAGATTCAGGTATTTGAAAAAAATTTTAAACAATCTGTCTTAGTTATTAAAATTATTTTTCCAAAAATTGAGAAAAGTCTAAAAATTGAAGTGTGTCTAAAAATTTAAACAGGAGAGAATGTTATTTCCGGCACCTCTCAATTTGATAGATATATCGATAGATTTTTTTATCGAGAAAAAGAACGCTGCAAACTACTATGCGCAACAATCAATAGCTTTCAAGATATTGATGTTTCAAAATTCTAATTTTTCTTTTATGGAAAAATATATTGAGATTTTAAAATTTTTGGCAAGAAATTATTTTTATAGAATTTTTTATCAAACTTTTTAATATAAAAAAAATTTCCTTTTTTTTTGAAAAAAAATATATTGAGGTTCAAAGTTTTCAATGCAACAAATTTTAATTTTTTTTTAGATATATTAAAATTTTTTAATTTTTGCATAGTAATGCAACAAATGAATATATACATATAAAGAATAATAAGTAAAATGAGAATAGTAAATAATAATGGTCAATAAGATTCACGGACATAGGATTAGGTTAGGACGATGGATTAGATTAGGTTAGGTTAGTTTTTTTCGGAATGGAAGTGCAGAGAAAGAAACGCTTCCCTGCCTATGCGTTTGATATTTTTATACATAAATAAATGAATCTGCTAAGGATATATTTTGCAAAACATACATGATGTCAGAAAATCACCAATTGTGGCGAAGGTATTGCTGTAATTACGACTTTTAAAAATCGATATCTCGAAAACTATGAATCGTAGCGCATTGTAGTTTGCGGCATTCTTCTTCTAATGAAAAATCCTATGAAAATAATTTATCAAATTGAAGGATCCCGGAAATAACATTCCTGCCTTCAGACAGCATTCAGTCTGAAAACTCGAATAGTGTGTCTGCAATAAAGCTTCACGAACTTTCTCCGAAATCTCTCAGTCAATTTTTTTACAGTGAATCTTGTTTCGGAAATAGAATTCTATCATCCATTTCTTTTTGACTGTCGCACAAGATGTTGAAAGAAGAGAAACAAGACGCGTTGACGCGTCACATTATCATAAGATAATGAAAATAAAGTAAGTCGCAATGAAAGTAAAGCAATACGAGATAAAAATGATAAGGAAGCGTTCGGGAAATACATTTTTATTACAGCGACATCGGGCCATTGCATAAGTAATATTTTCCCCGAGGGACTTGTAAGGAGAGATATATCAGCTTATGTCAAATAGCCGCGGCATTAAAGGGAATAGGGTGGAAGCGTAAAGAGGATTACACGTATTGTGCATGGTGTCAGAGATAAATGACAACGAATGCTCGGCGCGTGTCGGGAATTATACCACCGTGTCTGCGTCTGGCGTCCATATAGATGGGCTACGTAAAAAAAAAAAAAAAAAAAACAAACAAACAAAGGGATATAAAATAAAATATAACATCGAAGCGCGCGCGTTGCGACCACGTCCAAGCACTGCCTTTCAAAATATTTTGCGCGATAAACATTGGTTCGTACATGCTAATAGGAAAAAATATATCCACGATACATGTCGTTCGCGGATGATCCCGACATCGCATTTATAAAACGTCGTTCGTCGCTATTATTACTTAAATAAAGATATATTGATAAGAGCGAGGATTTTTGTAAGAGGTGGCGTATATTCTTGTACTTTACGAGCAATATAAACGTTGAACGGCCAAATATGCAACGAATAAATGATAAAATGAGGAATATATCGCAAAATTTAACGGCGCGTAAACGTATCTGATATTTTCTGACATGTAGAAATGTGAAGGATAATTCAAGCGTCTACGTGTGCGTGAAAATAGTCTCGAATAGAAAACTGTCGCAAATAATATATCACGAACACACTCGTTCTACAATTTATTTACACAAATAAATAGAATAAATTCTTGAAAATATCTAAATATCTCTTAATTAAAAATTATAAATTTGACACGATCGAAAACTTTCTCCCTCTCTGTCTCTGTATACTTTTTACTATATATTTTTAGTATATTTGTATTAGAATTTTTTACTATTTACTTTTAATATATTTATATTAGAATCCAGCCAGACGATTTATGTTTTTTTAAAGATATATTCGCTTCGCGAAGGCGTGAAACAATTCTCGGGGAAAAGACGCAGGAGTTATTTTTTTCACGTGTCTCTCGAAATACTGCATTCGAATGTTTTCGTTCGCAAATTTGCGAGGGTTGAATTGCAAACTGTAAGAGAGAATTTTGCGCTCGTATATTATCCACCGTTGATATACCCGGGCGAGAGAACAGCAGCTTTAATCCTGAAATAATGTCCTGCGGGTGTGGCGAGAGAAATGTAGAGAGAGAGAGAGAGAGAGAGAGAGAGAGAGAGAGAAAGAGAGAGAGAGAGAGAGAGAGAGGAAGATGGGTCGTAAAAGCGCGACGTTCACAGGTTTCGGAAATCTCATCGGGCAGAATCCACCCTGTGGATGATCCTTCGTTAACGGGTTACTGCCAGGATTCGTTGGCGCGATTACGGCCGTGCAACGCCTGTAGGAAGGACATTCTTAACTTGGTTAGCGAGAGCCGATAACTCGCTTATATCACGAGAGTCCTCGTC
Organism: Cataglyphis albicans; assembly: GCA_038406275.1. Taxonomy (NCBI): domain Eukaryota; kingdom Metazoa; phylum Arthropoda; class Insecta; order Hymenoptera; family Formicidae; genus Cataglyphis; species Cataglyphis albicans. The sequence goes on from JBCAUJ010000028.1 coordinate 696,711, forward strand.
CATGAGGTTTTCATCGGGAGCTTCGGGAATTTATCGCGAAAAGCCGCGTTCGCGTTCGCTTCACCTTTTTTCGAGCCGTTTGTTTTGCACGTTACTTCTATTCAGGAGCTACAGATTAAATTATAACCGAAAGCGGAGGAATAACGGCGCGAGGGTAAAAATAACGTTTGTATATGGAATTTTGTTTTTAATTCTCACGATAAATCGAAGGGAGATTATGGATTATATCTATAATTCGTGTATTTTTCTTTGAATAAAATTGTATTCCAAGCGGATTTCATATAAATCAATATATTCTTGCTTCGAATCTTTACAGCTTTTTTTTTTCATTTTCTCATCTTAGTAAGATCTCTAAACTTTTGACGCGTTGTATGTTTTTATAAAATGCACAGATATCTATATTAAACTAGATTGCTAATTAAGGCTTCGGATTGAGGCTTGCGTCGCATGAAATTTCCGGCTGTATGAAAGAAAAATGGCAGCGGTCTTGTATGTATGAAACGTGTGGTTTGTGTGAATTTTATTTACAACGTCGGTATGTGTCAGTGTGGCCAAAGAAAATTTTTTAAAAACAAAAAATGTGTGATTTCCTTCACTCGTATCGTTTGATAATTTGATAGTTTAGCAGTTTGACAGTTTGACAGTTTGACAGTTTGACAGTTCGACAGTTTGACAGTTTGACAGTTCGACAGTTTGAAAGTTTGACAGTTTGACAGTTTGACAGTTTGACAGTTTGTGACAAAAAATTGAATTAAAATAATTATTATTTTAGTAATTTATATTTTATTTCTTAGATCTAAACAATAGTTATTAAAATCTTTGTTGAATATCACAATCGCAATAATTGTTTTAAATGTGGAAGTGCCATTTTTTTCTCATCAAAAACTCTATCTGACACAAGTTATACTATTCTAATTCTAATGGTGATTCTTATTAGCAATCTAATTTAGTATAGATATCTATGATAAAATATTTTCGAACTCTGTGTCATTCAAAGCGATTTCTACTCTCGGGAGGAATCTTGAGAAACAAGCGAGAGTGAAACGGAGGATGAGTTAATTAAAATTTCCCGCATAATTTCGATGATAAATTCGCCTTCCATCGGAAGGCGCGTCCGAACGGTAACCTAGATATAAATTTCGATTTAGGAACGTCGGGCTTTAATAAGAGACGATTCGTGCGCTGGCAACTTTCTTAATTACTGTCGACTGGACCACTCTGCTGATATTTCCGCCCTCTTTCTTTCTCATCGGCTCGTCTTTTTCTATTTTTGTAGATCAAAAAGAGGATCCGCTTTATATCCAGACACAATCTTTTCCAATATAAAACTACATCGTGTTTTCCATTCCTTCCAGAATTGTTGACATAGTGTATGCAGCATGTTGATATCAATATTGATCAAGTTCAAAATTTAGCTACGTAACATGGCGTAAATTTAACGCTCGCGACAAATATTCCCTGTGCTCGAACAGGTATTAGAAATATCGATTTTACGAAAATAGTTTTCATTCGCTGCAAAATATTCCGTTGAAAACTTTACGTTATTTTTATCTCACATTGGAAAACATTCTCAAAAATATAGTGAATTTAAAATCTTTTAAAATGTTATTTTTTAATGTTTGTGTATCTCCTGCTCCTTTTCTTTTCTCTCTCATCAGAATTTATAATATAAATCTGCACTTAACTAAAGCAATATTTGGAAATCCAGTTTATTCTAGCAATATAAAAAAATTAATTGATAATTTTTAGAAAATTTTATTTAATGGAATATTAGAAATTTATCATTTTAATCTTTTACATATATTTTTATTAAACATTTTTATTATACATTTATTTTTAAATCTTGAATATTTAGCTTTTTTTGGTCAATACAAGCCTCTGCGAGTAGCGTTTTTCAAAATGCATAGTTCAATGATGTAACATGCTTCTCCTCATATAATTGAAATGAAAAAATTCAATCTAGTTTTATTCTGTAGAATATTTATGAGATAGCAAATCTAATTTTATTAAAAAGAAATAAAAAATAATAAAGTAGAATCATTTTAAAATTAGATATTATAATTTTGCTTTCATTTTCTGAAAGTCAAAAAAAATATTAATTATTAAGTTTTTTAAATAAGTTTAGTTGTTCAAAAATGTACTCTTTTATTTAAAAAAAAAAATTGAATTTATTTGGTCCATTAGTTTTTAAGATATTCATCACATTATCTTTGAAAAATGTTTCAAGAAAAATCCATTCAAAGTATGACAGGCTCATTTAAAGACGTGCGCGTGCCATCCTATTCTAAGTCTTACAACTTCATCAATTTTGTGAATTTTTTAATAAAATGTGAAAGACATATTTTTCAGACTTATTATGCTTTTGGAAAATGTAAAAAAACATAGCCAGCAAAATAAAAATTTTTACATATTAACAAAACACTAATAAATATTTGTACAAAATTCGATTTAGATCCATTTATTTGATTAAAAATTATTTACTAAAAATTGTAGCAAAATACTTATAGTAATTTAAAATTTTTTTATAAATTTCTCGTTTTTGCAAATGATTTCGGAGGATACTCATGGTCAAAAGTTTTTGTGAAAAATTAGAAAAAAAAAATACTAATATAATTACAACTATTTTCTTTTATAAAGATGTTAAAAACCATATTACTTTGTAAAAAACTTTAATAACGTTTTATAATTCAGATTTATTTATTTAATTTTCCAAACAAATATAAACGTAAGAAATATGTTTTTTTTTTAAATTCTGACAGCTTTTTACTATTGTACAGCCAAAACATCCTTAAAATAAAAAATGATTTGTAAAAGAGAACAAAAATTCCTTCATCTTTGAAAGACGAAGGTATTCATTTATTTATTCGAGTCCAAAACCTAACCTCTCTTTCTCCATCTGGATCGAGCGACACGGAGACGGCGAGTTCTGAAACTTTTATTTGTTCCGCGCTCGCGCACTTCCGCTCTCGTGTGCCGTGCATACATGTGTATGCTTCCTTGCTTGAGAAGCAAGTAGTTACGCTCAGTCATTTGCAGATAAAGTAAGCTGAACCGCCGGACGGTCGCAACTTTCCACTTTTAAAGTACAATGATAGATTATTCGAATGGAGAACAAGTTTCGTTTGATAATTCATTATCTTGATTACACAAGGAGTATTTTACAAGAAAATTGATGAGTTCAAGTATTAGTGGGAGTTGTGGCAACGATGTCGATTATCCTGATTATCTGAAAATTGTTTATGTAACAAAACTTAAATATTTCAATATATAATATATAATAACTTAAATATTTTTAAATTTTTAAATTAAATTAATTATACTTAATTAATAATTAATTATATTTAAATGTAAGATTAAATTTTTTTTTATATTTATTAAAATTTTTATAATTTTTATTTTTTATTTTTTTAAATTTTTATTCCTTGTTTTATCAAGATTAATTACTAGATAACAATCAATGCCATTTTTTTATACAAAGTAAAATTGGTTTCAAAAGACCAATGATATTAAAGAGATTTACATTCTTTGGAGAACATAGATGTAATCAATAGATTACTCTCTCACGACCATTTATTAAAGTGGAAGCTTTAATTATCGTAATGAAGCGTTCGTTAATACGATCGTTCATTAATACAATTGTAACAATGGTTTTCTCGTTTTTTTTGACGTGTTTTTATTTCCTTCCCATACGTCATTATAAATAAAACATAAATGCTCCGATAATCTTAAATTTTTGTTTGAGGCGTATCAATAAAAATTTCTGTTTTTCATTACATTTAATTTGTTGAATAGCTTTCAGTTCTGTTCGGTGAATTTAAATTGGTTGTGAATTGAATAACAAATGAAATCTTGTCAACATCGAATTGCTAATTAAAAAAAATACAAACGTGATAAAAAATAATTTTTTACATGCTTTATGTAAAAAAATTTAAAGAAAAAATAAGTCTCTTATGAAAAAAAAAAAAAATCTTGAGATATTTCCGAAAATCTTTATTTTTATGCAAACTAATATTTTACCTTTAAAAAAAGACACAAAGAAGTTATTATAATTAAGCATAATTTATTTATATTTTTTTAAATATTTTACATTTTTTAAATACAATTGTATAATATTATATACGTTATGATAAATGTCTACATGTTTTATGTAAAAAAAAAAATCTTAAGAAAAAACAAGTCTTAAAAATAAAAATTCTCGAAATATCTCCAAAAATCTTTCTTTTTTTTGTAAAATAATATTCTATTTTATGTAAAATAATATTTTATTTTTCTTTAAAAAAAGACACAGAAAACATTATAATTATTTTATATATTTTATAATTTTCTTTAAACATTATACATTTTTTACAGTATCTGCGGCGGGAAGTATAATAATTTCTTTTAATTTATCTTATTATGATAATGCAACAATATTACAGTATATTATTATTATCTAAAATTGAAAAAAAAAAAATTATTTCTCGAAGGCGCAGTGGTTCGATGCTTACGTCACGAGCGTGCAATATGTCGGATAAATTAAGGCAGCTTATCATCGTACGAATTATACACTTGATATGAAACGGCGTGTTGCATTCGCGCGCGAGCATCGTGAATATTCGCCTTGTGCAACATGATGTCAGTACGAAGGGAACATGATACGTTGTTTTCACAGGTTCAATTCAAGCATTTTCCTCTCTACACACACACACATACACACACACATGCACATGCGCCTTAATATATACGCCTTTCTCTCTTTGGTCACGTTTGGATGCTAGAATGCTTTAAATAAAGATAGTTATCTCCCAAATCGCGTAGGCAAATTTTCAATGTTACAAATCTTCCTTAATCCATTTACGTCCGACGTGTCTCATGATTATCTTATAACTCGCCGATTAATTTTGTCGCGGACCATGAATAATTTCTCGTTATCGTGCGTAATCGTTATGGCGATCAAGAAAATTTAAGTATTTTTTAATCCATCGAAGTCTCGTTTGAGACTTTAATAATAGATGTTAACAACATTGGAGTTTTTCTCTCAATATAAAAAGAAAAAGAAATTAAATTAAATTAAATAGAATTAAGAAAAAAAATATAGAATTAGTTGACTATTTTCTTTCTTTTTTTTTTTTTTTAAGAACGAACACACATGTAATCTACATTATTTTAAGAAAAGATATTATTTTATATAAAACACAAAAATTTTTAGAGATAGATCTCAAGATTTTCTATTTTTGAGATTTATTTCTTTCACTAGATTTTTTTATGTAAAATATGTAGACTATTATTTATTATCACATGTATTATCATTGCTTGTATTTAAAAAAAAGCTTATAAAATTATAAAAATTGTATAATATTTAAAAAAAAAACCTATAAAATCGTAAACTATGTAATTATAATAACTTCTTTGCTTTTAGAGAAATAAATTTCGCATTCTCTAAACTTACTAGAAACTACCCAAGACCACTAAAAATTTGTTAGCACTTTCATTCGCGATTCGTATATTTGACGACGCAGAGTTCCATATGTATCACGCGAGTTGTTTTGGTTACCGAGTATATCGGCCAAGACCTCGGCTTCAGAATTCGTGTTTGTACAACAGACACGCTTAACGGAATCCGGGTCCACCGAAACCGTTCCTTTGAAGCCTTCCCTGTAGATGGTCGTGAGAAGACTCGGATATCACATATCCTAGATACTCCTTTCGCGCGCATTTCACGAGGATCCTCTTCGGTGGATGGCAAACAATTTGCGATTCCGTGTGCTGAGCTTTCGATCGGGCCTCTCGATACGCCATGCGAGTAAATAACGCGAGTAAATAGCAATTTAAGAAAAAGCAAATGTAACGCAATCTCTGCGAAGAGAAATCAATGATATTAAAAAAAAAAAAAAAAATTAATAGAAATTTACCGCAAAGCTAGAAGTAGTACCCCTTATCTTTATAATCACAGAGATTGATTAAAAAAATTCTAAATATTTCTTTATATCGATTTCTGTATTTTTTTTTTATTTTTATATAAAAAGTATTGAATTATATTTTTTTATTATTATCTCGATAACTAACTTAACCTATAACGAATTAAATTAACCTAACCTAACTTATACTATATTTATTGAATATTACTGTATTTATTATCTAGAATAATTAATTTTATTGCTACAATATTATCACATTGCACGATAATTTAGAATTTAATGAGATCTACAGAGTTTCTAGAGTCGCAAGGCCATTTAAAAACTTGTAATTACGCGATTCAATAAATCGTTAATTGCGTAGCGTTATTTCGCGGATGCGTGCTCGGGCTTCGTCTCGGTCGACTGAAGGTTTCCAGCTTCTCTAGCGCATTTCCTGAGGGATGTGCATCCAGTTGGCGGCAATCGATGTACGTACGTGCATCTGACGTATGCAGCCAAGCGCGGCTGCGACCGATTTCTCTCTCTCTCTCTCTTTCCCCCGCCCGTTTTCATTTCCCTGCATCCCGCTGGGCTCCTTTTTTTTTTGCCTGGCGGCATCAATCAGTGCTTCAAACGATGCTCGACGTTCGTTCGTACGCGATGTATATAAACCTCGTTCCTTCCTTCGACGGTGACGTGAAATCTTCGTTACGCGGATGAAGGATAAATGGAAAGGATTTGATTTAAAGACAAAAAAAATTGGGAAGGGAGAACATATCAGTTCGATCAAGAGCTTAAAAATTGATTAATTTGAAAAAAATGTCTATATAAAAAAAAATTTTTAACCATCTTATACTCTTTTTTTTTTTTTTTATCCAACAAAACTTCTCGTAAAAAAGTTCAGATATTTTATTTTATCTTTGCCGATGTATATGGAATGGTTAAAATTAGAACAAGATTTGTGGATGCCGAGAATGCGAGCGCTTCTAACTTTCAAATCGCTGTAAAAGTCTCGCCATCGTTATTTAATTAATTACCGTTGCGAGGGAAGAGAAAGAGAGAAAGAGAGAGAGAGAGAGAGAGAGAGAGAGAGAGAGAGAGAGAGAGAAGAGTAGCTCGCTACGGTTTACCGTGAATGATACAGACGAGAATCGTTCAATCGAGAGGGGAATTTCTCGCTGTTTGTGAGAATCTAAGATCTTCAGGACGATTAGGTGGTGACGAGAGCGGAAGCCAAACAGCATGGGGGAAGGGAAAGAAAGGCGATGAAGAAAGGAAGAAAAGGAACAAACGCCGTGGATAATCGATATCGAGTGGAGCAACTTCTTACGTGAGGAAGCAGTCTTCTTTGAAAACGAGAAATCGTCTTGAAAAACGAACCAATCGCACTTTCGAAACGAGGATATTTGTGTCAATCGTAAATCGAGAAAAAGCTGTAATGACATTTGAATTAAATTCAATTTATTTTATCGAGCGGTAAACATGATTATTCAGATTTTATGAAGAAAAAAATATACATGTGTGTGTGTGTGTGTGTGTATGTGTGACAAAATATATATAAGTATATATTTATACATATGTTACACACGCATATATGTATATATAATATATATATATATATATATATAAAAAATAAATAGTAAGGATAAATAATAAATAGTAAAAATAAATAATAAAAATAAATGATAAAAAATAAGTAATAAGAATAAATAATAAAAATAAATAAAATAAAAATAAATAATAATAAATAACAAAAATAAATAATAAGAATAAATGATTAAAAAAAAAAAAAAAAAATCTTTAAAAGACTACAAAATGGTAAAAGGACTTTTATTCCCAATATTTTTCAACTTTATTCTTCAAATATACATCAATAAATCCTGCTCTTAGACATATCATGTGTGTGTATATTCGATGCATTTAATATTTTCATCGTTCTTTCACCATTACGTCGCATCTCTCCGCTTACATAAATATCGTTAATGGACTGCCTCGCCAAGTAAAAGGAGTGTATCGAAAGCTTTTCCGATCGCGAAACATAAAAGTAATACGCTGCGGAATATTTTGTCAATATTAAGAGAGAATGTATGTCAGCTCTCTCTTTCTCTTCCATTGAATATTAATGGACTCGTTTGCCTTCGATTAGCGGAACATCGATTGGCAACGATACTCTTCGCGTTTCGTTCTCGCTGCTTTTTTTCGCGTCCTTCGCGCATTTCGCTCCTTCCGGTTTTGCACGTTTGACGTTGAAATATCGTCGATCTAGTCCGATCTTTGTAATTGTCTCGCTGTTCCCTTTCTTTCTCTCTCTTTCCCCCCCCCCCCCCCCCGATCAATCTTTCAGGGCAGCGTCGATATTTCAATTAACTTCGACAGCGGCATTTCTTCTGTAATTACTGTCAATGGCGATTGGGGTGCGAATAAAACGACGTGTGTATTCGTACATGACGTCGCTTTAGAGCTTTTTTTTTTTTTTATAAAATTGCCGAGACACCGTTTCGCCTCTCTAATTACATGATGTCTCGCAGTATCGGATCGGGTAAGTAGAAATTTTATGTCACTCTTTTCACGAACTCTTCCAAAAATTTTTATTAAACCTCGTTAATGATTTACGGCGCTGTTCAGACGTTGATCATTTGTAAAATTTGCCACGCGTGGCCGAACATGTTGTTGGCCGAAACCCTTCATTTATAAGATGCGTCAGCAAATTTTTCCTCAACTTTTTTTATGTCTGTGTGTGTGTGTGTGTGTGTGTGTGTGTGTGTGTGTGTGTGTGCGACGAGAGCAGGTCGATTATAATAATGTATAGGATGTGCCAATATTGCAGAGGCACTTATATTGACGATGATAACGATTTTTGAGTTATTGCTGTTAGAAAACTGCCTTATCATTATGGAATATATTACCTTAAAACTCAGGAACGCGTTAAATATATATTTAAACGATTTTTGAGTTATTGCTGTTACAAAACTGCCTTATCATTATGAAATATATTACCTCAAAATTCATGGAATGCATTAAATGTATTTAATATTCTATTATCTATATTTCATCTCTTAAAAGCATAGAATAAAAAATATATTTATATACTATATTAATCTAAATATTTAAAAAAAAATATATTTATGTATTATATTAATATTTATATATGATATTATATATCTAGTGAATGATAATTGGATGCAAAGGTAATCGAATGTTAAAAAAAAAAAAACGTTTTATATACAACGGAATAAGGTAAACGCGAAGAGCAAAAAAATCACTGCTTACTTTTTCTAACGAATTTGCGGCGACGCACTTTTGCCATGACAGGTAGAAGCTCATTAATATTGCACGGGAGAATTGTAAGTAACGTGACGAGGGATTTTTCAAGCGGTTTCCGCGCGCGAACGCGGAAAACAACTAATTTTTTTTTCCCCAGATAATAAATTGCCGCCACACCGCGTGCCTATTACTCTGCTTTTTCCGCGCATCGTCATCGCTTTTTCCAAATTTCCCAAGCCTCCTTCCCATCGAACATAATAATCATCGTAAAGGCGATTTTTGCGCGACGAGAGAAAAAATTTGACGTAAAAGGGGATCTTTTGCCGTTCCTTTCCTTGCGTTTCAACAATGAAATTATGTAATTTTTATCACAGTTACATCACCGACTTTTTGACAGTAATTTAATTCTATAAATAGAACATAAATAGAAATTCACGGAAACTTTGACAGGTCAACAGCTGATTAAATTTGTATCATTGATTTAATATGTAATTAAAATATAAATGTGCATTATATTAATTTCACATTTAATAATTTTTAATTTAAATTAATTTAATAATCAAATAACCGATAATATTAATTTCAGATAATCTCATTGAAATTAATTGTGCCAATGAAAAAGAATAAAAATTCTTTGTACACTTGTTGAACGAGCATAGCACTTATATAATTCACTAAATACTACGTATATGTCATAGCCAGATTACATAATCGGTCGTTTTATAAAACATCTAGGCTATTTTATAAAAGAGCGACTATATTCTCAAATCACGGTTGAAAATGAAATATTTTACAATCTGGTTAAAAATTTTTATCTTTTTAATAAAATGTTAATAAAAAAGCCGCTATACTGTCAAACGTAACGATATGTACATTGCTTTAAATTCTGGCCAATTTATTTCAATCAATTTATGAATAGTGCATTTTTACCAATTTTACTTTATTTTACATTTGATAGAATAGACGTAATAAATGTGTTACTTTTTAATTATTTTCACGTTTATATTTTTTTTTTATTATTTATTTTTACATATTATTTTCAAGAATTTTATTTATGTTACTTTTATAAACCTTAATTGTAATAAATACAAGTATTCATAAATACAATAAATAATAAATGCAAGGAATAAAAATTGACAAAATAATTGATTTATTTTATTAAAGCGTTAAAATTGCATAAAATTTAAGACAAAACAATATTTGTAAAAATATTTTATTGATATTGAAAATTCTAGGAAACTTATATCTTGCCTTAATCTTAAGTAAATCCTGATAGCAAACAATTTTACCTTGAATTGTCTTGTCCCGATTTCATTAAATACTAAACAATTTAATTAAAATAATATACATTTAACATAATTTTTCTTTTTTTTATGATTTGTCTCTTTTCTAATAACTTTGTATTTTTTTAATATTCTTTTTAACTGTTATATTTGTTTGGAATTAATCATGTAATTCATTTATTATACCAAAGAAATTTCCTCATTTCTATTTATTTTGTCAATTATTTTTAAATTTGTTAACATAAATGTTTTCATTCAATTTAAACAACATTCTTTAAGTTTGTATAACATAGATTTTTTTTTATTTAATTTACGCATATTTTGTTTTTTTTTAAACCAATGATCTTGACAATCTTAAGTCTTGATATTGTTTTGATAACTAATGCATATATATTAATAATAACTAATTAAAAGTACTATATAAATAAATAAATAAGTAAATAATTATATTGTTAATAATAATTAATTAAAAATCTCGAATTTTGAGACAAAATTAAGACACTATTAAAACTAGTTTTATCTTGTGTAACTCTAGTCCAACATGTCCAAATCCCTAGATAATAGAAAAATGTCGCGCGTAATATTTCCGATGCGGGAAATAATTCGATACAGGTATCGAAACAGGTATCACGATGCGACACCGTTTTGCCATAAAATATTACAACATAACTCTGTCGCCTTAGAGATTCGAGAAGAAGGTTCCTTATTCGCCTCGTTTGCACGACGCAACGTCGTCGTCATCGTCGTCTCTGCACCCTCGAGGCAAAACTTGCACGTTCGCGAGAGAGCTCGTCCGTCGAAGCGACGACAGCCAATCCGCGGCTCGGGATTGCCTCGATAAGATGTAAGTTTAGATTAAATCGTGAATATTTAAAGCTCGGCCCCTCGAGGATTTCGCGCGCGCGTGCTTCCTCCCACACGCGAGCCTTCGGTAACGAAGGGCTTACTAAAGGATATTCGGATACGCGACACCCGATAAGAGAGGAAAGATTACGCGAGTTGCTTTTAGGGATTAGGTCTTATCCGGGTGGGAGATCAGCTTTTTCGAACGAAAGGGAAAGCTACTTTCCCTTCGGATTAATTATCCGATGGAGAAACCCATCCTCTAGCGATAAAAAAAAACCTTATTTGTCTTTGTATTTGAATTACATTTGCTTTATTGGCACGATTAATTTCAACGAGATTATTTGAGATTAATATTATATCCATTACTCGATGTTAATTTTGATTAGAATTTATTATTGGAATTAATGTAGCGCATATTTATCTTAATTACACATTAAAATAGCGATACAAATTTAATCAGCTGTTAGCCTGTCAATATGTATAAAAATTTTCATATGTTTTTGAAAATAGGATCATTCACGTAATCCGGGATGAAAGCAGATTACTGGCTACGACCAAAACACAATGGAGGCTTTAGCAACAAGTGTAGTGCTATTCACTTTTGGCGAAAGCAGTTCATTCTGTTGTAGAAACGACTTAAATTCGAACTTTTAACACATCTTTTTCCTAGAAATACATTTACATACATTTCGCCAGTCAATTTTGTCAATAATATGTATGCTTGTAGATTATTCTTATTTGAGTATAAGCGCAGATACTACGTTACGTCATACTAGGTTATGATAGTGATACGCAGCAAACATTTGTGATAATGTCGGTGATAAAATTTTTATCATTAAGTACGGTCCACTAAAACCGACGAATAAAAATAACGCTCCGCGCACATGTAATTATTTATATACAGGGTGAAGAAAAAATTGCCTTCTAAGATATCTTTATAAATATTGATTTTAAACAGAAAGGTTTAATACAAAAATTAAATTATTTTGAAAAAGCTATATTTTGTGATTGTAGTTTTTATTTAGGTGTAGGGGTTAAAAAATTTTGAAGGTTATCTCAAGTTTTTTTAATGGAACCTCTTATTTTTTATGCATATTCTTATAACCCTTCTTAAGTCTTTTTCAGAACATTATAATAAAGTATTTTTGCATTAAGTATTTTACGAGTTATTTTACATCTTAATCTGAGTCGGCACCAGAAATTCAAAATATCATCATATAATAGAGTGTACCCAATTTAGTCATTAAAATTTTTTATAAAATCCACTTTCTTTTTTTTAAAAGATTTGTAGGTGTGGTTAGAGACATTCTGTATATTTAAATTATTATAAAAAAAATATTTAAAAAATCTAAGATTATATGAATTATTAAAACAATTAAATGATATGTTTTTTAGTATCTATTGTACATATATATATATATGAGATTATTATATTTTATAAAAATTTCTGGAACAATGTTATACTGTATTTATGATACATTAAATTTTTGTACATAATTCTAGTAAATTTAGATAATGTTTAAGATGCTATTTTTCAAGATGTAATTTAGAACAAGAAATTATATATCATTACCACTAAAGCGAAGTGAAGATACTCGCAAGTTTCTGTGGTGTAGTGGTTATCACATCCGCCTAACACGCGGAAGGTCCCCGGTTCAATCCCGGGCGGAAACACTTTTTTTTGCCTCAAAAACCAATTTATGATAAGAAAAATTAGATACTAAAAATTAATTAGCAAAGTATTGGAAAAGTAAAATAAAGTAAAAATGTTAAAAAAAAATACTTCTCAATATTTTAATTTTAACTTTATAATACTTTATAATACTTGCACATAGGAAACTCCCATATTAATGAATAATGAATAAGGTCATCGCCGAGCATTTCGCAAAATAAAATGAATATTTTAAATACATTTTTCTTAAAAATTCTAAAACTTAATTTTTCCTCTCAAATGTTGAATATTATATAGAATGATTAGGATTTGTGCAGCGAAACAGCTGCATATGGGAAAGATAATTTACAATAGTCTGTATAGCGTTGACACGGTCCGATACATAATTTATTAATTATATCTGTGGCTGTAATTAGCATAATCTCAATCCCTTTCAGCTGCGGTTTGCCAGTATTTGCAGAGCGTTTCTATAATTATCCGTTCCGATTCGATTCGAAAATATGTTTTTCCTCGATGAAATTTCAGCAATACAAAATTAAAAAATGCGATCTGATAAAATATAATTGTAGAATTGTAATGGATTGTAAGATGACCAATTTGAGCAATAGTGATTCAAATTAATTGCTTGAAATTTTTATTGAATTTTTATATTAATTATCCTTTTGCATTTTAATAGAAAAATATCTACTTTTATTTTTATTAAATTGCTTTACGCATATTTAAACCTTTATTAAAATTTTTTGCTAGAAAAATTAGTTGGGAATTTTTTTTACATAAGATATTCTATCGTATATAATAACAAACATATTTTACTGAGATTTGTCACACTTTATTGTACTAAAAACACACAATTGACGATACAAAATGAACAACGGAAAATTTAGATTTCAAGGCACTTATTGTTTCCACTTTGACACATTTGCGGTGATCAATAATCATCAAAGACAATGCGGCATTTCACACCTGAGTGTTCATATTACCCTCGGATGAGCACTCGAGGAGATGAAATTATCGAACAATAGAACGCGAGAGGCGAAGCTGCGTCCCTCAACGGAAACAATGGCAGTCGATTAACAGTAAACTGCCGATTAGAGTGCACGAAAGTACATGCATTATGCATGACACTCGTGTAACGATCGTGTAAACCCGCGAATCGAGTATGCGGGAGTCAGCGAGCCCCGCTCGTGAAAGTTTAATTCGGACGATGTGAACTATCGACGCCATTAGTAAATCTAACTTTCCTTTCACCTCAAAAACACGATGCAAGACGGAATCTCTTCTGAGACTGTCATTCTTCGAAGTGCAGCCAAGATTAATCCGTTGGAAACATTTTCATTAAGAAGTCATTAAAATAATTATTTACATGACTGAAGTTTTATTTTCTTCCTTTAAAATCTGAAATTTTGACGAAATTAAAGATGTATGTATTAAATGTTAAAGTATTAAGCATGATAAATTTTGCAGATATTAATAAATCTGAAGGGAAAAACATTGTCAGCGAAATAAAAATTGCCGCATATATTAAAAGATCGTTAATAAATATTTATTTAAAATTTGATTTAGATTTACTTACACGTTTAGAAGCTATCTATTAAAAATTGCAGCAAATTACTTATAATAACCCAAAATCTTCCTATAAATCACACTTTTTTTTTTTTTTTTAATTTTTTGCAATTGATTTCAGGAGATATTCGATTAAAAATTTCTGTCTGAAGTAAGAAAAATATAATTACAATTATTTTCTTTTACAAAAAATTAAAAAATATTTTATTTTCTGATGCTTTATAATCCATTATTTATTTAATTTTTCAAACAATATAAACACAATTTTTTTTTTAATTTCACTGTTTTTTCCTACTATTATACAACCAAAATATCCTTAATGTCAATAAGTTTTCATTCAGAATTAATTAACATCAAATAAAATAATTACGGAGAAAACAATTGTTTATTACATATTTATTATTTGGTTAGATTTTGAAAAACAAAATATTTTTTTTATTTAAGATACAAATGTAAATGTAATGATTTTTTAACAAGATGTGTACAAAGTGTTATCTACGCTGTTTACAGAATAAAGCTTTTAGTATGAATCTCTCCTTTATATGAGAGATACACGCGTACATGTTTTGCAAGAAAGTATATATGTATAGCACGATCGCAATGTCCTGGGACTCCAAAGGATTGATCCGAGAAAAAAAAAGGAAAACGTCCAGGTTCACGATACGGAAGCGAGAGCCGCCAGCTTTCGCGGCGAGTGTTCTCGAACTTATAATACTTTTGTCTTAGGATAGGAAAATGTGCGGTGTAGACTTGCCCGATGTATCCCCCGGCGTTGTCGTTTTTCGTCTTGTTCTTCCTCAACCCGGAAGGCTTTCCCTCCATGCTCCTTTTTTACTTCTCGCCGGTCTCGGATGCGTGCAAGTTTTATGAGTACCATCGCTATCCTACTGCCCTTAAATCCCGATTCCCCATTTCTTCTCGTTTTTCCTCTCCGATAAAGTTTCGGTTCCGCTCGCAGATGCATCTATACGCGCGCAAAGTTTCTCGCAAATAAAATGAATTATAGAGAAATGTGCATAATTGAAAGCGCAGTGTTTACTTTATAAGATAAAAATAATCAATATTTTTGTTTACATGTTCTAAAAGTATGATGACTGGAGAATATGTCTTTCAAATTAATTAAAAAAATTTGCAAAATTGACCGAATTAAATAAAACTTTGAATAGGAAAAAGCGTGTCTTTAAAGGTTTTTTTAAAACTTGTTTTTGATTTAAGTTAATATGATATATATATTTTGAAAGCTAATGGACTTTGCATAACTTCAATTTTTTTTCAATGAAAAAGAATATTTTTTTAGATAAATTTAAATAAAATTTAAAAAATTAATATTATATATTTTTCTAAATTTTCAGAAATAAAAAAATGTCAGCAAAAATAAGATATACAATTTTTAAATGACATCACTTTATTTTTTTTTTTTTAATGAAATTAGATTCAGTATCCCAAAAATTCTCGCGGAATAAAACCAGACCAAGTTTTTTTTATTTCAGACAATTACACGAGGAATAGCATGTCACACCGTTGAACCATACATTTTTGAACGAATGCTACGAGCAGAGGCTCGTAATAACCAAAAAGAAACTGAATATTCAACATTTAAAAATACTGATGTACTGTATAAATATATATAAAACGTCAAAAAAATCAATTTCAAATATTCTTTAAATTATTTATTTAATCCTTAATTTTTTTTTAATACTGCTAGAATAAACTGGGCGCTCTTAAATAAAATATATTTCTTATTGTTTCACATTTAGACATAGAACTGAAATTATCAATACATTGATATATAAAACTATGAAAAACTATTAATATGCATGTATCTTACATTATTATTTCTTAAACTTTTGAGCAAGAAAAAGAATTGTACTTTATACAGATCTATACAGCAGTGAGCAATATGTCAGTTGCAATTTTTCATTTCATTTTAAAATTATTTTACTCTCCTTGCACATGACTCGTATGCAAATTGCGTTTCTTTTTCATACGCCGGACAATATTTCCGAAAAATTGCGAGTTTTGTCAAGGCCTGTCAAAATTCGCACGCGACTTCGCGCGCGCGTGCAAGGTAATTTAATTACAAGTTGTAAAGGCCGACGTTATTGTTCGTCGTCGTAGTTTCGCGAACTCAATTCTATCTAACTTTCGACTCGCTCGATGTTTGCGTTCCGCTTTTGTCGCGCGCGTCACTTGCGCAGTCGGTGCATCTCGATGCGATGGATGCATCCGACATCCGAAGAGTAATAGAGCGTTTACAAGGGGTAGCATTTTTAACGATCTAGCGAGCGAATCTCGAGGGAAATGAAAATGGTTCAATTTTCATGGGAAATCGAACGCTAGAACCGTAGAATGAACAGTGCTTTGAAAAACTTACTTGCATAGAGAGAATGTTTTGTAAGATCGCAATATGACAATCGAAGATAAAGACTGAAAAATTATAAGAATAATATCGAAATATATACAACTAATATTTATGATAAATATATATATATTATATATCGTATATATTATCTTATATGTACATATATCATATATCATATATCATATATTATATATCATATATCATATATCATATATCATATATCATATATCGTATATCATATATCATATATCATATATCTTATGTCATATGACATATGACATATGACATATGACATATGACATATGACATATGACATATGACATATGACATATGTCATACGTCATATGTCATATGTCATATGTCATATGTCATATATCATATATCATATATTATATATCATATGTCATATATCATATATCATATATCATATATCATATATCATATTATATACATATCATATATCATGTATTATATATCATCAAGATGGTGAGAAATGTTTGTTGATATGCGATTTAAAAGTTTATAATTAATAATAAAAAAAGAAAGAAAAGAAATAAATATATTTACATAGATATATCTTCGTAGAAATTTATAAACTTTGAAGAATAATATCTCTCTCTGTCTCTTGAGAAACTGTCGTGAAAGTTTAGAGAATTTTCATGAAACTCTCGCGTGGAAGTTTATCAACGAATTTGGGAGTAAAGTGTGGAGTACGAGCACGAAATATCTCGTGAGATGTTTTAGTCAGGAATGAAATATAACGAGGGATACGCTCGATTTCCCGCAGGCTATGATGTATAACTGACGAGTTGAGGGAGGCTGTGACAGGACGAGGAGTGGCGGGTATAGTGAATTAGACGAGAGATACGAAATAATGCCCATAATTACGACGCGACGAAACAATTGCGGAATAGAATGTGTATGTCTGACCTGGCGGCGGCCCTATTATTATTATCGTAGCGGATATTTCACGTCGCGCAGATCCAGCAGCTGCAGCTGCAATTTGGCACTTGCACGGCGTAAACTGGTATCTCGAGAGATATTACGCGATTACGATACGCGTGTGCGTGAGCGTGTGTATGTACATGAACGCAACGGGACGGGCGGGCAAATTGCGCTATCGACAAAATTGCGAACGCCGTTAGCTCGCACGATGTTGGTTTACCATCATTTTAGTCCTGTTGTGTTGCAAGCGCTGATAATTTGACGTCTGGAACCGCATCGATGAGATACTACGTATATATTTTTATAATGGTGTAATTTTACGGCTTTAAGAAATTATTAATGCTATCGAGATATACCTATTTGCTCAATATTTTTTTAGTATAAATTTACAATAATAAAATATGTAAATATATATTAGAAAAATAAGAAATTTTTTTTATAACACAATAATAATTAAAATTTTAAAAAATATAAAGAGAATTATAGCTATATAGATTACTGAAAAATATTTAAATTTATAATAATTAAATGTAATATAATAATTAAATTAAAATAATTATGTATTAAAAAATTATTAATGCTATCAAAATATACTTATATCAGTATTTCCTTCAGTAAATAAATTTATAATAATAATATAATAATATAATAATATAATAATATAATAATAAAATAAATAAATTTATGGTAATAAAATATGTAAATATATATTTGAGAAAACAAGCGACTTTTTATAACAAATTAATAATTAAAGTAAAATTAATAATTAAAGTAAAACAAATTATAAACGAATTAAAACTATATAAATTATTTAACAAATAATAAAATTATATAATGACAAATACTGTCTTATAATATTGATGATTAATATTCGCGCAAATGAGAAAGAAAAAGAGATAAAGAGAGAGAGACATTTCTTATCAAACTTTATTTACTTAAAATAATTATTACATTTCACTCATGTAATAATTTTTAATGAAAATGCTAGCTTCAGGAAGCGCGAGTCACATCTTGAAAGACTAACGTCGTTGAGTGAGGATACTCGGGCGGCTAACGACCTTATGGTCTATTTTTCTGGGGGATGAGAGAGGAGCTTGAAGGGAAAAGCTCTGGTAGTTAGCCAGGACTCGTAGGATGTTCGGCACGTACCACGATATCGGGTCGTCGACGGGATCAAAACTTTAACTTTTCTTGGGCAGGATTTTTCCCGTGGCTTTACCGCGGTTGCCATGACGAGCAACTTGAGGTCCGTATCTGGCAAATCTTTTTCGTATCTCTCTCGTGCGACTCATAATTTTCCGATATTATTCGCAATTCAATTGAATTGGTCATCCGGGAAAGCGCGCATGATAATCGATAAATTATCACTATTACATATATATATATATATATATATATATATATATAATTGTCGTAAAATAAAACTGATTACTATTTACAATAATTTTAAACATTGTTATTAATTGTAATTGAAAAAATTAAATTTTAATTAATTTATACGCAATTACATGAGCACCATCATTGTAGTTAATATGATATTTTTATGTCCGCAAAACGCAATATTTTATTTATTTTTATTATTGTTTGAAACATTTTGTAATTTATTTTTAATTATTATTATCCTTTTAGTATTTTATATAATTATAATTTCATAAATTTTTTATTTTAATTATTAGCATGCTATAAAAAGACGCTTGTTTTTCAGATATATATTTGCATTTTTTATTATTATATACATTTCTACTGAAATAAAAAATAGTAATTAAATAAGCATATTTTAAAAGTATTAATAATTTCTTTTTGCAATAATAATTTTGGCATATAATGATCGATAATTTTCCTCGGAATCTTCGCTAACTTTTTCCA
This sequence comes from Cataglyphis albicans, assembly GCA_038406275.1. NCBI lineage: Eukaryota > Metazoa > Arthropoda > Insecta > Hymenoptera > Formicidae > Cataglyphis > Cataglyphis albicans. The sequence goes on from JBCAUJ010000028.1 coordinate 716,388, forward strand.
ACCTAAAGTTTGAAAAAGAAAATTTTATTTATTATATCGTCGCAATTGTACTTTACGCTTTCGCGTATCTTTTGTATTTTTTTTTTTTTTTTTTTTTCGGACTTAAACATTCATTTGAAGCTAGCGTTAAACGTTTCTCCTTATTTCGTCAACGCGCTTCTCCATTTCACCCATTCTCTTCTAAGGCCGACGGCGACGGCTGAGCTGGATTATCCTGAAAATCCCGCCGACGAGAAAATGGGGGACCACGGCAAGATATTCCAGGTGTGGCGGGTGTAACGTCTCGCCGACGAGGGAAGGAACCGAAGACGAATGATCCGTGGAATATCAAACCCTCTCGAAGGAAGATCCCGCCGAGCATCGGGGGATTATTTTTTTTTTCTCCCTCCCTCCCCCCCCCCCTCACCGAGCGCAGTGAGATCATATCAAACACCATCGCCGCGAGAATATGGCGGCGGCCCTTTCAGCTGTCTAATCTATTCCGATAAAAGCTCCCGCGGAAACGGTTATAACCGCGCACGAAGAAGACCGTATTCGAGAGAGAATTCTTTGTGTACTTGGTCCATTTGCGGATATCTCTCAAGTGCTTTGAAATACTAGGGCGGACATTGGTCGACCTCGTTCTCTCGCTTTGTTGAGTCGGAAAAGAGAGCGCGTAGAAATTATATCAGGCCAGCGTTGCATTGCGCTCCATAAATAGGATAAAGAATCGAGCACGTTGTTAATCTACTAATGTACAAAAATCTTCCAATTTTCAAGACGCTCGCTTATAATTTTTTCTTTAATCTCAAATACGATATTAATGTAAATTATTTTTAAATTTTAATTTAATCAGTCTCATATTTTTCTCAATATCTTAATTTATTCATGTGTTTATTTTTATAATCGTTCTAATTAATTATTTTTTTTTTTTTGTAATTTTTGTATTTAATATTAATTTATATTAAAATATTAAAGTTTTTATTCGCGTTACCATATTAGGAGTTTCTTTTTTTTTTTGGCGGATATCCTGCCAAGAAACTTCGAGAGAAAAAATTGGTAGCATTTTGTCACAGCGAGAAAAAAGCCTCGACGATGAGAATCTTTCGAGGTGTTATTTTTCTTATCCCCATGCTAGAATTGGAGAAATTGCGGCATTATTTCGCGAAGGAACAATCTTTTCAAATTTGCCACTTGACAAAGAAAATGGAACCTGTCATCATTGAATCTTTCTCTCATTTGACAGTTGAACATCACTAATAATCCATATCTATTTTCCAATTACAGCCTTAATGTAGATATATATACTTTATAGAATCGCCAATTCGCATTTTCCAAATGTCTGTTGTGATCTAAGTGCCTATTTGCAATGTCTAAAAGTTTTTGATGTTTTCCAAATTTATAGCAGTACCTAATAAATATGTCATTATTATAAAATATTTGCATTAAATCGTCGAAATTATATTTCATAATATAATGTGATGATTAGTTTAAAAATATATTTCTCAGATATTTTTTAGGAATATGAGCAAAATCTGAATTGTTGCATTCGAGTTTTTTGCAAATTATAAAATTCATAATCCATACACAGACAAATATGATATGATTTTAAAATTCATTTCTAAAAGAGTTGAAATTTATTTATTTTTAGTTGTGCGTGTGTGTCCATATTTAATATTTAATATAAATATTCATATGAAGGCAAGGAAATAAAAAATATAATATAGTTAAAATATATAAATGTGTCTTTGCAAGTGTGTTTTTACTTGTTCCTGGAAAAAAAAAAAGATTATTGCAACTTGATTTAATTCTTTCTGGAAACAGATTTCATCTCCAATAATAAAAAAAAAAGCTTTTTCATATAAATTTTATTCTCAGTCATTGTATGAAATCGTAAAATCCAAACGAAAAAGAGGGAAGTTTGAAGGAATGCAGAAGTAGAAAAAATTCTATGCTATCGTGGTTTCCAAGTCGGTGAAAATCAGCGCTGTCGCTATATACCTCTGGTACAGTAGGCTGGAACACAGATACCGCCGGTTTACGATCTTTCCACGAAAAGGAAATCGTCTCGATGCGAGCGACCGGTTTATTTCCTTTTGATTATCCGTCCTCAAAAAGAACGCGAGGTTTTTAGTGCGCGCCGGTAGGGGGCCACGGGGTTGATTCAGCCGTGAATAATAAACGACAGAATTTACGGTGCAGCGCGTAACGAGGAACGCATTTCGTCGAGAGGACAGAAAGGATGAAAGAGACGGAAAAAGAGTCGATTCGGATAAGGTCGAATGGAAAACTTCAGAATCGGGTCATATATCATATAGCTCCTCTCTGACATTTGGCTTTATCTGATTCACATCTGATTCCTTAAATATTAATTAAGTTATTGTTACTTTTTCTAATAAAACTAGAGATATGCCATACTTTATTTGTTGGCTCGTTCCAATTGCTTTTGTCCTCAATTTTCCAGACAAAATATGAAGAATATAAAGGAGAATGTTATTACCTCTCAATTTGATAAGTGTATTTGATAAATTTTTTATCAAAAAAGAAAAATACTGCAAACTATGTCGCGTTACAATCAATAGTTTTTGAAATAATGTTTTAAAATTTTTTTTTTGAAAAAATATATTGAAATTTTTAAATTTTTGACAAGAGCTCAGTTTCACAGGATTCTTCATCAAATTTTTTAATATAATAAATTTTAATTTTTTTAATATATAAAAATTTCAAAATTTTTTTAATACAACAAATTTTAACTTTTTTTTTTTAAATATATCCAGATTTCAAAATTTTGTAAATTCTAATGCAACAAATATAAATACATATGTATAAATAATAATAACTAAAGTAATTAATAATAATGCTGGTAATACTTAAAATAAAGATTCATTTTTTGGATATGTGAGTTGGGTTAGGTTTGTTTCTTTTAAGGGTGGGGATGCAAGGAAAGATATTCCGTCTCTCTCCCGTTTACGAGTTCGATTTTTGTATACATAAATAAATAAATGAATCTACTGAGAATACATTTTATAAAACATACACGGTGTCAGAAAATTATGATCAATTGTTGTGGCGAAAATATTGCTAATAATAATACGATTATTAGAAATCAATATCTCAGAATTATAGCGCATTATGATTTGGTGCATTCTTCGTCTGATAAAAAATTCTATGAAAATTACGTATCAAATTGAGGGATCTCGGAAATAACATTCTTGCCAAAATATTAATTATTGTTTTTTATAATATTTTATTTTTTTTTTAATTGCTTAAAAAAAACTGCAAAAAGAAACTGCATATGTACAGATAAAAACTTGTATTAAATGAACGTGATAGCTCTCTTTAATTTCATTTTAGATAATTATTGTATTATTATTATTATGAAATATTATTATAAAATTATTATAAAATTCTATTAAAAATTAACAACTCTACGTGAATTTAATGCCCGTGTTCTAATTATCCCGGAACGATGAAGTACCTACATTTTTTAAACGTCACTTGAAAGGAGAAACTCGATATAGCTCCCTTTTGCCATGCCTTTGATGTTTGCCCCCAAGGTTCAATGGCTCGAATTAATACTTCTCACCTCTCCGGGTGTACTCAAGGGTCTCTCGAAAACAGATATAAAGCGACTGTGATGGATACCACACACATGAAAAGATGCTCTCTTGAATTTATCTTAATTTAAAATCTTCTTTTAACGAGGGTCGTCACACTTGCACCCACATTTTGCTCGACATAATTAGTTTTTAATATAAAAAAGTCTGAAATTTTTAAATATAGTAAATATTTTCTATTTTATAAAATTGTTACCCCCTTTTTTTTTAATTCTGTACATACACATATAAAATAAAAAAATACATATATTTATTTTTTATTTAAAAATGCATAAAATTTTCTAAAATATTATAAAATAGTAATATCCTTAGAAATAAAAGAAAAATCGTTAAAAAGAATGCTATTAAAGGAAAACTTGGCTAGAACTATTGTCATGAATACACATATCTTTCTCTCTCTCTCTCTCTCTCTCTCTCTCTCTCTCTCTCTCTCTCTCTCTCTCTCTCTCTCTCTCTCTCTCT
>JBCAUJ010000028.1:737129-750383 GCA_038406275.1 Cataglyphis albicans
ATATATAATTAAAAATATTTTAACGAGCATTATATAATACATATATGTCACGTTTTTGGACACTTTTCAAACGAGAACAAGATGAACAAGATATGAGATATAAGTGATAATCTCCCTTTTATTGTGCAGCTACCGAAGTATGTGTATAGTAATCTCATCACTCATGAGAAAGTCCGTCGTGAGACAGTATCGTGTAACTTCAGTCATTAACAATATAAACAATTATACGACATTAAAGGAAATGACCTCGTACATGTAGATAGGCGAACGCGTTGCGTACGCAAGTGCGATAGCTATGCCGTGGAATGACTGATAACGTATATACGTTCGTGCCGGCGGGTCATGCATGCTCAAACGGGGTGCAATTTCGCGCACAATTAAACTGCGAGTATTCGCGTTACAAGCGCGGCGCTCACGTTTTCAAAATTATTTATCATCGCGATGTGTGTCGCCTTGCGTAGCGATGATGTGATGTCAAAGAGAAAGAATTGAAAGAAATTCGACGCGATAGCGGAGAGTGAACCATTCGTTTGAAGGCTGACTCTAATCCAGCAGTATGAAAAATTTATTTTTTTAGAAATTCTTTTTTTAAATATTAAAAATTTATTTTTTTTGACATTTTACATTTGTTTTTATTGATGTTTAAAGAGCACATCCGTATTTTAATTTTTTTTTAAGAATATTAGAAATTTATCTTTTTGGCGCTTTGCATATATTTTTATTGATGTTTAAAGAGCATATGTCAGCATTTTTTAATCTTGAATATTAATCTTTTTTTTTTTTTATTTAAGACAAGCTTATGCGCGCAGTGTGTTTAAAAATGGTTTGACGGAGTGACATATGTTACTTCTCGTGTAATTGTCTGAAATAAAAAAACTCGGGCTAGTTTTATTTGGTAGAATATTTTTAGGATGCTAAATTTAATTTCATTTAAAAAAATTTAAAAATAAAAAAGTAATGCTGAAATTTTGTTACTTTATAAGAATTAAAAAAATATTAAATATTAACTCTTTAAATTTTAATTAGATTTAATTGTCCAAAAATATAAAATAAATCTAGATATGTTTAGAATATCAAATTTAATTAAAATTTAGAAAATTAATATCTAATATTTTATTTAATTTCTATAAAATGACAAATAGCAAATTTAAAACATCTAAGTACTTTAAAATAGCATTATTTTTTTATTTTTGAATTTTTTTAAATAAAATTAGATTCAATATTTTCAAAATATTTTATAATATAAAACTAGAACAAATTTTTTTTATTTTAAACTATTTTTCTGCGAAGAACAATACATGTCATTTAAAAAAAAAAAAAGTAAATATCCAAGATTTAAAAATACTAATGTACTGTTCAAACATCAATAAAAACATGTGTCAAAGGTCAATTTTTAATATTTTCTTAAAAAAAATTTTTTAAAGTCACAAGTTAACTGATTCTTTAAATAAAATTAATTTGAACTAATCTGAATAAAGTTATATATATATATATCTGATTATAAAAATAACTGAATCATAAAAATTAAATTTTTTATTAAGAAATTAAATCAAATAAATTTTCAAATTCTAGAAATAGGAGATACAAAAATGCTTTTACACATACACGCATAAATTATTAATTCGTCGAGGACCCTTCAAGCGGCTTAATATCATCCCTCAAATGGAATTCGTGTCCTTTTTCGCAGGAAATTTCGAAATCCCTCTTGAAGGAAAATCGCTTAACGTCGCGCCAAAGCGATTTCAGCTCTAAAAACAGCGGGGATACGTCGCGAGTAAACACGTCGCATGAAACTACGGTAATCCGGAAATGCTCTCCGGATGACCGGCGTATTCCCGGGGCCCGTGCGACCTGGGTTATTTCCGTGGATTTAGCGGCGAAATCAAACAAACCGTATGGGTGGTAGGAACGAGTCGGTGAACGGTAAACATCATCCCCCCTCCCTTCCCCTCCGCCCTTCCCATCCCCGATCGTCGAAACGCAAGTATAGTCGCGTGTGACTGAACTACCGAAAAGGTTATTTGCGTTACTCTCTACTCCTTTTACGTTCCACCGTCTCGCAACCCCTCCCCTCCCCCCCCCCCTCGCCCCTTCCTCCAGGCCGTTATCTGCCGATCCCGTCGGCGAAAGGAGGGGCTTTTTCGAGATGTTTGTTTAAAGGGCTCGCCGCGAGCGAGGCTCATGCTAATGCAATATTCAGGAGTGTATAGCCCCGCGGGTTATCCTAATTAAAATCTCCCGCTATTCAATCCCCTCCTCTTTCCACTTCCCCCTCCCTCTGCACCGCTGTCCGCCGTTGATGGCGGGTCTGCGGATCTTGCTGGTGTATATATGTGCTTCCTTGTATGGGATTTTACAGGGACGTAATTAAACGAAAAATGACAGTTTCTGAGAGGAAATGCCTCGAGAAGATGTTTAGTGTAATTAATGAAATTGATAAAAAATTATTTTTGTTAATAGAGTTAATAAAAATCATTAAAATTTTCCTACATGCATACATGCGATCTTTGATATTTTCTGTTATCCTCGTGTTACCAACTTTATTATTGTATGACAAGCATGACATTACATAATATAATATGTAACTGTTATTGCACCGTAAATGCATGCAAAATTGCTGCAAAAATCAGAAATGTAATTTACTCTCTCTCTCTCTCTTACTCTCGTCGCGATATCTAGGACGCGGCGACGTCATATTACGTTCGTAATTTGTCGAGGAATGGAGAAACTCGGCTTTCAATAAAACCGAATTATTCATTGTCGACGGTGCCGCCTTATTTTTGTAGCCGACAGCACTCCACTACTTGTTGCTACAGAGAATATTTTATCCGGAACCTGCGTCGAACCGATATAAAGCACTGTATACAACAGTTGCGCACAGTTTCCCAGCTGGGTAACGATATAAAAAGTTATGATGTTTTTTGTTTTTTTTTTTTTTTTGTTTTTTTTTTCGACGATATTTCGTTAACGAAAGTTTGCCCCGAATTTTGCAGAGAACTCAACGCCACGCGTTCGCCGAAACTTCGGCGTATTTTTTAGGAAAAGTATACGGCAAATAAAAATAGAACTAGAAATAAATACTTGAATCGATCATCGCATTATCGACGCATCATAGACGTCGAGATCATTTTGTGTGCGTAGTATCCAAGATTGAACTGACCCGGATGGAATTGAACCGATCTCAATCCCCGGTAAATACACCTTTAACCGAGCAGTGGAAATGCAACTGTGTGGTCGGACACAAGTGGATACAGTCCGCTGTAAATTGCCGCGATAACGCACGACCTCGTGTGCATTGTTTGTATTGTTCACAGTTGCGTAGTAATGTCTTCTATTATTAATGAAAAGCAATAAATCTCTCAAACATTAGATATCTTCAAACACATAGAATTATCCTATTCTTCACTTTAGGGGCTCAGTCTACTCGAACAATGTAAAACATTGATTTTTAAGATTTTATTTCTAAAAAGAAATTAATTTCTTTGCCGTTTTACATGTGATTTTATTAATGTTTAAATAATATGTCAATATTTTTAAATCCTGAATATTTGGCTTACTTTTTGTTCAAAATATGAATCTTTATGTATCGTGATAAAAAAAGCTTAATTTGACGGTGACATGTTATTCTTAATTAAAATGAAGAAACTTGCTCTAGTTTTATTTTATAAAATATTTTTGAGATACTGAATCTAAGTTTGTTAAAAAAATTAAAAAATAATAAAATATTATATTAAAATTAGATATTTCTATTTTGCTAAATTTTTTTCATTTCTCAGTGTTCAAAAAAATATTCAATATTAATTTCTTATATTCTACTAAGTTTAGTATTCTCCAAAAAATTTCTTTTTTTTATAAAAAAAAGAAAAAAAAATCCTCAAAGTATCCGTCATATCAACTTTGAAAACAGTGTTCAGAGAAAAACGCGTTTAAAGTTTTGCAGGTTTATTTAATGACACGCTTTTTCCTATTCAAAGCCTTACAATTTCATCAATTTTGTGAATTTAAAATAAATTTGAGAGACATTCTTCAGAGACATCATCATTTTTCAGAAAATGTTAAAAGAATAAATTCTTTGATCTTCTAAAGTAGACTGAACACTTAATATATAACACAATCATTATTTATTATTTACAAAATTTTCATTAATTGCGAAAGAAAAATATATGAGTAACATATATTTAAAGGTAATAATTTAATCATTAAACAACAATATCTGTGTCTACATAAGTTTTTGTGTTGAACGTTTAATAAATATTACAATTAATTCCATCTTCGTATAAGTATTTGTCGGAGTAATCATGAGAATTCCGAATGTTTCTCTGCCTCGTCTCTTCTCAACACTACATACATGCCGCTGGTTGTGTGTGCATGACACACAGAACGGCTGCAATCGCGCGATACGTCAAGCGACGTAAATAATCGCGCACGTCTCGCGGAGCGAGAAGCGCCCTCTGTGTCAGCGCAAATAATTGCGATTGTTACAAAATGGACGCGCCGCTGAGTGAAAATGTAATTTTGCTATTTGCGAGGAAGGAAGTCACCTGTGTTATTCACGAAGCGCGTCGCCTTTCATCGAATGCTTTGAACAATTTGCTGCCGAGTTCTTGAAGGCGAGAATGTGATTACACATCGATCTTTAAAAGCATGAAAGCTTGGCAAATAAGAATGGAGGTAGAAAGAAAGAAGAAGAAGAAAAAAGATACTCACACACACACACACACACGCACACACATACACACATACATATTATATATATAAAATAAAGCGAAAAAGATGTTCTACTTTCTACAATATTATTAAAATATGAGGGGGGGGGGGGTATTTTTCTTTATAAAAGAACAATTTTGTCTATACATATAATATTTTTCTCTTTCTTTTATCTTCTACCTCATTCTTTGATGATTATAAAAAGATATATTACTATTTATTATATTATCCATTTTTATACTGAAAAAAGATTTCTAATAAATTTCTTAGAGTTAGTGGTGATGATTAATACCATTTTTTGTCAATTATATAAAAATATTTATCATATTTAATCATATTATATACAGAGTGTCTTAAAATTAAATTGACAAACTTCAGGTAGTTATAAAAGACATCGAAACAATTTCGTCAATAAATCAGTGTCTGCAAATAAGCGTTTTGGCTCGCACTAAAGAATCAAAGACTAACAAGAGGACCTCGCGAACCCAAAAATTCTAATTTTGATGAAACTTTACACATATGTAGGAGAAAGAGAGAGAAATAGGTAAATAAAAAAATTTTTTGTTGCAGCCTAAAAACGATTTTAAGGGGTGAAATCACCTTTTATATGTGAGAGTGGCTTTTTACTTTTCTCGAAAATTATTCGAGATATCAAAGAATGTTTTATACAAAAAAGTTTTATGGTAGAAGCAGCTTTATTTAACTACATTAACAAAATTTTGAAAAAATAATTTTTTTTTAAAGATTTTATTAATGCTTGATATCCTAGTGTCAAAACGGCTTATTTGACGAGCTTATTGACAAAATTGACTTGTTTCAGTGACCCTTATAACCATCTAAAGTTTGTCAGTCTAATTCTGAAACCCTGTATAATAAGAATTTCTTAAAAAAAAAGAAAAATTTGTTTAAAGAGTCTAAATTAAATCTATTTTCTACACAGCTTTATTTTTCATTAATTATATGCAAACATCTGTTATTAATTCAATTTCAATTAGAATTTTTCATTAAAAAAATCAATTTATTTATGGAAGATTAAAAATAGCTCTCTTCTCTCTCTCTCTCTCTCTCTCTCTCTCTCTCTCTCTCTCTCTCTCTCTCTCTCTCTCTCTCTTTCTTTGCGTTGATCAATATATCTTTTGATTATATAAAAAAGTACGAGAATATAAAGTTTCATCTTCCGTTTCTTTTCTTTTCGGCAGAAGCGAAGTAAACAACTCTCCGTTTAATCCCGAGACGGGACTCCTATCGCTCCTTTTATGCATACTTTGTAGACCTCGTTAGTGTTTTCTCTTACGCGCACTCCGCGTACTTTTTCCAAACTATTTACTACTATTTAACGGAGCATTTTTTAATTTAGCGAACGCGCGCGGAGCGCGTCCGCGCGACGGACACTTTGCGTGGATATTAAAATTCCTTCGAGATTCTTTTCAAGTTCACTGCTCTCTCTTCCGAAGAAAAGTGCTCCGTTAAGAGATAGTTTAACATTCTACCGACGGCGGGTAGTGACTATCTATACACATTTATTGGATCTGGTACGCATTTCTCTGTTCACGTAAATAAATTCCGTATAAAAAATAGTTATTATTTATTTATATGCATTATCAGCCTATAATTATATTCTATATCAATATATGATATTTTTAACAGAAATCATATTATTATTAAAAGTTTTCCAATATTTTAATTTATATTAGTAATAATATATGTTGGGCAATAATTTTTTTATTCAATTAATTCTTCAAGCTCCTCAAATTGTAATATAAAATGCAATAAATTTTTATTGTGTTAAAAATGTGCTTTGTCAGATATTAAATAACGTAACAAAATATTAATTTTCTATTTTCTCTAATGCTACAAAAATATTTGTAAAAAATATATGTTTATATTTCTTTTAATAATTGATAGATCATACGATTTTAAAATAAAAAATATATAAAAATATAAAAATTATATACATATATAATTTAAAAAGAATGACGTAAGACATAATAAGGTATGAGAAAAAACGACTCAACGAATATTAAATGTGTATTGGAATATTAATTACTCGTATATATTAAAGAATTTAAAAAAAAATTTTAGATTACATAAATTCAACAAAATTTCCTTTATTTATCGCAAATATTAATGTAATAATATTTAGCTAAAAACTTGAACGATATCGCTTTCTTAATTTCGTTGAAAAATTCACTTGAATGAATACAACATTTAAACAAAATTTTAATTTCTGATCAATTTAGGACACGCAGTAAAATACACGGTATGCCGTAAGGCGATTACACATGTAATAAGTCCATCGACTTCATTTTACGTTGGAGTCTCGCGGTCTCTCTTCTCTCCATATTTTCTTTCTTTCCGTGAGAAACACGCGGAGTAATCGATTGAATGAAGAGTGCTGTGTCTGAACGAGAAGAAAGCGGGTCCGGGGCTCATATTTACTCGCGCAAACTCGCGCAGAGAGAAAACGCGTGAGAGAGATAGAAGCGTGAGATGGGGAACAGACGGGAAATCGCGGTGTTTCGATGCCATTTCCATGGAAATTGAGCACCTCAAGAGGGCCCGCCGGGCTCTCCAGCTGCTTTTCGACGTCTCGATTCGAACGCGGCGCGCGTTGCAGTACCAGAAAAGAAGAGGAAAGAGCGTAAATTATCAGACTCGGAAAGTGGAAGGGAAATCGATTGAAAGATCGCAGTCATTCCCACATAATGTAGAAAATTATTCCCAGTTATTCGCAGAGAAATTTAAAAAATTAAAAAGTACAAAGGAGATTTATATGTCAAGATGTTTGACACATAAAGTCTATTTTGAGGTTATATATCTCACAGAATATAATAATATTTATAAATTTAATTTTTTATGTTTTACTTTTTATTTTATTTACAATTATAATCTTGTCAATTATATCTCGATCATAAATAGCATGAGAGAAATTGTAATTTTAAATTATATGTGTATGTACAGAGTGTCAATTTGAAAACTTTCAGCCTGGATATCTTGAGAATTAGTAAAAATATCAAAACACGGTTTGGAAAGAATATACATCGAATAATATGACTGTCAAGAGGTGAGTCACTCCCTCCTGCTCCAATTTTAAAATCTCAAATGATACTTTTTTTTTGCGATATCTTAAATTAAATGTCTTGATAAATACTTTTCATCTGCAAAAAAAAATTTAAATCGATCGATTTGTTTTCGAATAATACTTTGATTGGAAATGTTGTTATTTCTTAAAACTGTAAATGATACGTTTCTTTAACTTTCATTTAATTGTTGTTTTATTTAGTTTTGTTTGTTTTTATCAAGTATTGTAATTATAATAAAGAAATAGAAACAACTTTTGTAGAAAAATTATAAAAATTATTAATTATTATAATTAATAGAAATAAAAATATATTTATATATTAAATGATTTAAATTATGAATTGATCTCTCTCCATAAAAGAGAAGACCTTTAGATGTGTAAAAAAATTACTCATAATATATATGATATAAAAGGAAAAAAGTTTATTGCGAAAGAGAGGATTATAGGACGATTTTTAGCCAATTTTATTAATTCAAATTTTTTAATCAAGTTGTGTGAAATAAGTCTTTTTTTACTAACAATGAAAGAGAAATTGTGATTATTTAGGAGCTATCGGTACGTAAAATTCATCTCACTTTATTTCTTCTCATTAATACACAAACCAATCTCTCTAATTTTTACCATTTATTTAATTAACAAACTGCCAACTACCGTTGGCATTTTAGCGTTGCTGCCCCGCGGGAAAAGCGAAGGAATAACGAACACAACTATACAATCAGCAACAAATACGCAACGAAAAAGCAAAACGAAGATATCGAAGCGTAAATTGAAACATATGCGGTCCCGACTGTTTTGAAATAATTACAAACAACGCCGCCGGTGTTTGTTTCGAGCAAAAAGGCGTACACGCGGTGCATATTGTTTTTTTTTTTTTTTTTTTTTTTTTTACCGAGAAACCGAAATATTTAGTTTCTGCAACTGATAATTTCGATTCGATTTTCAGGATAACTGGTACGCGTAACACTATTCCAAAATGTATTAAATTTCAACAGCGGTAGAAATTTTTTTTAATACGAGATTTTTCTCGTTTCTTGCACAATTTATCTTTTTATCTCTTTATCTGTGTCTCTATTTATATATTTTATATATTTCTTATTTATTGTATATTTCTACATATTTATTTCTTTCTCTCTCTCTCTCTCTCTCTCTCTCTCTCTCTCTCTCTCTCTCTCTCTCTCTCTCTCTCTCTCTCTCTACATACAGATATATTATCAAGATTATTGTTATATATATATATATATATATATTTTTTTTTTTTTTATGTATTTATTTATTTATATCGATGTATTTTTGCAGAGAACACTTTATCGGATTGCGAGCTTTTTGAAAAATTGCGTTACGTATGATAGTTGTAATTTCAAGAGAGGCCATTTCGAAAATATCGTAACATATTCAACGATAAAACGCCACTCAAATTTCACAAGATTGACAAAATGATTTTACTGATCAATCACCACGCACAGGAATGAGGGCGTGCGTGTGAGTCACATGTAATAGCTCTCTTTGAACCCGCAATCCCATTTATTTAGGCTATTTCACTGTCCCCGAATTTTTTTTTTTTTTTTTTTTAGCCGCTTTAACGCCGAGCTCGATATACCTTTGGTAGGATTTCGCGCGATCGAGCATCCATAATATTAAAATTTATTGAGAAATGCGATCAAAGCTACGTTCTTCGAGAATCAACTGAATGCAACGGAAATCGTGAAATCGAATTCAGAAATCGAATCATTCGCGTGTCGATTACGAGGCCAATTCACATTGCGTTAAAAACACGCATTAATAATATTTTTTTTTTAACATTCTTAAGATTGCGCAAGATTTGAAGCAAGACAAAATTCATCAAAATATTGTATTGGTATTGAAAATTTTTGAGAATTTAAATTTTGTCTTGGTCTTGAATAAATCTTTGTAGCAAAAATCTTGTCTTAATTTTATTACTAACTTTTATTTAATATTTAACAATTGTTTAAAAGAATATATATTTCACATAATCTTTATAATATTGTTTAAGATAATTATTACTATTTATATCATTTGTTTATTTCCCAAATACTATATATATATACATATATATATATATATATATATATATTGTTTATTTTATTTATTTTGTTTATTAATTATTTCTAAATTTATTAATATAAATGTTTTTATTTATTAAATAAAATTTTTTACTTTATATAATATAGTAATTTTTTTAAATCTAATTTACAAATATAAATATATATTTTTTTTAATAAATAATAATTTTGACAATTATAGTTTTGGTATTGTCAACTAATTAAAAATCTTTTCTTGATCTTTTTTTGATAACTAATTAAAAATCTTGTCTTAATCTTGTTTTGACAACTAATTAAAAATTTTATCTAAATTTCGATGACAACACAAGACAATATCAAGACCAGTCTTGGTATTTCACACAAACTAAACATTATATTTATTTTATATTCTCTTTTTATAATGGCATAGGAATTTTTTTCACGGATTCTTTTAGAATAATACATTGTTATATTGATGTCTGAGAAAAAAATCGCAAATTGACATAAAGCACCCAGGATCGATCGGCTTTTATCCTTCCGGAAACGCTTATCCGATAACTGTTGTTTGCACTTTTCCATTTACGAGAAGAATTTTCCATGCCGCCGTTTATCGGTCGTATAACTGTCGCCACAATAATATCACTAGTAAATTTTATTTTTCCACCTCCAATGCTTCTTTAGTATTATATATCGACATTTATTATGATGAATAGATAGATACGTCACGCGTTTAATTGGCCGAAATGTAGCATCAATGTACAAAGTGTCGCGATCATTTCAATAAAAATTTCAATAAAAGTACACGACTCGAGCGACGAATCAATATCGATAAATAGATAACATACTTTTCGTCGGAAAATGTTTGATGGAAAGTCGAAGCTCAAAGAATTTCGAGTAAGGAAGGCTTTTTATTTTTCTTTTGCACAAAAACAAAATGAGAAAAGGGTATTTCGTATGTTTAAGAAAATTTAATGCGAGTTCACAGGAATACAAGAGAGAAGATGACCTATTTCTGTAAATTTCTCAATAGAAGAGTATTTATCAAAAGCTAAAATTCTATCAAATCGATTTTACGATTTGTAAAAAATGGACATGTATGTAAAACATGCAGAGGCTAGACAAAATAATGGAAACACCTAGTAAATTACAGTTAAAAATTCTTTATTCATATATTGTAGGATGATTTTTGATATTCAATACAATCTACATTTTTCTGGAAATAAAATCACGCAATTCCTAGATAATGTTTTTAATAAAATGTTGTATCATTCTTCAAGTTCTCAATGATGTTTAGATCTGGTGACATGCTAGCCAGGAATAATGTTCAACTTTGTCTTAATGCTTTTCAAATTAAGATTGAACACCTGATCTTGGAAAGCAGAGTTAAGTATAGATATTATTCTTCTCTAAAGAAGCTTGAAGAGCTTCAAGCATGAAAAATGGTATAATATTCCAAATACTATTCAGGAATTATATGATTCCCAGGAGAATTAGATTGTATTAAATGCCAAAGATGGTGCTACCTCGTAGTGATTAAGGATTTTCATAAGATAGTAAGTGTTTTCATTATTTTGTCTAATTTCTGTACATGTGAAAGATACAAATAATGGAAACACACAGTAAATTACAGAAATCCTTTATTAATATAATGTAGGACAATTTTTGATATTTAATACAATTTGAATTTTTTTGAGAATAAAATGCAAGAGATCTTAGATAATGTGTTTAATGGAATGTTGTACCATTTTTCAAGTTCTCGATGAAGTTTAGATCTGGTGACTATGCTGACCCGGAATGATGTTCAACTTTGTCTTCATGCTTTTCAAATTAACTGAACATCTGATTTGTTTTAGAAAACAAAGTTAAGCAGAGATATTATTCTCCTCCAACGTCTCTAAAAGAACTTGAAGAACTTCAAGCATGAAAAATGGTACAATATTCTATTTAAACACTATCCAGAAGTTGTACGATTCCATTTCCAGGAGAATTCAAACTGTATTAAATGCCAAAGGTGATTCTACATCATAGTAATAAAGGATTCTCGTAATTTACTGTTTCCATTATTTTGTCCAATTCCTATATATGTGAAAGATATATGTATGTTTCAAAACATCATTAATCTACGGTTTTACAAGAAAAAAAGGTATATTTACTGTTCGCCTCAGCACGGTCCTGACAGTCTCTACGTCCTGTCGTGTCGGCCAGCGCGCGTAGACGACACCGCTGAGCAGGAGGACGAACACGCCGATCCAGATGGTCCATGCTAGGATGTTGCGCGTTCTCGCGAGCAATTTACGCGCCGTCCTCGTCGAGATCACCTCCTGGGTAGGTATCTCCAGCTTCTGCGCCCGCCTAAGTATGTCCTGGAGTCGCCTCTTGGCCTGCTCCACGTCCGGCACCCCCATCGTTTTTATCTTAGCTCTTATCCGTCCCTCCGCTCTCTTCTCACCACGAGTCGATCCCGAGTCCCGCAGGACCTCGCGTCCCTCGCGCGTTGGATATAGCTACCGACCCGGTGATCTCACGATGGAGACATTAAGGGTCGTAAAGTCGTCTCATATAAAATCCTCGTCGTGGTCGTTACGGCGCGTTCTCGATTTTCTGCAAAATTCATCCCACGCTCTAACTCGCCATTTTCGGAAAATCGTCTCGATTCTTCGATTATGGAAAGGATGTGCCTTGTTCATCCGCGAAGTCTCTCTGTGACCTTCTTTTTTTTTCTATTTGCAACAGCATCGCCGAATTATTTCTGTATATACAGGATGTCCGAGAATTAGACTGACAAATTTTAGGTGATTATAAAGGACATCAAAACAAGTCAATTTTGGCCAATAAATTCATGCCCGCAATTGGCATTAGAGAATTGAAGTCTAACAAGGAAAACTCGCAAAAATTCCAATGTTGAGGAAACTTTACACACAAGTAGAAAGTAATAAATAAATAAAATTAAAAATTTCTAATTACGGCCCTAAAATCTCTTAAAAATGATTTTAACACATAAAAAATCATCTTTCATATATTTTATTTTTCTCGATATATCTCGAAAATTATTTGAGATATCAGAAAATGTTTTATACAAAAGTTTCACGATAAAAATATCTTTATTTAACCGTATTAATAAAATTTTGAAAAAATAATTTTTTTTTTTTAAGATTTTTGCTCTTGCTAATCTTTGATTCTCAAGTGCCAAAACGGCTCATTGGCAAACACAAGTTTATTGACAAAATTGTCTTGTTTTAGTATCATTTATATCCTGAAGTTCATCGGTCTAATTCTGGGACGCTGTATCTTAATATCATTTAAATGTTATTCAATATTGATGTATGATATTTCTGTTTTAATATTCCTATTCTCTCTCTCTCTCTCTCTCTCTCTCTCTCTCTCTCTCTCTCTCTCTCTCTCTCTCTCTTTCTCTCTCTCTCTCTC
>JBCAUJ010000028.1:768942-783404 GCA_038406275.1 Cataglyphis albicans
TATATATTATAATTTTTTGTATAACTTTTTTTAAATAATTTTCATATAATATAAAAATATATAAAATATAAATAAATATATTAAAGATCTACTAATTAATCAGAAATTAATGCTAGAACTTTAAATGAATTTTACGTAGGATACTTTTCCTACAATTGAATGAAGATAGAGAAATAATGAAGAATGTTGGAAAAAAATAGAAACATCCCGTATATATTCTTCGGTGCCTCTCAGTTCATCTCGCTTAACGCCTTTTGCCGGTGCTATTTACACTTGCAGGGCCACGTTTTCCAGCCTAAAGGATAGAAAACTCTCTCTGATCCCCGGTAGACTTACCGGTCCGGGGGGAGGGGGGGGGTGAGGGGTCGCCCATAGGGGCGAAAAATATTAAAAACGATAAAGAACTCTCGGCTGCGCCGAGAATGTTTCCTCCTGCGCTTCCTCCTGGGAGATAGATCGTTGTCGTGCGAGCATCGTTTTATCCGTGCCCGGAAATCGGTGTGTGCCCTTCGTATACGTAAGCTAAGGTGGATGGGGGAGGGAGGGAGGTGGAGGGGAGGGCGGCAAAGCGGAAAAGTCGAGGGTTATAAATTCTTTGTAATGAAACTGCAGCTCCTCGCACGCGTGATTTACGCGCTAATAGAGCACGCGTCTACCCTACTGTGTATGTACAGGATTTTGCGGAATTATCGCCGCTTCTTTATAGTTAGAAGAGTTCTTTGATTATCTCGGAGTCAATATTCGCCGAATGAAAATATCGCGGTGAACTTCGAATATATATAGCTTATATAAAGCTTTGAAAGATTAGAAAATTCTTTAGGGAGACTTTAAGCGTAAGAAATAGAAGAGTTACTTTTCAATCAAATATTAAAATAAATTTTATTTTGTGATTTCTTTTTTTTTTTTATATAGTTTTCTTTATCAAAAACTAGAGAATTGCAAAGGAAAATCTCATAAATTAAAAAAAAAAAAAAGAAAATTCAATTCAAGAGCTGTTTGCTAAAATATTCATCATATCGAAGATTAAAAGGGGTTGCGTGGAAAAGAAAAAGATTGCGTTTGTATAGATGGATGATGACTTGCTGTAATCTCGATTACATCTACCGCGAGATTTTCATCAAGCTTCGAGAGCGGCGTATTCCCCGATGAATACGGTGACCATTTTTCTTCGGAGAAGAAGTTTAATTGGACGCAGTCTTCTTTTTTTTTTTCAAAACTACTAATTTTCAATATTAAACATTTTGTAACTTTATTCTTCGCGGGGGAGGAGGGGGAGGGCAGCGAGGAATCGGCCATCCCATTCCGGTTGTTAGCCTTTGCAAGTTTTGCAAATGTTGCCGCGATGTTTAAAACGACATTTCTTCCCTCTTTCCTTCCTTGCTTTTTCCCGTTTATCAAAGCATTGTTCGGCAAGGACTTTCAGTGCCGCCGAGAAGACCCTTGAGGCTGTTAGGAAGGCCCCTTCTTTGAATACCGGGTGACTCTCTCCGTGACCCTCGACAATTTTGCTCTCCCGTCACGTCAAGCCGCAAGTTCTCTCCAAGGGACGGCTACTTTTATTCGATCAGTCAAGGATTTTTTAGTTCTCGTTGCTTCTTGTTGCTCTCCGTCCGGTCGCTCACCTATCCTCGCCTTTTCATCGTACTTCCCATAAGTAAACGAATTTTACTCCGAAGAAACTCAAAGGAACGTCCGTGTTGGGAAAAGCGCAAGGACGAAATTTAATTCGCCCGGCAACGTGCGAGAAGATGGAAGGGTGGAATCTTAAGGATCGTCTGAAGTTTCGTAAGGGCGTTCGGATTAACTAGGCTCAAAGGTAGACAGAGATATGAAGACTAAAAAAATTTAAGCAGAGCTGAAAGCGAAAAATATGAAAAGATATAGGAAAAGATTTTGAATATTATAATATAGAATTATTTTTACACGATGATATGAATTAGAAAAAAAAAGAAAGAGAGAGAGAGAGAACTCGATTTTTTAAATATTTTTTTATTAACTTAATAAAAATCAATAAGATTTTATCACAAACTCTCTAATAATAAATTTGCAAAAGATAAAAATTTAAATAATCTGAAAGAAACTTTAATTTTATATTATTTTTACACACACACACATCCAGCTGTATTATATTAAAATCTTTTACTTTTCCGAGTTATTATATATATAAGATATTTGTTATATCGATTCATAAAATAACATGTGTTTTGTGAATAAAAATTTTACATTTGCAAGATAAAAAAAGGCAGATATATCTTTAATGGAGGGTTACACGAGATATTAAGACTTGATATTGTCTTGTTTTGTCTTGTCTTTGTTAAAATTCGAGACAAGATCAAGATAAAATTTTTAATTAGTTATTAAGACAATACCAAGAATTGTCAAAACTATTGGTTTTAAAAAAAAAAACTAAAATATGTATATTTGAGTGTTTGTAAATTAGATAAGAAAAAAATCTATATTAAACTACATTATACAAACTTAAAAAGTTTTATTTAATAAATAAATATACTTATACTAACAAATTTAGAAATAATGCAACAAATGATGTATATTATGTATATTATTTTGTAAACAATTATTTAGTATTAAATAAAAATTTTCAATATAATATTTTTATAAATATTATATTGTCTTTATTCTTGTGGAACCCTGCTTAAAGGATTGCTTTAAGATCTTCTGAATTAACTGCATCTCCTAGAGCGGAGAAGTAGAAGAGATGGGAAACGTGAGGGAGTCCTAATGAACGATGGAGAAGATTGGAGTGAGGGCGACCACAAAGAGGGAAACGGGATGAGTAAGTGGCATTCTCAGACCGAAGATGCGCCCTTCGCGAGCAATGATGCTTCGGGAAAAGACAAAATCATCTTCGGCGAACCCGAAGCTCCAGTCTTTCGGATTTAGCGGCGTGTTGACGGTGAATTAAATTTCCTCGGTTTGCTCGTCGTTTTTGATTTTCGTGCTTTCTTTACAACGATTGGTGGCATAACTTAGCACTCCGTTTTGCGAAAGAGATTGTAATTCCCGCCATAATATTAACCACTAAAATTAAATATTGATAAGAAAGCGTGCCAACATGTGGCAATAAAATCACTAACTTAAAAGCTTCAAAAATATTTCTCTTTTTTAAACACATAATATATATAAAAATATATGTATATACTTAGTATTATTATTATTAAAAATGATTATTAATTAATTATTAAAAATTATTTTTAAAATTATTATTAAAAATGAATATTTATTAATTATTAAAAATTATTAATTAAAATGAAATATTTTTTTACAAATAATAAAGATATATAAATAATATAGGGCTAATAAAATATATATTGTTATAGGAATATCATTTCTAAGAATAATAAAAATTTAATAAAAAATGTTTAGAGCAATACTTTCCGACAAAATATTGGAAATATATGAAAATTAATACGGAATCGCAAAAGATAATTATGAAGTAAAATTTTAATTAATAATTTCCTACAAATTTTAATTGTTTAAATAAGTTAAAAAAATTTTTTTTCTAAAGAAGAATTTTTCATGCTCTTTGTTTAAAATCTTAAAAGTTGTATCAGATCACCAAAGTATTGTCGCTAAAAAGGAATTGCAAGCATCAGTTTCTTTTTTAAATTCTTTTGGCACCTCATCTCCGCATGGAGTTAACAAGAGACTCGCACGATCTCTCGTTTGACATATGACGGAAACGTGTACGGCGTCGCGAGCGAAAAGCGACGCCTCGAAAATGCCAAAGAAATTTATTGTTGCTCGTCGACTCGTAGAGCTATATTTAATGAGATTATTGAGGGATAAAAAAACTTTCTTTTATACACATATTCGCGGAAACTTGGCTCATGTGTTTTAAAAAAATGGAAGAAATCGCGTCGTCGTTCACATCGTGAGCAGGATTGCTTCGCAAAATATATAAGCAACGTAGGTCGACAAATATAAGGAATTCTTAAAAACGCAAACTTTTTTTTCTCAAAACAGATATTTTTAGCGGATATAAAATAAATTTTCAAAATATTTAACTATTACATATGTATAAATGCAATTTAGTAAACAAATTTTTCGCCTATACCTTATAATATAATCATAATAATTCCTATGAAAATAATGATTATGATGTATTACATGCAAACGGTCTCGTAATATTAAATTTTTTTCACTTTAAAAAATTGCAATTATACAATTTTTATTTTCCATATGATTAATTATTCTACATAATTTCTAGAAACATTCTAAATATTTACTTTCTTTTTAATTTTTTCTTTTACCACTTTTTTCTTGCTTAAATCACAGTGTAATCATAGATATAAGTTAAAGAATACATAGAGTGAATATTAAAATTGGTACAATAAAAATTAAAATTTTTGCATTTATATATGCTCGTTAAAATTACATAAGCCATAAATTTCTATAGAAAATAATATCAAATTTGCCAATGGTTTCCCAAATTATTCTAAAATGCTTGGAAAACAATTTTTCGCACTGCCGGAAAACATTCCGGTGTGAAAGTTCACGGGTAAAGTTACCGAAAGAGAGAAGATTCGCAGATAAACTTCTTAAAGAGATCGCTGGTATCTTTTTCTTAACTTCTGATTCAACCGTTTTCTTTCGCGGAATAAATATTTGGAGGATAACGATATGGAAGGGAGGGGAAATGCATTTCTAATGTAAAATTAAACTATATATAATTTTTTAAATATTTTTACTAAATTTCGGTTACTTCTATCGACTGTTAACTGTCAACTGTCACATGTACGTTTCTCTCTCTCTCTCTCTCTCTCTCTCTCTCTCTCTCTCTCTCTCTCTCTCTCTCTTCTCTCTTTCCAAATTCACATATTTCATAGATTTTATATTTATTCTTTGTATTCATTCTGAGTTGTATCTCGTTGCGTTTTATTCTGGCAACACACGTTCTTCATTTTTTCTCTTCGACGACGAGAAACTCCTCGTTTTTTGATAACAAGCGCCAGACACAAAGCTGGATACTATTAAAGTTGTTTTTTTAAATTTTTTTTTTTTTTTTTCTTGAAGAAGCTGAAAGAAGCCATTTATTGCCGTTTGTCATCCTGTAAGCTGCAAAATGTGGATAGAAAATAAGAGAAAGAAAGAAAGAAGGAAAAAGAAAGGTGGCCCTGGTGTATAACCTAAAACTGGTTCAGACAAGAAAAAAAGAATTGGAAAAATACAAAATACGATCCCGCCGCTTTTACGGACAATCCGTTCGTAAAATTCCGGCCAAATTCGATTTGAAAGTTTCCACTATCTCATTTGTATTCTTTTATTCAGTGAATTGTCTGTCCGCGTCATCGTGGCTGCATGGTCAACGAGCTGGATAATCTAACATAATTTGATTGAGCGCAGAACCAAAGTGTTACTAAAACCTAAAACCTAAAACCTAAAAGTAATTTTTACTCTCTTGAAAATTTATGTAACATATTTTTATACCATAATATATTATGTAATATAATCATATATTTGTTATATTATTATATTTTTTATTATTATATATTTTATATTATCATTGTATATTTTTTATATATAATTTATATTTTTATCTTTATAGTTTTAGTAATTTAATTAATATAAAATTATTTTTTCTACATAAAATTTTAAAGAAAAAGAAATTTTTGGAGAGAGAATATTTTTGGAAAAATGTCGGAAACTTAAATATAAAAAAAAAAACACGCTAGCGTCAGAGATTTGATTTGAAGGATTAATAAAGTAAGTAGAGAGAATTATTTAAAAAAAAATTTGATAATGAAAAATAATGTAAGTGCAATTTTGTAAAAACGAAATTTTTCGTTATGTCTCTCGGTGAAAGAAAAATGTAATGAAAATTGCTTCTTTGAATAATCGAGACTGCTACCCGTTGCTGTTGCTGCAATTCAAGAGATTGACGCAAATCGCGAACGGGTAATTAATACGAACGGTAGTCCAATTATATGCTGGTACATTAATTCGACGTAATGCTCGCGCCGACAAACCGGCGGCGAATCAATATTTTATTCGTAATTTGTCACTCGCTCTCGCTCGTTCTCGTAACGCACATTCGCTGATCTGCATGTGCATATGAGCATGAACACATGTATATATGTATGTGCACGAATTTAACGACGGGACCGACCGCAGATGGGTGCGCGACACGCGATTACCATTTCCGATACAGAGGAATTAGTTGTGATAAATCAATCCGAAAAGCGCGAGATTTTTTTCCCCATGGATATTACCGATCCATAATAGGATGTTGCGAAATAAACGAGCTGAAAATTGAAGAAGTTTCTTCTATATATAAACTCCGCTTTTTTCAATTTTTTTCTGTTTTAAAATTTAACTAAAATCCTATACGTAGAATAGACTTATATTTTTAAACTCAAAATCTTGTCATTTTATAAAAAAAAAAAAAATCTTTAAAATTTTCTTATACAGGGTGAGTCATTTTGATATACCTAACCGCTTAGAGATATTTTTTTCTACACCTTTTACAAAATTATTACTACACTTTTTTAAGTGAAACTATTTTAATTTGTTTATATAAATCAACTCCTTGCAATATTCGGTGCATAAAATTATAAGGTAGTAACCAAAAGTTTAATAGTTTACGAAATATTTTATACTTATATTCAATGTGACATAATTTTACATAAACTTTATGAAATCTTACCTCAATATTTTTATACACAAAATAATAAAAGCAGTTCCATTGGTGTGAAACAAAAAAAGTAACTATTTTTTAGAAAAAATATAAATTTGCAACAAACATTTTTTTTGGGTAAATAATATAAGAAAAAAGATATTTGAATGAGAACATTAAAATGACTCAACTTTTATATTCTATGCCTAAAATTGAAACTCTAATAATGGAAAAGAAGGCTACAAAGAGACTTTCAGGAAATATTTTTATTTGATTTTGAATTTTTTTTTTTTCTTTATTCTACGTACTTTTAAATTATAAGCACAAAATTTAAATTATATGTTACAAAATTTAAAACTTATATAAAAATCTTTGACGTTGACATGACATATGTTACATATACATATATTATATAATATATGCATTCAACGTAAGACGTTTCTATTTTTTCTAAAATATAAAGATTTTTTTTACGATTATAATAGATTTTGATTTGGAAAAATGCAAACATAAATGGAGAATCTTTTATTGGCATCAGTTGCATGAAGATACGACTACTTAAACAATACGTATCACGATTCCTATATCAAGATCGCACAATTAAGCCTTCCCTCTCGCAAGGGGTGATTGTATATAAAAGGTAAATCCGGCAGAATCTAATGCTAGCGTTCCCAAAGGTAATTTATAGCTGGCCATTGTATTTCGAATGCTTCGTCGTTCCTCTGGTATAACCGAGGATATCAGAAACTAGAAAGAAAAGAAGCTGAAAGTCGAAAGAAGGGTGCAATGGGACGAAGCAACAGGGAAGAAAGAGAGACCATTATAGATACGTCTGACAGACTGGTGGATTGTGAAAGGAGGGGAGGAAGGCGGTTAAGAAAAGAAGAAGTTGGAAGAGAGAATAGTGGCTGGCTGGCTAGTTGACTTGAACTACTGGCAATATTGCGTATTTTTCTTATTCAATTCTTCTTTACTGCCTTTCGCGACTTTCCATCTTATTTTATTTTATTTATCCGAACATATACACACGAAGGTATGTATGTATACTTGCGTATATATCTTATTCCCATTGTCTTCAATCGATTCAATCAGTTTAGATATACAAAATGGATATGCATCAGAATCTTCGCCAATTGTCAATCGTAATGGCTTCTTTGATGAATCTCGAGTTTGATCCTTTCTTAATCGAGATTGATTATTTTACGTATTATATCTCTGTTGAAACAAAATTTATATAATTAATTTAAAAAAGACTTTAGATTTTTACAATATATTCAAACATATAGTTAATTCTGGCAAATAAAAATAACAAAATTTCGTGATATATTTTTAGTTGTGAACAATCAAATACATTAGTATGAAATAGCAACAAATGTGATTGTATAACATATTTGTAAGTTTATTTATATTATTAAGTCACATTATTAATTTATTTATTTTCAATTTATTTAATTTATATATTTTTAAATATTATTACTTATTTATATTATATTAAGTATTTATATATATTATATCATTAAATTTTAATTATTATTTATTTATATCATTTATGATGTTATATTTTTTATTTATGTTATTAAGAAACATTTTTCACATTTGCAATAATATATAAAGTCGAAAAGAAGTTATATGCCTAACAACACGTAATATCCAAAAGATATCCAGAAGACATCCAAAGGATATTCAGAGAATGTTTTTACATCCAGAAAGTGTTAAAATATCCAAAAGACCTCTAGAAGACATCTAGATGATGTTAAATTATTATTAATACTATATAATTTTTCATAATTATGTAATATTTTCAGCATATACAAAAAGTGAAGAAAATAAAATACTATATTTTCAAGGATTTTAAACAGAAAATTTTGTAAACTTTATAAATATTACAAATATTTATTATTTCCTTTATATAAATACATAAATATTAACGTATATAACGTAACATTAATTAATTGGTCAATAAATAACCATAAAAAGACGATTAAATAATTTTTATGTCGTTATTATTATGACGATAATATGTCGTCAAAAATGTTACGTCATTATTTAATCGATTGACGTCATAGGAGAAATGACCTTAAAATGACGTTATAATGACGACATCTTGCTACTTGGGTCTTTTAAACATGTATATATTATTGTTATAGGATTTGCACGATTTATAAATCCTTTTATAATTAAATTTTAAATATCAATGGTGGGAAAAGAGTAGAAAGTGGTAAATATCATCAGTTTTGTCAGAATATCAATCGAGTCAATCAAACATCTTTATTATGGTTATGAATGAGAGCAACGTACGGCACGGAATTTTCCGAATGTGCGCAGGCGTACAATGTGTGTATTTTGTGTATACCGGACACGTGGTAACCCATAGACATCTATTTGTCATGCACGCTATAATGGCGATACCGCTCTTGAACTCGTGTAAATGATCCGAAGAATGTTGATATGCAATCGAAGAAATATCTTCAGTTAACATTGGCGATACTTAAGCCGCACGTCGTCAAATCCCCCTTCGTTCTTCAGGTATGAGTACTTAACCTTATTTCTCAAGAAACAGGCAAATCGCAAGATATGAACAACAAATTTGATTCGCGCGATTTAGCGCGCGAAGAAAGCGAGAAGATTTAAAAGAATTATGACTGAAATCCGCTCTGACTTTTCAGAAGATTCGCGATTTAATAATCGACAATAATTTCAAAGTTGTCAGATCGCGCAGGGCAACGATATCTCGCGAGGAGACGGAGTTGTTTTACAAGGAGCACAGGGACAAGTTCTTTTACAATCGTCTCGTGACATTTATGTCCAGCGGTCCGTCCGACATTCACATCCTGACTGCTCACGATGCTATCGCCAAATGGCGACAGCTGATGGGCCCTACTAAGGTCTATCAAGCGCAATACAGTGCACCGGACACTATTAGAGGCATGTTTGGCTTGTCAGATACCAGGAATGCCACACATGGATCTGGTAACACAAACATCACAATATCAAGAATATTCAAATGAACAACTTTATATAAAAAAAAAAAAAACAATATATTGTTTATTGTAGATTCAACAGAGTCGGCAGAAAGAGAGATTGCAATATTCTTTAAGGACTTTGACACAAAGAAGTGGTACGAGAAAGAGGAGATATTTTATAATTTGGGCAAATTGCATTTTGATCCAATATCTTTTGTGCATACTATCGACAGGAGTTACTTAGAAAAGCAAGATGAGCATATTAGAAAATAATCAATATTATTAATTTATTAAATAAAATATTATTTATTATTTTTAATAGAAGAGGTACTTTTTATCTACAAAGTTGTCAAACTCAGAATACGTGCAGTTTTATAGGAAAATAGTTTGGAGAATCTTTCTCCATTGTGTAAGTGTAACATATCTTCAAACTGTTATACAAACAATATAATGTTACATAAACATTAGACTAATCAATTTTTCATACTCTTGAAAAATATATACACAATGGTGATTCTCGCCATTTTACAACAAGATATACAATTATGTGGACCCTTAAAACAGTAAATGATGCATTTAAACAATGGACGGATAATTAATATCTAAACACATGCATTGTATTCTGATTGAAGCATTGCAATTTATGCATTTATTTTCACGTAAACTTTGGGACGCGAGAACACCTTGATTCCTTCTTCCAGTTTATTCAGTTGCTTCTCTATTTCAATTTTACGTCTCTGTGCTCTTAAAGTATCTGTCTTTATGGGCATCATATTTAATTCATTGACATAATCTTGATAATCTGCATCAGAGACATAATGAAACATTAGATCTAATTAATTTTCGGAACAGACATTATGCTTGTTATTAAGTTTTATATATTACAGATTGCGCAAATCAAATATAAACCGGATTTTTTCCAAAATATTTTAATGTATCTAAAGCTCACTGCACATGGAAGAATTCGTGAGCAATTAGTTATAGATATGTCCCATTACTTTTTATGACACAGAAATAAAAGAACTGCCAATGCGGTGGCAAAATTGCTTAAATTTTAATGAAAACTATGTAGAAAAATGACTTGGATGTGCATTAAAAAATTTTTTGAATAAAATGTTTTGAGAAAAATCCGGTTTATATTTGACTTGCCCACACATATATATGTATTATTTTTTTAATAATATTATACTTTTAATAATACTACCCACTTTTTTTTAATAATCGCAGTGTCTCTTTACGCTCATGGTCAGGTATGGGCACATGACCCTCTGGACAGTCAGGATGCTGTGCTTCTGCTTTAATTTTTTGCTCCTTTTCTTGTGCTTCCTTTCTATCTCGAAGATATCTATTCGAAAAATTGTTATATAAAAAATCTAGCAATTATATAAATGTTCACCTTATATTGATATTTACATTATATTGATTGAGAAATACGAAAGAAAATAGAAAAAATTCTTTTAAAATCACAGAGAGATGTAAAGGAGCAAAGTTATTTGCTACGTCGTACTTAGGAATAACACCCTTGCGATAATTCGATAGTGGTACACCATTGTTAAGCTGTAACGCCAATTTAGTGGCAATAGAAGTACGTTCTTTATTCAATTTGATAAAGTCAATTTCTTCTTTAGGTGCCGACGATACGGAATTTTGTAAATCGACATTTTGCACATCTTGGAGATTACGCATATCGCCTTTTTCTGTAGGTGAATTGATTTGGTTTTTTAAAGTTTTCTCATTTTGCTGATTTAAATCGCCATTACTCGCTGTTTCATTGTGCTTTATAATTTTCTTTGAGGGATATCTGTGCGAAATAAATCATAAGGTTAATAAATTAAATATGTTAAATATGTTAAGTCAAACATTGAAATAATAAAATAAAATAAAATTAATTAAATGAATTATAAGTAAAGAATTATTTTCTCAATCTTTTTTTACTATCCTAATTCTCTATTCTATCCTAATTTAACATTATTTTACACATTTTATACATATTTGTAATAATTCTTATGATTAAAATCTTGAACACAGCATATATAGTTACCGAATAACACCTTCAGAATATATACTTTCCACTTCATCTGTATCTAAAGTCTGGATTCCTCGATTTATATATTTTACAATAATTTGTTCATTTGTGTCAGCTTCAGATTTGAGCAAGACATCTGGTTTGGAAACTTTTGGCTCCATTTTCTGCTGGTTTCTATACTTGCTAGTTTTCTTCTGTCTATCTGATATATTATTATTATTTATTGTTTGTCTAATCTTTTTAGCAGAAGCATTATTTTTGTCCAGTTCGAGTGTATTGTTTTCATTTTGAATTTGCACTTCATCCTCCACCTTATCAGTTGATGCTGAATTATTAGTTTTCAATTGAACATTATTCTTTGAACTGATATGATTATTTCTTTGTTTTTTTCTCTCTTGGAAAGTGGTGGCTACCCTTGCAGATATATTATGATATCTGTCTATTGCTCTGTGATGCTTTTGCAATTCCAATTTCTGTAGCTCTTCAATCTCCTTGTTGGCTTGAAAGCATTGTTCCATTCGCCGCAGATTTTTTACATTTTCCTGAATGAAATTCTTCCTTCTGATTGGCTCTATAACAGTATTAAAAATATATGTTTCACATTATTAATTGCTTTTGATACATTATAGAAGCACATCAGTAATTTTACGTTATCTTTATACAAATTTACACGTTAACTATTTTTCATCCGCAATATATTATTGAATGAAACATTATTATCAATTTAATTATTCATTATTAAGTAAAAACTCTTATTTTGAACTTTTTTACAATTATTTGGAATAGAAGATACGTAATAACGTTATATACTTACTTGGATCGGGAAAAATGCCTTTCAACGTTGTTATTTTCATTTTTTCCGACAACGATATTCGCCAATATTGTCACTCTGTCACGTTTACAATTTGCATTTCCAGAAAAGCAAAATTACATTCAACTGACGTTCTCTCTACCGCATAATTTTCATTTCATGCACGTTGTCCTTACCGTTACCACATAAACAATTTTGTTTACGTAGCCGCACCAGACGATAGCCGTGTGATATGTATAACCTGATCCTGATCTGTCAAAGCGCCAGTCTTGCCAATTGTTGCCCAGAGCGTAAAACTATTCATGGCGACGAATGTCAATTTATGAATGGATTTACCGATGAATGGTCATAATCGTATTTTTCAGCTACATCTTTTATCTCTTTTTTTATATATTTTTCTTTATTCTTATTCTTATTCTAACAATAAATCGTGAAAATACAATTTTGTCTTATACAGAGTGCAAAATAAGTATTAAAAAAATAATAATATATGCGTATAATTAATAATAGCATATGAGATTCGAGATCAATCTCGAATATGTTAGTATATGGGAATTATGGAATACAATATATAATAATAATAATAATAATTTTTAAATATATTTATAAAACAATAATTTAACAAGATTACAGAATAAACAAAAATGATATAATTTAATTAAAATTATACACAATTTATTAATGTTTTATTTAAAAATTGTATACAAATAATTTAATTGATTATAATAGTATAAAGATATATTTTTAGAAATTGTCTTCAAAAATGTCATAGCTTTAATATAAAATAAGATAAAAAAAATGTTAATATATATTTCCAAGACTTTCTTATAGTAAAAATTGGAAACAACTAAAAAATCTATTTTTTCCTTTTTTTCTTACTTTTGAAAAAACTTATTTATATTTACTAGAAATAGATTAAAGTGATTTAATAACGTTAGATTCTATTATTTTCATGTTTTTTTCTTTTGTTTTTTTTTTCTTCCCATTAAACACAGGAATACTTGTTTTGCTTCAAATACGAAAGATATGTTTATTCTTTTGAGAATAAGTTTCTCGTTTTATCAGATGCATTCGACACATTTATCTAATCATAAAAATATCGCTGATAATAATTTTCGTGGTTTTGTAAATTTTTAGTTAATACTAACATAGAGCAGAATACCTGAAATGTATTATATATTTGAAATTTATTATATATCTGCATTAAAACATATATTATTTATACAAAAATTACTTATGAGATTGCTTTCATAATTGTTAACGTAATCAATATTACATGCATGTAAGTCAATTCCCAATCTTCCTCTCTGCTCATGTTATGAAAGCAATATTATAATTAAAAGAAAAAAGACATCTTATGTATTTCACATAAATGTGTATGTTTTCAATGACTTGACTTTGTTAATTGTATAGTTAATTTAGTTGAACTTTGTTAATTAAAATTCTGGAAATTTAATATTTAAAACATATACTCACCTATTTTTTTACTATTATATAATATTTAACAATATATATACATATATATATATATGTATATATGTATCTTTATATTCATTGTTGTGTAGAGTATATAAAGGTGAAGTAAGATACTGATGCAGTCGCTAACTGGAACAAAATACGTCTTCTTTTTAATTTCGTGTACGTACTTGTTATATTGTCATATTTTACATATTTTCATAAATGATGTTTACGGTAGCAAAGCAGTTTAAAGATGCTGCAAACAGTCCGCCCACATTTAGACTAACAACTTTGGTGCTCCGTTGCAATAGAAATAATATTAGTTTCTGTATATGTAACGGTGCTACATACCAGCGAACATTGTATCTAAGAACAAATGATTAGGTAAAAAATCGATAATTTGAGAAATGTGTCAGTAATATTACAATTAGATATATAGGTTTTTGGAATTTTATAAATTTATATTTTTATTTTACAGGAAGTGTTGTAAAACAATATATAAAATATATAAAATTGTTTCTTACGCGGTATAAAATATGTGATTATTATGATCTATAATTTCTTGTCCGG
>JBCAUJ010000028.1:800693-812592 GCA_038406275.1 Cataglyphis albicans
ATATATATATATATATATATATATATATATATATATATATATATATACATATAAACGTATGCTTTTCTCCATGTAAAAATTTTATAATTATTTATTCTAGTAGAAAAACGTGATAAATATATTTAAGTTAAATGTTATAAATTAATTAATCAGTCAAATTTAAATAAGTAATCAATTGGCAAATAAGAGCCAAGGATATCGATACGAAATTTATTATCGTTAAATTTTATTAACTAGCATTAATAAGCATTAAAAAAAATATACTTTGGACTTAAAAATATTAATAAGTTTTTTTTTTTTTCAGCGTAGATATAAAGATTAAATTGGAATTAAATTTTGACATACACAATATTTGCAGTAGTAATTCAAATTTTTAAATTAAAATTAAAAATTAAAAAGGAGGTTTACTAAAATTCTTGTGGAATCTATACAAATAAATGAGCAATATTCGAATGTTATCGTTGCACGTATATCGTCGATTATTTACAATATAATGATGATTAATCTTAACACGATCGGCCCTTTTTATACAAAATTTTGTACGCTAAGTTGTTACATGAATCCTTAGGAATTGAGTCTTTTTGACAAAACCA
The DNA here is from genome assembly GCA_038406275.1 of Cataglyphis albicans. Taxonomy (NCBI): domain Eukaryota; kingdom Metazoa; phylum Arthropoda; class Insecta; order Hymenoptera; family Formicidae; genus Cataglyphis; species Cataglyphis albicans. The sequence continues at coordinate 801,287 of JBCAUJ010000028.1, forward strand.
CAAAACTTATTATTAAGGCCTGTAATAATCTCGTAAAGTCGTGAAGAACTGTTTAAATTCTGAAAATATTGAAATGTAAAGAATTCTTTAATTGATTCTGGTGGTTGATCGTTTTTTTCTGCTCACAATTCTCGATTATAATTTTTGTGAAAAAAAATTTTAAATTATTTTATTTAAAAATTAATTAATTTTGTCGTATTTGCCTTTTTTTATCATATTTAGTTGCATGACTTTGTTTTACAAATTATTTTGTTACTTGTACGTTGTTTTAATTAATAGAGATCTTGCTCAAAATTTAAAAATTATTTAATTGCGAAATTTAAATTTAAATTCAATTAATAAATTTAATATAAAGATTAACTAAACTTTCGCATTAGTCTTTCTCTCATTGTTTTAACTTTTGATCACTATCACGATTATTGTTCTATGATTAAACCACGTCAATATTTATCATTATATTGTAAACTTGTAAAGTAAACCGATGATATAATAACGAAATATGTCGAGAAATTTTGATATTTTAGAATGCCGCAATATAAAAATTTTGTATTTTTTTAAATTTTATTTCATTTTCTTCGCAATTTCTTTCCAAACATTTTCTTTAAGCATTGTATCACTACCGTATGGCTCATTATTTATAAAGGCTCGCAGAATTAAATATTTTTAATTAATTTTTCTAGGTGCATTATATGCTATGTCCGTTTTTTGTTTACTAATTCACATTGACAGACAAGCACCGATACTGTTAAAATCTTCTTTGCGAGTTTGACTAGCGTCGGAACGTCTCATTGACGTAATGTTCAGGTCGATGCTGATTAATATTGACAATATACTTAATTAGGGATATTTGTGACATATATCGAAATACTAACAAAAGTATTAAAATTTCATAAATTGTTCTATTATTTCTTCTGAATATTTGTGCCAAAACTAAGCACAATTTTCTTAATAGTTTGGAAATTATTTAAATTTAAAGTTATTATTGATTCTTATAAAAAATCGCCTATTGTAGAACTTATTGACAAATTTGACAAAGAAAAAAAAATTCCCAATGAAATAAAAATTTTCACATATATTAAGAAAATTGCAATAAATATTTGTGCAAAACTTAATTTAGATCCACTAATTCGTTTAAAAGTTATTCACAAAAAATTATAGAAAAATATTATCTGTCTCTTTTTCTCTTTCTGCAAATTACTCGTTTTTCATTGCTTTTTGCAGTTGATTTCAGAGGATATTCACGATCAAAAGTTTTTGCCATAAGTTAGAAGAAATATTAATTACAACTATTTTCTTTTACGAAGACGTCAAAATCCATATTATTTTGTGACACTTTAATTTTTTTCATAATCCGAATTTATTTTTTTAATTTTTCAAACGATGTAAACGTAAGAAACACGATTTCTTTTTAATTTTTTTACAATTTTTTGCTACTACCACTAATTTTTTGTACATCCAGTTTCGCATTTGATAGTTTTTGCTTTATTAAACATTTGACTTCTCTCATGATTGAAATACACTCAGCTTTTATAACATAAAGAAATAATTGTCTTACCTGTCAATATAATTGTACACTGTCTGAAGTAATGTCCATACTTTTTAAAAATAGCAACTTCGTTTTCATCTTTTAGCTCATTATAGAAATACTGTAGTTGCTGCAACATATTTTTGATCTACAATCAAAGTATTAATATTTAACACTGTTTTAGAAAAGTTGGAGAAGGATGTAATACGTAAAGTTTATTTGTTTTTTCGAATATTGATTTATACCAGTTGGTAAACAATTAACTTACATGATGACCGTTAATCCAGAACATGTTGTAATCAATTATGCAAATATTAAAGAATGTTGCAGAAGAAAAAATTTTGATATAGTCAGCAGTACAGTTTGCAATTGTCAACGCTGTCAACTTCGACGAGTGAATTTATTGAAAAGAATTGCATAAAGAAATTATATTTTCTACGCAGATTAAAATAATAATTTGCTTTGCAACAATATGTAATAACGACAATGTATGTAATAATATATAATAACGTAATGAAATTTTAATAACGAAATTTTAATAAATCTATTATATTTACAATATAATTTATTATTATTATTATATTAATTTATTATTAATTTATTATTAATGATACATAAATTGATCATATTTAAAATATTAATAAAAACGAGTGTTTACTATAATATTTCTAATAAAATTTGTAATTCATAATCAATAACAATAATATGAATATAAATATGGACATACCTGGAATATCAGAAAGCTTGTCAAAACACCAAAGCATAAAATTGCCTGAAGTTTGCGAAATTTTGATTTTTCATTCGGCCATAAGCCGATTGCGAGTAAGATGATCCGAGTGAGATTAAAATGCTGAGTTTCAACGCAGATCATTATTGTGCGAGCGCAAAAAATGAACTGTGGAGAAATTAATTAATAATAAGAGTGGAGTAATAAATTAAAGACTTGCTTCCATCCTCCCTATTTTTCTTTTTAAAATTAATATTCTTGAATTCTTTATCGTTATTTCTAGAATAATTTATATTGCTAGTATATATCGCTTATTGTTTTATACGAAACAGAAATTTATATTACTATGCTACTTTAAAAATATATACACCTTAATTCTATATGCATTTGTAAAAAAATTAATTTTGTAAAATTATTCCTTTCAATCGCATTGTTATTCAATCGGATAATTCTGATCGTCTGATTCTAAGGACTTAGGGGAAAGAGAGGGTGAAGAATGATTGCATGAGAACAATTGTGGATAAGGAAGAAAATAATTTTGAGAAAAATTGACAGAATTCAGAGAGAAAAAGAAGAGTGTTCAATAATTAAAAAGTAAATCACGACAATTTAATTTTTATTATATATATAAAATTTTTATTATATGTATAAAATTTTTTTTTATATATATAAAATATATATATATATATATACACAATTTAATTTTTATTATATATATAAAATTTTTATTATATATACAATTTTTTTTTATATATATAAAATATATATATATATATATTTTATATATATAAAAAAAAAATTTTATATATATAATAAAAATTTTATATATATAATAAAAATTAAATTGTCGTGATTTACTTTTTAATTATTGATTATACTGAAATCAGTGACTGGCGAATTTTATACGATCGTTTTGTGTCTCGTTGTTGATGTTTGGCTCGCAGTTCTGTGTGACGAATGAAGAATTCGATCGCGCACTATGACGTGAATACAAATAAACTGTAAGGAAGTGATGATTCAAATCTTGCGAGCTTCTTTTTTCTACATATTCTTTCAGTTTGCTCTAATTTCTTTAGAAATAGGGATCCTTAAAAAAAAAAGTTTCTTATGTTTTTCTCGCGGTCAATAAAATTCGTCTCTATCCCCTCTTTTTTTTCTAATAAAGTATTCTTGAACCTTTACTATGTATTTAAAATAAATTATCTAATTCATGATAAACCAAATTGCACAAAATATTGTGCGAACGGAGCTTTTGTAATTTAACAATTTTGTGAGGAGACGAGATTAACGGATCAATTTTACGTGAAAGAAAATTTAATACACGTGTACATTTGACATATACAGAGACATTCATTGTTATATATCTTTGGAAATGCGATGGAAATCGATGCAAGTGCAATTGTCCTCTTTTTCAGTTGCAAGATTCATTCTGTGGTTTACGGTCGCAGCGAAACTTGACTTTGGACAGGAACGTCACGTCGATCGAAGTGGCAATTAATTAATTAAAAAAAAGAAAATATTTATTTTTTTTTAAATGTTATATAAAATATTGTGAATAATATTTATTTAAATATGTTAATGTTAACTTTTGTATACATTCATACTCCAAACTGTATATTATTAAATATCATTCGTTTTGTGCGTGTGTGCGTTTGCTTCTTGTGAGACATATATGATGCATATGACATATGACGTATATATTTAACATAATACAATTAATATAAAAATGAAGTAAATATTTATTTTTGCAAGTTTGTTCGAAAAGTTTGTGTGAAAATGAATTCTTGAACTTATATTATTTCATAAATAATGCAACAAAAAGAAGTAAAACCATCAATATTATGATAATGCATTAATTCCTTTCTCAATATTTGTCGACCTTATATATTTTCCTTCTTCGTGAAAAGCAAATCATAATCGATTTGTATGCATAGATAATGTATCTGTACATTACTCCTCCATAGAATACATAACGGTGAAGTAAGACACTGATGTTTTGATTAGCTGCAATAAGATAAGTCTTCTATTACATTATTATTGTGAAGCATTTTCTCTCTCCAAATTAGTTCCATAATTTTTACCGAGGCAAAACATTCCATAGATGACACAAATATTCCGACTTTGAGATTACAAGCTTTGCTGCTTCGTAACAGTATAAAAAGTATTATTTTCTGTGCGTGTAATGATGCATTATACCACGGACTATTGTATCTATGAAATAATCATTAGATAAATGAGCGATGAACAGTGAATAATCAATAATGAAAAAAAAAAAAAAAATATATATATATATATATATATATAAAATGTATGGGTATGTTTGTATACACATATAATTGTGTAAACAATATATCTATATCTTACGCTGTGACGTATACGTGATTGTTGTGATTAATTATTTCTTGCCCTATATAGTTTCCTACAAACATATATAAAAAGAGAGCAAATGCACACAAAAAGTGGAATAAAATTGCTTCATTATCTCCAAGCGATACATTTCGAAAAATCTAAAACATCATTATTGTAGTTTTATAATTTTTTATATGCACAATTAGTTTACATAGGATTAAATAATATTAAAGAATAATAAGAAATAGGAAGATAATAGAATTCACATGCTAAGATATTTTTTTTTTAATTAGCACTATTTGATATTTCTTTGGTATTATCATTTATTTTTATTTATTTTTGAATGAATCTTAGTCACTTATTAAATTGAAACTCTTTAAATTTTCGTTATTACAAAGCGGTAGTTGTATATATGCTTGTTATTCAAGAATAAATCATAAGAACTCAAAGAAAAAACTTACTCCAAAAAGATTCAGGCTCAAGGAACTCACCGTACATATTAATATTAAAAGGACAGAATATTTAACAATAGAACATATATGTTCGCAAAACCTTAAAGAAAAATAGGATGTAATTACAATATTTTAATTAAAATATAATTGTTATCTCATGTATACCAACTTCATAATCTTGTAATGTATTTCCACGGCGTAAAATATCTTTTTGTTATAAATCATAGTTTGATTCTTCAAGTTAATATTTTTAGACATTTTGGCCGTCATTATTTGCTCCACACGGTAACTATGATTAATTTATTTGTTGTAAATATGCAATTCTCTCAAAATCGTATTTACAAATTCAAACAAACGAATAATTAACAATTTTGTTTGCAATCATTGTGCTTATTTCTAAATTCATTAATCACCTTGTAATTGTAAGCAATCCACAGATGTGTATAACATATCCTAAGATCATCGTTCCCGTCCCTAGCCACGTAGTTACCCCAATACAAAACGCTGCGTTTGTATGTAACAAAATTAAGTAGAAATATTTTTCTTGATCGATAAAGTATTCAGTCATGATTTGTATTGTATGAGTCTGTAGTTGAGACTCGTTTATGTACAAGAGTCTTTCGAAAATTTGTGGCCAAATAGGCAGTAAGGTAATAATAAATATCCAGCATATCATCATCACTGAGAACATATGAAAGAAATAGTTATGCAAACTGTTCTTTTTATGTTCTATGATGTATTATTTATGCATATTATTTTTTCTCCCAAATTTCGCTGTTTTTTCAATTACCCTTCCGTTCTAAGATTTTTTTAACTGTAAAATTTTATTTACTTTGAATATGATAATAAAAATTAAGAGTAAACATATTACACACAGGGTGTTTTTTGGACTACTGAAGCAAAAAATTTTAAGAAATGTTTTTTTGCAAAAATTAGGGGAGGTCTTTCATATAAACATATACTTTCTATATTCTTCTCCTAGAAAATAAGCTAAGAAATTACACTCTTTCAAAGAGAGAGATGAAAATCATTATTTTTTTTTTTTTTTTTTTTCAAATTTTGGACAAGTCACAGGTAAAATTTAGTGGACATTTTCCACTGATAGAAAAAATATTTATTTATATTTTTGAAGTTTCTGTATCATTATAAGGGGATAAAACTTACAACCTCTATATTCAATTTTTTAATAGAACTTTTTAACGGACCGAAATTTGATCATCTAAAAATATACGTTAGAAAAAAATATGAGATATATAGAATCATCTCCTAAAATTTATTACATTTATTAAGAAATGCCCTCTATATATATATGTGTGTGTGTGTGTGTGTGTGTGTGTGTAAACATGCTTTTCTCCATGTAAGGATTTTATTATAATTATTTATTCTAGTAGAAAAACGTGATGAATATATTTAAGCTATAAGTCACAAATTAGTTAATCAGTCAAATTTAAATACTTAATCAAGTGGAAAATTGGCAAATAAAAGCCAGAGTACTGATGCGCAAATTTATTATTGTTAAATTTTATTTACTAGCATTAATAATCATAAGAAACGTATGTTTCAGACTTAAAAATATTAGTAAGTTTTATAATTAATAAGTTTTATCTTCAGCGTGGATATAAAGATTCAAATTCGAAATAAATTTTGACATTCGCAACATTTGCAATTGTAGTCAAATTTCAAATCAAAATTAATAATCAAAAAGAAAGCTTATTAAAATCTGCTTGGAATCTGTACAAATAAATGAACAATTTTCAAACGTCATTACATATGTGTATATAGGTTATTTACATTAATATAATATGGCTAATATTAGTACGATCCATGTAAACAATAATCATAAAAATGGTGATTAACAATGCTTAAAAAAATAAAAAGAGAGAGATTAATACAGCAGCTTTAATTAAATTTGATATCCAACACAAACATTGAAATCAAATCCAAATTTAAGTTTATCAATTAATTAAAATTTTCTAATTTTTGGCAAGATTTTTATTATTATAGGAAAACTACTTACAATCACAAAACAAGTCGGAAAACAAAGTTATACAACCAAATGCAGTGGGAAACGGAAATGCGATAAAATTAATTAATTTTTCAATAAAATCATTTAAAATTCTTATTTCTCTCACAAAAAAAAAAAATAACCGAGAACTGTGAACAGAAAGAACAATCAATTACAAGAATCGCATTCATTCTTTACGGTTCTTTACATTCAGATCTTCTCAGAACGATTTAAACATCTTTTAACAAACTTACGAGATTATCATATGCCGGCCTTGATGAGTTGTGTGATTTTGTCTAAAGGACTCGATTTTTAAGGATTCATGCAACAACTTAGGTACAAAATTTTGCATAACAATTGCGACGCCTAATGTTGAACAAAGTTTTGTAGACAATAGTAGAAAAAGATTCTCGAACATTGAAATTAAATAATAGAAACTCAACTTATTACAAATCATAAACTCGATGCCAATCATGAGTTTGATTGGGATGGAGTTGAAATTTTGGACGATGAAACTTTGTTCTTTAAAAAACTATTCTTTGAAATGCTATTCGATAAATGACAGAAGAGTGGCTTGAAACAGCAAAGTAACAAATGTTTACATCATGCATTTTTGACAGTAGAGAACTTGTCAAAAATTTAATAAAAAAAAAAGGAAAGAAGTTGACTTAAAAATTTAAGTATTTAAGTATTCCGAATTTATTTTTTTAATTTTTCAAACGATATAAACGTAAGAAACACGATTTCTTTTTAATTTTTTTACAATTTTTTGCTACTACCACTAATTTTTTGTACATCCAGTTTCGCATTTGATAGTTTTTGCTTTATTAAACATTTGACTTCTCTCATGATTGAAATACACTCAGCTTTTATAACATAAAGAAATAATTGTCTTACCTGTCAATATAATTGTACACTGTCTGAAGTAATGTCCATACTTTTTAAAAATAGCAACTTCGTTCTCATCTTTTAGCTCATTACAGAAATACTGTAGTTGCTTCATTATATTTTTTATCTATAATAAAAGTATTAATATTTAACACTATTTTAAAAAAGTTAAGAAAAGATATGATACATAAAGTTTATTTGTTTTTGAAATATTGATTTATACAAGTTGATAAACAATTAACTTACATGATGACCGTTAATCCAGAACATGTTGTAACTAAATATGGTAATACTAAAGAATGTTGCAGAAGAAAAAATTTTGATAGAATCAGCAGTACATTTTGCAATTGTCAACGCTGTCAACTACGATGAGTGAATTTATTGAAAAAATTGCGTAAGAAATTTATTTTTCTTTACGCAGATTAAAATAATAATTTGCTTCGCAATAACGATGTAATAACGACAATGTATGTAATATATAATAAAATTAATTATAATTAATAAATTTTAGTAATTATCTATTACTTTTTGCAATATAAATGATTATTAATAATTAAATTGATCATATTGAAAAGTTTGATAAAAACGAGCGTTTGCTATAACTTTTAATGAAATTTGTAATACATATTATATCATATAAATACAAATATGTACATACCTGGAATATAACAAAGCTTGTCAAAATACCAAAACATAAAATTGCCTGAAGATTACAAAATTTTGATTTTTCATTTGGCCATAAGCCGATTGCGAGTAAGATGATCCGATTGAGATTAAAATGTTGAGTCTCAACGCAGATCATTATTGTGCGAGCACAAAAAATGAACTGTGGAGAAATTAATGAAGACTTACTTCCATTTTCTCTTTTTTCTTTTTAAAATAAATATTCTTGAATTCTTATCCGTATCATTAGAATAATTTATGTCATAAATTACATAATTTAGGATAAATATGAAATTGTACAAAATATAGTGGAAACAAAACTTCTGTAATTTAACAATTTTGTTTTTTTAACAAAGAAGAGGCGAGAAATGAGTAATTTCATACAGAGAAATACATTTATCAAGTAACTTATTGATCGAAGTCGGCGCAAGCGCAATCGTTCTTTTTTTCAAGTAACGCAGGTTCAAGTGCTTCACTCTTCTGCGTGCGCTCATGGAAAGAGGTTGTCTTTTTAAAAGAACAGAGTCGATCCGCTTTATATGTGCTGGCTATAAAATTAGCGCCATCAAAGTATAAGGTACTGAACTGCATTCAGCTTTTTACAATTTGCAACAAACAAGACTGAAAAACTGTTAATTCAAATACACATGCATATTCTGTTTCACGTTATATATTTTATGTTATATATTTTATCTACATTTATTGCATATTAGATTTTTTTGTAATATATTGCTTATTGTTTTATATGAAATAGAAATTTATATTACTATGCTCGTTCAAAAATACACTTTAATTCTATATACATTTGCAAAAAGATTTACTGAAAAATTATTTCTTTCAATCGTACAATAAAGTTATAATCTAACTCGATCAAAAATTTTATGTATATAATAAAAATTAAATTGTCGTGACTTACTTTTTAATTATTGATTATACTGAAGTCAGCGACTGGCGAATTTTATACGATCGTTTTGTGTCTCGTGTTTGGCTCGCAGTTCTGTGTGACGAATGAAGAATTCGATCGTGCACTATGACAAATATAAGTAAACTGTAAAGAAGTGATGATTGAAATCTTGCGAGCTTCTTTTTTATTCACATTCCTTCAGTTTACTCCAATTTTTTTAGAAATAGGGATCCTTAAAATAAAGAAAAGATCCTCTAAAATGAATTAAATGTTGTATCAATATCCTTACTCAGTGGAATGTTTCTCCTACTTTTTGCATCTTTATTTATGATGAATTTGATATTGATTAAAGATCTGTCGAACATTTTCCGCTATTGCTTACCCGAGCTGAAAAGTAAAAATTTTATTTTTCAATGATTTTCTTCAATATTTAGATGATTATTTTTATTAGATATTTTGTAAGATGATATTACCTTTTCCTATGTTTCTTGTTGTTTTGCTTCAAAAAATATTATCGTAAAAAATATTTATTGATACTAATTTTTGTAATTAACTTTTATTTGCTTAAGGAAGGTAGTTTCTTTGTTTTTCTCGCAATTATCACTATAGATATATCGTTGGAAAGTACTAAGAATCGCGAAAAGTGATTTTTGTTTCTGCTCTGCCCTCCCGTTCGTGGACGCGATAGGAAATCGATATACGATCGATGACGTCACCTGGCGAGTTGCCCGCAGCGATCGGGCAGGCCCGTATCTTACCGCTCACTCTGCGATAAACTCTCGTCACAACATATAATTACTGGTAAATAATAAATGATAAAATGTTTAAAGAGTTAAATGGTACAAGATGTTCTATTTACCGAATGAAATATTTTATTTGCAAATTGATGATTATCGCCGCAGGACATAATTATATATTTTATGATAAAAAATAGATATTTATTATAAAAAAGAAATAGATTTGATAAACTTTTATTATTATTTTTTTGCTTCTTTACCTGGAAATAATTGATTTTTAAAAATTTCTTATTGTATACTTATACAATTGAATTTGTATCTTATAATCATATAAATTCATTATACACAAATATATTCGGCATTACGAAAATAGTTGTCTTCAAACGTAACTGGAAAAAATATTATAAGTTGTTATTGAAATAAGAAAAAAATTTTTTTTTCCTTTAAAGGAAAATTTTAATTTATTAATTATTAAATCAAAAGTTAAAAATCTTAGCTTTTGATATGAATTTGTAATCTGATCTGTTTAAGATTATTACGCATAAACAAAATATAACATCAAAATATGACTGTCGTATTGACGGCATGAGATCACTGAAATGATGATTACGCGAAATGTGAATGATGATACCGAGAAAGGCGTATTCTTTTCTCCCCTCTTCATTTCTGTCTCGATAAGATCCGCGCTTATATTCGCTTCATTTATGTTTTACGTCTTGTCCGACGGAGTCATTCGTTTGTACGTCGTCATTCTATCTTTACGTCGCGATGGAATTATTTTCGTTCTTATTTTCAACGCCTTTTGGGCTGTTACTAACCACTCTGATCATTATCGGCGTTTTAAAATTTGTTGCACTGGTACATTATTCATATTTTTACTGGAGAGGTAAAGGTATTCCTTATCTGCCCGATTCATTACGGTCTATCGTAATGGGTTGGAAAGTATTTCTGCGTCGTGTGAGTTTTACCGACAATAGTCTTTTTGTGTACAATTACTTCCCAGACGCTAAGTATTGTGGAATGATGGAATTTGCTACGCCTGTTGTGCTTTTGCGC
>JBCAUJ010000028.1:828498-857248 GCA_038406275.1 Cataglyphis albicans
TATAATACTCAAAATAATTTGACATTCAGTTTCCATTATTCTTGGTAATTGATGATGTTTTTCCAACGTTTATTATCAGAAATATGTTATTTTGTTTATTTTTTTAAAGCTCTAGATATAATCAACTTTAGATAATCTATAATATTCGAGATAAAATTTGCGATAAAATTCTAGAGAGAATTCTGTTTGTAATTTTACTTGTTGTATATAATAATATAAATATTTAAAGCAATAAAAAGTAAAAAAAGAATATTTTAATAAAAAATTAGAAAGAAAATATTTGAAGTAAAATATATATGCATAATATATGTAAAATATATATATAAGGATACATTAGGACATGTAGCACAATTATAACAACATTTTGTCTTGAATTTTTGTGACGAATTATAAATTGTACAAAGCAGATTTATTTGGTATAATTTACATTTAGAAATAAGTAATTAGTGTTAATTAGAATCGATATTTTCTGCAATGCATAATTTCCTCGGGCTAATATTTCTCAAGTGATCATATCTGGACATCATTTTTAACTTAAAATTTAATCTTAAATAATAATTGGAGAGCTTCAATTTTTTAATTGTACCTCGATGCTTTTTTTGGTAATTTGATAAAATGACAATAGTGTTTGGGAATTTTTTCACAGTCTGTGGAATCGATATAACTTGGTCATTATCTTTACAACTGCGTGTATAGTATACATTTAATGAAGTATGTACATATATTCGGTCTAACTAAAAACGCGAAAAAAGAGCGGTATGAATATAAGAAAAGAGAATTCACGTAAGATACACGTGTGGCCCTGATTAGAGAAAGTATTATGCAAGATTGGACGAAGGATCGCGGTTTAATAATCGGAGGATGAAGAGAGTTAGTGGACGACAAGTTAAAATTAAAAATTCATTAAATTGAACCACACAAGGTGTGTCGAGCAAATTTGTAAGATACGATATATGCCGTGGCCTATAAAGAAGGCGCGGTTCGCGATAAGTTGCGTGACTTCGTCCACGGTAAGTGGAGGTATTAATTTTTTAACTGCTTTGTTGCACCCATGGCGAATGCGATTATGAATTTTTCATCTATCGTCGAGTTCTGGTTCTATCCAACGCGACGCTTGCAAGACGACTGATATTGCGGAATATCCGAAAGTGTCGAAAGTGGCCAGTCATCTTTAGCTAGATCTGGATCCATATCAGTAAGCCGCGCGCCTAGTAATGGTGCTCCAGTGTAACAGCTGAGTGCTCTCGCACTCACCTACCAGGCGCGAGTCACTGACGAAAAAAATGACAGGACTTTTCTCCTCAGTTTTATCTGCTCTACTTGTGTACGGTGGGTGATGGGATTAACGCCGAACACCTTATATATATATATATATATATATATATATATATATCTGTAATTGGAGAAAGTAAAAGAAGGAAAGCGAGCCTTAGAGAAGTTATTATCTGGAGTAATAGGTTTCCGGTATTCCTGTATCGCTTCCTGCTCTCCATCTGTCATCCCGGGGTTCAGCCTTTCAAACCTTTAACTACTTCGCCATATGTTGCCTTTGAAAAAAGGGAGCGAGAAGGAGTCAAAGAAGATATATTGTTACTATTTCTTTTTCCTTATTCCAGTATTTCTATATGACAAGTTTAATCGCGCACTATGGCGTGAATATAAATAAACTGTAGAAAAATATAATGATCCGAGTCTTGCGAGCTTTCTTTTTATTCATTCTTTTAGTTCATTCTAATTTTTTAGAAGTAGGGATCCTCAAAAAAGGAAGTAAGGGTCCTCTAAAATTTTAATGAATTAAATATTGTATCAATGTTCTTATGTCTATGTTACGTATAATAGTCCTTATCTTCAAGTAAATTTTAGAACATTTTGGTTGTCATTATTTATACAATAATTATGATTAATTTGTCCGCTGTAAATATGAAATTCTCCTAAAATTGTATTGACAAATTCAAACAAATAAACAATTAAAAATTTCATTACAAGCTATATATTTTTGTGTCCACTTCTACATTCATTTTTTCGCTTCCTCATAGAGGAAGTCTTGTTTATGTGGAAAAATTGTTTTTTTCTAATTTTGATGCCAATGTGTTTAGAATGTTCGAAAAACAAAATGTCTAGTATGTATGTATGTTTGTATGTGCACCAAAGGACGTGGTTCGATTATCTGCCGTAAATTTTAAGATAATGAGCTAAAATTTTTTTTATGAATGAAATATCATTCAAGGTTGGTTGGTATTGTACTTGGCTAGGATCGATAAAGGAATTTACTTTTTATAAAATTTTAAATTCTTTAAAAAAAGGTGTTCTAATTTCCACAAATTTTGAGATATTTGTCTAAATTTTTTTATATGAATAAAACATCGTTAAAGGATGGTGTTAAATTTGATGAAAATTAGTAAAAGAGTTTATATTTTAGGAAATTTTAAATTTTTCAATAAATGAATTTGCCTGCTGTAACTTCTACAAATTTTGAGATATCAGGCTAAATATTTTTCCATTAATAGATTAGCATCAAAGAATGGTTGGTATTGATTTTAATAAGAATTGAGAGTTCATTTTTTATAAAATTTTGACTTTTTCTAAAAAAAAATGTGATTGCTCTAACTTCATCAAATTTTGAGATATTGAGGGTAAGTTGTGAAGTTGAAGGAAAATTTTAAGGTAAAGACTTGAAAAAGATGAATTCTTGGGTTAACGACAAGATTCTTTTCCTTTATAATCCGAAACATAAAAGAGAATAAATTCTTTTCTTAAAAACTATAGGCTGCATCTTGTTGGAAAACTATTTTAGAATCTCAAAAACTGACATCATTCCAATTTGTAATTATGATTAATGATATAAAAAAAAGGAAATAAAATTATGAGAAAGTCATGTGCAAGTTTTTAATTTGCACAATTTTTTACTTGTTTATTATTTAATTCTTGCCCCAATACAAAATAAAAACTACGTTTCTATGCAGTAAAATTAAATAAAAACATTTTTCTTGACTTCAAATTATTCAATCGTGATTTATACAGCTTGTCTCTGTATTCCTGATCCGTTTATGTGCAAGACAATATCAATTTTATTTGTAGCCAGATTGGCAGTAAAATAAGAGAAAATGTACATCATATAGCAAACACTCCAAACATTTAAATAAAATAATTTGCAAACATTGTTTTGGTTTATTATCTAATTTATGATAAATATCAAATTGCACGAAATATTATTGGAAATTATAAGTTCTTATAATTTAAGAATTTTGTGAAAAGAGGCATTTAGGGAATCAATTTTATATGAAAAAAAATCTTAACAAATGCGTATTTGATATGTACAGATACATTTATTGGACGGACAGGTTTCGAAGTCGATGCAAGCGCAATTGCCTTCTTTTTCAGTGGCATGGTTTATGATTCATTTTTGTGTTTACTTATCGTAGCGAACAATTGACTTTGGAAGGGAACGTCACATCAATCTAAATCTCTTGTATGGCAATTCGAGAAAAATTATATTCTCGAAAATATTATATAAGGTATTGTTGACTGTATTTATTTAAGAATGTTCTAGATGTGCAATAGTAACAAAAAAAGTGTCAAAATTAAAAAGAAAACGTGTTTAAAAAATCAAAAAAATAAATCCGAGTTATGAAAGAAAATTAAAGTATCACAAAATAATATAAATTTTGATGTCTTCATAAAAGAAAATAGTTCTAATTAATATTTTTCCTAATATATGGCAAAAACTTTTGATCGTGAATATTCTCTGAAATCAACTGCAAAAAACAATGAAAAACGAGTAATTTGTAGAATGAGAGAAAGAGACAGATAATATTTTTCTACAATTTTTAGTAAATAACTTTTAAACGAATAAGTAGATCTAAATCAAGTTTTGCATAAATATTTATTAGAATTTCCTTAATATATGTGAAAATTTTTATTTTATTGTTAATATTTTTTCTTTGTCAAATTTGTCAATAAGTGCTACAATAGGCGATTTTCCATAAGAATCAATAGTAACTTTAAATTTAAATAAATAAATTTCCAAACCGTTAAAAGAATCGTGTTCAATTTTTGCACAAATATTCAGAAGAAATAGTAGAACAATCTATGTGAAATCTTAATGTTTTTGTTACTATTTCGATATATGGCACATACATCCTTGAATATGCAAATGCTAATTTCATGTATTATTTGAGTTGCAATTATATTATTAAATATTATTTGTTTTGTGTGTGTATTTTTTTTTTTTTGAGACATATATGATGTGATTACACATAACACATCCCTCAATAAGTCTCCGGTCTACTGTTTGAAGGTTAGGACTACCCGGAAATCACGTGGGTCTGTCAACAATGTTGCCATATATGTGTCAGACCGGAGACTTATTGAGTGATGTGTTATATATACTTAACATGATATATATTTAATATAAAAATTAAATAAATGTTTATTTTTGCAATCAGAATGATGGTGAACTTTTTATTATTTCACAAATAGTGCAACAATCAGAAAACAAAATCAATACCATCACGATGATGTATTAATTCGTTTATCAGCCTTTGTCGATATATCTTCATCTTCGTGAAGAGTAAGTCATAACCTATTTGTATGTATAGATACTGCATCTGTATATTATTCTTCCATAGAATATATAACGGTGAAATAGGACACTGATGCTTTTGTTAGCTGCAAAGAGATAAATCCTTTATTACATTATTAACAAAAAGCATTCTCTCTCTCTCTCAAATTAATACTATAATTTTTAATTTTTACCGAGGCAAAACACTCTAAGGATGCCACGATCAATCCGATATTGAGGTTGCAAGCTTTGCTGCCTCGTAGCAGTACAAAGAGTATCAGCTTCTGTGCGTGTAATGATGCATTATACCCTCGACTATTGTATCTATGAAATAATTATCACTTGATAAATAGTGAATAATCGATAATGAAGGAGATGCAAATGTGTATATACATACAATTGTGTAAATAATATATTAATATCTTACACTGTGATAGTATACGTGATTGTTGTGATTTGTAACTTCTTGCCCGATGTAGTTAATTGTAAACGTATAAAAAAGAATGGCAGATGCAAATAACAAGTGTAATAAAAATGCTTCATTAGTTTCAAGCGATGCATTTCGAAATATCTAAAACATCATTATTGTAATTTTATTTATTTTTTTATACGACATAATTTTTACATAATAATAATTAGTTTAAATGGAATACAATAACGTTAAAAAAATAATAAACGAGAAATACGAAGGAAGAATTTACATGTTGAGATAATTTTCTTAATTTTTAATTTTACAATTAACACTATTTAAAATTTGTATTATCAATTATTTTTCATCAATTGTTTTCTCATTAGATTTTAGTCATCTAATTTAAATTTTTTGAATACATTTTTGGTTATTGTGTAAGTTATATATATTTGTTATGTAAGTTATTATATATAATTATATATATGTATATATTTGTTATTAAAAACTTGAGAGAACTTACTCCAAAAATATTTAGGCTCAAAGATATCACCATAAATAGTAATATTAAAAAGAAAGAGCCTTTAAAATTAGAACATAAAAATTTGCAAAACCTTTAAGAAAAATAAAATGTAATTATAATGATTACAATGTAAGTGTTATTGCATGCATACCAACTTTATTGCCTTGCAATGTATTTCGACAGCATAAAACACTTTTTTGTTATAAATCATAGTCTTATTCTTCAAGTTAATATTTTTAAACATTTTGGTCGTCATTATTTGTTCCATACGATAACTATGATTAATTTATCTGCTGTAAATATGCAGTTCTTCCAAAATTGTATTCACAAATTTAAACAAGCAAACAAAAAAATATTTTATTTGTAATACATATCGTACACATCGTATCGATTTTTAAATTAATTAATTACCTCGTAATTGCGAACAATCCACAAGCATGTATCATGTATCCTAAGAGCATCGTTCCCGTCGCTGTAAACGTAGTCGACCCAATACAAAATACTGTGTTCGTATGTAGTAAAATTAAATAGTAATATTTTTCTTGACCGACAAAGTATTCGGTTACGATTTGTATTGTCTGGCTCTGTAGTTGAGACTTGTTTATGTATAAAACAGTACGAATGATCTGTGGCCAAATGGGCAGTAAAGTTGCAATAAATGTCCAGTATATGGTTATCGCTAAGAATAAAGTTAATTAAAATTTAAAAGGAATAGTTATTTAAATTGCTCTTTTTATTTTCTACAATATATTATTTATTCATAATTCTTTTTTCTCAAATTTTGCTGTTCTTAAATCACTTCTCTGCTCTAAGTTTTTTCTTGATTGTAAAATTTTGGATATTTTTAATATCATAATAAGAATTATGAGTAATACATATATATATATATATATATATATATATGCTTTTTACCATGTGTTTAAAATTTTTTTTAATATAATGGAAAACATGATAAATATATTTAAGCTAAAACGTACAAATTAATCAGTTTTAAAATATGTAATCAAGTAGGAAAATGGGAAATAAAAGCCAAGGCGTGGATAGCGGTGTGGTATAAATGTTAAAATCACTTGGCATGATTAAAATATACTCAATTTTATAACATAAAGATAATCGGTAAGAAATATTGTCTTACATATCAATATAATTGTACATTGTCTTGTGTAATGTCCATACTTTTTAAAAATAGCAAGTTCGTTTTCATCTCTCAGCTCGTTATAAAAACACTGTAGTTGCTGCAATGAACTTTTCACCTATAATCACAGTAACATTGTTTTGAAAAAGAAAGTTGGGAAAGAATGTGATATATAAAAATTTATTTGTTTTTCATAATGATTTATATAAGTTAAAAAATAATTAACTTACATGATGAATATTAATCCAGAACATATTGTACTGAATTATGTAAATACTAAAGGATGTTGTAGAAGAAAAAATTTTGATAATAAGATCAGCAGTACATTTTGTAGTTATCAATGCTGTGAACTATAATAATTCAATTTATTGAAAATATTGCATAAGAAAATTATTATTTTTGACGCAGATCAATATAATAATTCGCTTTGTAATGTACGTTATAATATATAATGACGTAATAAATTTTAGTAATTGTTTATTAATTTTGTAATATATTTTATCATTAATAATTAAATATAAATTGATCATATATAAAATTTTGATAAAAGTCAATGTTTGCTAGAATTTTTAATTGATGTTTGTAATACATAATTCTAATAATAATATAAATAAAAATATGGACACACCTGAAATATAACAAAGCTTGTCAGAATACCGAAACATAAAGTTGTCTGAAGTCGACGAAATTTTGATTTTTGATATGGCCATAAACCGATTGCAAGTAAGAAGACCTTATTGAGATTAAAATATTGAGTCTCAACGCAGATCATTACTGTGCGAGCATAGAAACTGGACTGTGAAGAAATTATAATAGGTAAAAATACATTTGCCTTTATTTTCTCCTTCCTTTTCTTCTTCAAATTAAGTATTCTTGAATTCTTATCGTAAATTTGATAGAAATTCTGTCATAAATTATCCAACTCGTTATTAAATTGTATAAAATATTGTGGAAATAAAACTCTTATAATTTAATAATTTTAAAAAGTGGCGAGTAAACGATCAATTTTACACGGAAATTATAATATTATTTTATTTTATTTATTTTATATTATATTATATTATATATTTTGTATTTACATTTACACATTAGATCTTTTGTAATATATTGCTCACTACTTTATACGAAGTAGAAATTAATTATTATGCGTGTTCGAAGATATACACTTTAGTTCTGTATACATTTGTAATAAAAATTAACTTCGAAATATTATATAATATATTATTTGCGCGCGCCTTTTGTTTTATATTTTTTCAATACATATCCCATCTAATGTATTGTCCAGACTCGAGGAAGGCTGAATCAATAGAAGGGCGCAATAACTGTTTTAATTATGCCGATTTCAAACCTCTCGTGATGTCGAAGAACCGAGTAAAACAAACTCATAAGTCCAAAAATCAAATAAACTATTTGCTCGAACCGCTATTATGCTGTTTATTCCAAAGTATGCTCGGTTATCTCTTTTTGATCAAAGAATTTAATCCTTTTCGCTAAAAAGGTTTTCTAATGCGAGATGAACAAGATCAAGTGTGATCTTTGTACTGGAAATGAAAAAGAGGTTAAGAAATGTTTGATTAATTAAATAAAATTATAATTTTATTTATTAGTAAAATAAATGAGGCTTTGAGTACATGTTTTTGTACCTAAGAAAAGATAACATTAATAGTGTAAGTCTAAGTGTTTGCGTGATTGATCTTGTCTTTCCGCGAATGTTACATAAGTTCGGAGAACATCAAACGAAGGGAGTGGCTTTATTGTAAAGATTAGATCTCTGACTGGTTAATGCAATATGAGATTATTTTTTAGTAAGTAAAAATATGAAAAGTGTGAAGTGTAAAAGGGAATGTAATGTGCGAAAAAAGGGATCATCGAAGGAAATACGGAGAACGTCCCGATCTGTTACTTGTGATCAAATAATTTTTCTTTAAGATCGAAAAGTTTGTTTGAAATCTTGGATCATCTTCTCGAAATTGTCCGATTCGGAGAGCTGAGGGGAAAGAGGAGGTGAAAAATAATTGCCGAAGACGATTGTGGATAAGGAAGAAAATGATTTCGGAGAAAATTGATGCAATTCAGAAGGAGGAGAAGAGCGTTTAGGAGAATAACTAAGAGAGAAATGGGAAGGGGAAAAATAGGGCAGTAGACTCGGATTCGGCGACTGAAGCAACAAGGGTGGAGTCCCAAAAATCTAGATTTAGACTACTAATGAGCCTTTCCAACAAACAGAAAAATAAAATTGCTGCAATAAATTGATGCAATTTCAAATGTCTATCCCGACTGGATTATAGATATTTCGTAAGATTGATTTCATTATCTTTTCGATATCTTTTTGTTTTTCTGTTGTAGGAAAATTTTAAAATTTAAATATCTATTAATATTTTAATTTTGTAATTAACTTTTACTTTACTTACCAAAGATTGGAGTAGTCTTTTATGTTTTTCTCACAGTTATATAAACATAAATATTTACTGATAAACGATAAAATACTTAAATGATTGGTATTTAAGTGATTTATTAGTAGTGCAAGATGTTTTATTTATTGAACAATATATTTTTTATTGCCAATAGATGATTAAGTAAAACTCTCGAAGTTGGGTCTATATACCGATGACCTTAACCTTGACATATTGTTAAGGTTAAGATTTTCTGAGTGATTGTCCGCAAAAATTAAGTGGCAGACAGCATTAGTTTAGAAGGTATAGCAAATTAAAGTTTCATATGTGGAATATCGTCCCCTACTTATAGTGCAAAAAGAGCTATATAGTTAAATCAGAAATAGGCTTGGGTTAGGTTATATCTTCTGGAAATGGAGTCTCCCCATAGAGGGCCTACTGCTTTCACGTATATACTTTACAGGAAGCGAATTTTACCTTACACCTGTTGTGAATGGGAAAGTGTATGCGGACGCAGTGGACGCCGCCTTCTCTCTACGGGGGAGCTCCACTTCCGGAAGATATAACCTAATTCACACCAAATTTTAGTTTTAAATAAGAATTAGGTTATATCTTTTGAAAGTGGAACTTGCCCATAAGGGGAGGGAAATCCATTGTGCCCACCATCGTACTTTGCAAGACGAAGTGAAGTTCACTCTTTAATGCTTTATGAACGGATTGTGATCGCTACTTTTTTCAAGGTCAGAGTCACTTAGAACGATGACCTTGACAACATTTTTCAAAGTCAAAATCATACTTGAGATTTTTTTCCGTATAATTATATATCTTCTAAACTAATGCCGTCCGCCACTTAATTCTTGCGCAGAATTACTCAGAAGAATTTCCTTGACATATGTCAAGGTCAAGATTGTCGGCGTATAGGCTTTGAGAGTTTTACCGACAATTATTATTGCAATTTTGCAAAAAAAAAAATCGTGGAGTAGGCAAGATGTAATAGTATATATTTCATAAAGCAGATATCCACATATAAAATTAATTTAAATAAATATTTATTATTAAAAGTAAATATTTGTAATTAAATTTGTGATTTCTTAATTATCTAAACAATGCAGGTTTCAAAACAAAAAGCTCTGTTATTGATGTATATAATTTAATTTATGTGAAATTTATTAAAATGAAATTTATAAAATAACACACACATATTTTAATATTTTACTATTTCAAATGTAAAAAATATATTTTGGCCAATTTTTGCCAGATGACATATTTTCGCATCATTGCTGCATAGAATATAATACGGTGAAATAAGACATCGATGCTTTTGTTAACTATAATAATGAAATTATGCCTTTTATGTTGCAATTAGAAACATGTTAAATTTGCTGTAAATATTTCAATTTATGACATGTAATAATTCTTACCATGGCAAAACATTCTAGTGATGATATAAACAGTCCGGCAACATTTAAATTAAAAACTTGACTGTTTCTTTGCAAAATAAAAAGTATCATTTTTTGTGCTTGTAATGGTGCCATATACCATTGAATATTGTATCTTTGAAAAATATGATAAACGTATATTATTAATGTATATTTAATTGCAAATATGTATAAAGTTATTTCTTACACTGTGACGTATACGTGATTGCTGTAATTTGTAATTTCTTGCCCGGCATAATTAGCTATGAACATATATAAAAGGATGATAGTTATAATTACAAGATGTAATAAAATAGCTTCACTATTTCCAAGCGATGCGTTCTGGTAAACCTAAAATATTATAATTGTAATTAATATATTTGTTCAACACAATTTCGTATGATCAATTACTCATTTTTTATTTAGGATAAGTGTATTATCTATAAAAAAATATAGGCAAGAAATAAAAAAGGAAAACATTTTTTATATTAAGATTCTTCTGTTTCTATGATTTCGAAATTAACAAGATTTGATATGCATATTTTTAATTAAAATTATATTATTATATTATTTTTTTGTAATATTTTTTATCTATAAATTATTTAAACATTGGTTATTTTATTAGAGATGCATATATCTCTTAAAAATATATTTTTAAAACATAAAAATGATACTTACTGCAAATATATTCAGGCTTAGAGAGGTTACAAGTATCATTATTATAAACAAGAACGAGCCTTGAAAATTAGTTAATAAAAAATTGGTGAATCTTAAAAAAAAAATAAAATATTATTACAAACGTGCTACATAATTGTTATCACATGCATACCTACTTCATAGTCTTGCGATGGATTTCGACGGCATAAAATATTTTGTTGCATATCGTGGTTCTATTCTTCAAGTTAATACTTTGGAGCATTTTGCTTGTCATTATTTGTTCCATACGATAACTATGATTAATTTGTTTGCTGTAAATATGTAGTTCTCCCAAAATTGTATTGTCAATTAAAACAAAATAAATTAATAAAGATTCTTATGAATGTATCATACAAAGGAGAAAAAAGATCAATATTATATTTATTATATTAATTTCTCTATTTTTCGGGATACTTAAGAGTAAAAATCGATGTATGATTGTGTCTTATTATTTAATTATTATATCTTATTATTTAATTAAAATATTAATATAATTTGATTGTAAAACATATGTGCACAAATTATTACGCTGGCACTTGATTGCCTTTTCCATTCTTCGTATAAATAAAAAAAAAAAAAAAAAAAAAAACAGTCAACATTTTATTAATAGATATATATTCTGTTGCTACATTCACTTTTGTACCTTGTGACTCTAAACAATCCGCAGGCATGTATGATGCATCCTAAGAGCATTGTTCCAGTCGCTGTCAATGTAGTCGCCCCAATACAAATGACTGCGCTTGTATGCAGCAAAATTAAATAGAAATATTTTTCCTGATCGAAAAAGTATTCAGTCGTGATTTGTATTGCATGTCTCTGTATTCGAGACTCGTTTATATGTACGACAGTACTAAGGATCTGCGGCCAAATTGGCAGTAAAATAAGAAAAAGTATACAGCATATGGTGAACACTGCAAACATTTAAATAAGATAATTGTAAGCATTGCTTTGTTTTTATTATATGAAATGTGTTATGCATAATTCTTTCTCCTTTTTTCAAATTTTTTTATTCTTGAATCATTCTTTCAATCTTATATTTTTGTATAATGTTTACTGTAATATATTGTATATTTTTATATGCTTCTAATAAATAATAACTATAAAAAATATATATATTGTAAAAATTATAGATAAGAATGTAAACAATGTTTTTATCATGCAAATTTTATAATTTTATTATTTTGATAAAAAGATATAATATTTAAATTAAGAGTCAAAGTAGAGTTGATCAGGTTAATCTAAACTAATTTAATCTTTCTTACGATTAGTATCTGCTCAATTTTATAGTTTAGTTGGTGATAAATATTGCCTTACATGTCAATACAACCGTACAATGTTTTGTGTTATTTCCATACTTTTTGATGATTGCAAATTCGTTTTCGTCTTTTAATTCATTACAGATATACTGTAGTTGCTCCAACAAATTTCTTACCTATCGTCACAAAAATATTTAATATTGCTTTGAAAAGAACAGTGGGAGTAAAACAGTGATATCAAAATTTACTTGTTTTTGGAATATTAATTTATACAATTTGGTGAACTTACATGATGAGTGTTGATCCAGAACATGTTGTACTTAATTATGTAAAAGCTAAAGAATGTTGCGGAAGAAAAAATTTTGATAATAAAATCAGCAGTACATTTTGTAGTTATCAATGCTGTGAACTATAATAATTCAATTTATTGAAAATATTGCATAAGAAAATTATTATTTTTGACGCAGATCAACATAATAATTCACTTTGAAGTTTATTTGTATATGAAATGATATGAATGAGTAATAAAATTTTAATAATTATTTGTCTATTTGCATTTGCAATATATTCTATTATTAATAATTTTTAATTATTAATTATTTAATTCTAATTATTAATTATTAATTTTATTATTAATTATTTATTAATAATTAAATATAATTAATGCAAATTTTGAATAAGTTAATTAATAATTAAATATATTTATTAATAATTAAATATATATTAATATTTGAATAATATTTAATAATTCATATTGAAAAATTTTGATAAAAATAAGCATTGACCATAATTAGCAATGATGCTTATAATTCTTATTTTATAATAATATAAATAAAAATATGGACATACCTGGAATATAACAAAGCTTGTCAGAATACTAAAACACAAAGTTGTTTGAACTCGACGAAATTTTGAGTTTTCTGGCCATAAGCCAATTGCGAGTAGAAGAATCCTATTGAGATTAAAGTGTTGAGTCGAAACGCAGATCATTACTATGTAAACACAGAAACTAGACTGCGGAGAAGTTGATAAAAATATTTCCTCTATTCCCTCACTCTTTTCTTCAAATTAAGAATTTTTGATCATACCGTTTTTTTCTTTTTAATATAAATTCTATCATAATTTCAGGAATAATATAAAATTGCGCAAAATATTGTAGAAACGAAACACTTGTAATTTAACAATTTTGTAAAGTGATAAGCAATGAAATCTACACGGAAAGAAATTTAATAAATGAGTATTTCACACAGGGAAACACTTTCATAAAATACCTTATCGATCAAAGTCGGCGCAAGCGCAAACGCTCTTTTTTTTAAGTAATGCAGTTTCAAGAGCCTCATTCTTGTGCGTACGCTCGTGGAAGGAGTTTGTCTTTCTAGATTGAACAAAGTCGATTCGCTTTACATGTGCTAGCAAATTAGTCCAATTAATTTATCAATTTATCCAATTAATTTTCCAAGACACATTCATGACATATATATTTCAAAATACATATTCATTATCGCAAGAAAAACAATAGTGAATTTGTGATTTCTTAATTATTTAAACAGTGCAACAGTCAACATAGAAATAAATGCAGTTATTGAATGTGTAATTTAATTTATGCAATCATAATACACATCAAATTTATTAAAATCATAATACACTCTTTCAAAGATGGTAAATATTTTATGGATCATTTCTATTAATTTATCTTCGCATTATTGCTGGGTGGAATACATAAAAGTAAAATAAGACATCGATGCTTTTGTTAACTGTAATAATAAATAACATTTTTAATATTGCATGATGTGGGACATGTTAAACAGTAAATATCTCAATTTGTGTTATAAAATATTCTACAATATACCGTGGCAAAACACTGTAACGATATCACAAACAATCCGGCGACGTTTATTTCAAAAGTTTTGCTACCATTTTGCAAAATAAAGAGGATCATTTTTTGTGCGTGTAATGGGGCCATGTACCATTGAACATTGTATCTATAAAATAAATGTGACAAATAATGTTAAAGTGTCAATGAAGAAAATATGTAGTATTATACTAATATACAGGGTGTCCTAGGTCACGCCTTTTCTTTCAAAAACTAAGCATTTTAGAGAAAAACGTTTTGAATAAAAATTGTATGGTTTTGAGGAGAACATAAGATGATGTCATTGTTTTAACCTTGGATGGCATTGTTAAGAACAATTTTAATTTCTTAAATGGAATCCCCTATTTTTATTGCATATTCTTATAGCTTATGTCGAGAGCTTTTCAAAACATTATAATAAAGTATTTTTTCATTAGGAATTTTTTGCGTTATTTTATATTTTACTAAAATATGTCAGATTAAAATACAAAATAACTCAAAAACTTCTTAATGAAAAAATACTTTATTACAGTGTTTTGGAAAACTCTCGACATAAGCTATAAGAATATGCAATAAAAAATTGAGAATTCCGTTTAAGAAATTAAAGGTGTCCTTGACTTGACCTTAACGATGCCATTCAAGGTCAAACTAATGACATCATTTTATGTTCTTCTCAATACCATACAATTTTTGTTCAAAACGTTTTTCTCTAAAATGCTTTTGAAAGAAAAGAGGTGTACGGGTGGTTCAAGACACCCTGTATACATGAAATTGATATATAAACAACATATAAAATTATTTCTTACGCGGTAAAATATACATGATTACTGTGATTTGTAATCTCTTGTCCGGCATAATTAGTTAGGAACAAAAATGAAAACATAATAAATACAATTAACAAGTGTAATAGAACTGCTTCGTTATTCCCAAGCGATGCATTACGAAAAATCTGAAATCATGATTGTTATTATCATATTTCTTACGTGAGTTTCCGAATAACTCTGGAGCCATGTTTTGACGTATGATTTCCGAAGGCATTTCTCACGAGAAACATGGGAAAAATAATTTAAAAAATTCTAGAATATTAGTAATTTGCAAAATATAAATCAGTAGTTAGTAATACTACGGATATTACACAAAACATAAAATTTGCATTTTAACAAAAAAAAAAAATTAATAAAAAACATTTCATTGAAACAAAAATTATAACAAATAACTATGTAAATAAAACACTTAAATTATGAACTTTTTTTTATTAAATTGTACATTTAATAGAGTGAATTTTAGTACTATTTATTTTTATGTAGTCATCAAATGCGTGAGCGGAGGAAAGTCTTTGCTCCTCCTTCTGCACCCCCCACTCCAAAAAAAGCTAACCTAATCCAACTCATGTCTGAAAAATAAATTCTTATAATCTTCTATTAACCTAAAATAAAGATTCATTTCTTGGATATGGATTGAATTAATTTAGTTTTTTCGATGTTGGAGTGCAAAGGAAGAGGCTCTGTCTCTTTATCGCTCGCGCGTTCAATTTTTAACACATAAATAAATGAATGATGTTTAAATATTATATATATATATATATATATATATATAATTTGATAAATAAATATTTTTGTTAATAAATTTTTAATAAACAATGAAGAAATTTTTTAAGTATTTTTTCTGTATCCTCCGCTAAAAATTCTTTCACAAATCATAGTCAAAACATAGCTTCAAAGTTATTGAAATCGAATCTTTATGTGTTTAAAAATTACACATGAGTGTAATTATGCTACTAAAAATTATAAATATGAAGTTTGAACGTTTGTATGTTAAGAGGTATCTCTGATTCTTAAAATAATCTGATTTTATAATTAGCATAATTTGGTAATGGCATCATCAATTTTTTTATATATTATATTCTGATTATATTTATCTTTTTGTAAATCTTTTAAATTTGATTATTATCGGATATCATAAGTATCCCGCTAGAAATAAATTTTAAAAGCACTTACTGCAAAAATATTCAGACTCACAGAAATTACACCTAAAATTAATATTAACAAAAAAGAGCCTTCAAAACTAGATATCATAAAGTTGATGAACCTTTAAAAAATGTAAAATATTATTACAAGTGCTACACATAATTGTTATCACACGCATACCAACTTCATAGCCTTGCGATGAAATTCAACGGCGTAAAATATTTTTTTATAAATTATTATCTGATTCTTCAAGTTAATATTTTTGAGCATTTCCTTCGACATTGCTTGCTCTATACGATAACTGTAATTAAATTGTACTTTTACTGTAAATATGTAGTTCTTCCAAAATTTTCTTAATAAATTTCTACGCAACCAAACAAATAAAAATTTTACTTGCGACTATATATTGCACATTTCTCTAAAATCATTATTCACCTTGCAATTGTA
Source organism: Cataglyphis albicans (assembly GCA_038406275.1). Lineage (NCBI taxonomy): Eukaryota > Metazoa > Arthropoda > Insecta > Hymenoptera > Formicidae > Cataglyphis > Cataglyphis albicans. The sequence continues at coordinate 845,153 of JBCAUJ010000028.1, forward strand.
AATATTCCACATGCGTGTATAACGCATCCTAAAAGCAAGGTCCCTGTCGCTACCAATGTAGTAGCTCCAATACAAATGACTGCAATTGTATGCAAGAAAATTAAATAGAAATATTTCTTTTGATCGATAAAATATTCAGTTGTAATTTGTATCACTTGACTCTGTATTCGAGACTGGTTTATGTGCAAAATAGGACCAAGTATCTTTGGCCAAATTGGTAGTAAGATGGCAAAGAATGTGCTGCATATGGCAAAAACTGAAACCATTTAAATAAAGTAATTATAAAACTTCCTTTTTTTTATTTTGTCGAAATATGTTATTCATGCGTAACTCTTTCTCTTTCTCTCTCTCCTTCTTTTTTCTCTCTCTACCTCTCTCTGTCTCTCTCTCTCTTTCTCTTTTTTTTTCCTTCTCCTTCACCTTCTCTTTTTCTCTCTCCCTCTTGTCCGTACCCTCTTTTATTCCTCTTCTTTTCTCTCCCACTTCTCATTCCTTCTCTCTCTAATTTCACTGTTTTTCAATCATTTTGTTCATTTTTTTGTTTTGATTTTTGCAGAACGTTTACAATATGATATTTTGAAAAATTCTTTACTCCTTTTTGCTTTATTTTGGAGACAATCGCAAAAAAACAAACGAAAACTTTTACTAAAGAAACACGAAACAATAGTATAATTATTAGGTTTATTGAAAAGCAGCATGAGATAAAAGTTATAGAGCAGAAATTAAGAAAAAAGGGTGAATTGAAATTCTCTTAAAGTAAAATTAAAATGTTGTAAATAAATACGCAAATAACGTTGGATTATTGCATCCCGCTTACTTCAATAAAAAGTTTGCATTATTGCAAAAGGTCAACATCTTGAACAATACCTTCATTGAGGAAGTGACATCAAAAATAAGTAAGTGATAGCATAAATGAGTAATAAATAAGTGAAAACTTTCTTCTGTTTTTTTTTTGCCATTTTCTCTATAACGCAGTAAAAACGAGCAAATCTAAAGGACTTATTTTCTTAGTTTATCGATTCTTCGCAAGTTCCTAAAGTTCTGACATTTAAATTCAGAACACTGTGTATACATGTATTGTAAAAATTGTACGTAGACATGTCAACATGCTTCTCACCGTGCAAGTTTTATAATTTTATTATTTTGGATAAAAGAATAATATTTAAGGGTCAAATTATTAATGTTAATTAGACTAATCTAAATATTTAATTTTTTTTTTTCACAATTAGAATCTGCTTTTATGACGTATAGTAGCTGATAAAAAATACTGTCTTACATGTAATAATAGCAGTACAAAGTCTTGTATTATGTCCAAATTTTTTAATGATAGCAAATTCATTTTCGTCTTTTAGTTCATTACAGATATACTGCAGTTGCTCCAACAAATTTCTCACCTACCATCACAAAAATTTAACTTTGTTTTGGAAAAATCGGGAAAAATTTTTATTTATAAGAATTTAATTATTAGAAATTATTATCAAAATTATTTATTTACACAAATTAGTAAATAATTTACTTACATGATGAGTGTTGATCCAGAACATGTTGTACATAATTACATAAAAATTAAAGCCTATTGCGGTAGAGAAAACTTTAATGATAAAGTCAACAGTGCATTTTGTGGTTATAAGCGCTGTAAGCTTCAATCAATCAATTTATTGAAAAAAATGTTGCATAAAGAAAACATTATTCTATATTTTATTAAAAAATTAAAAATATAATCAGTTTTGTTATATATAATAAATATATAATAATACATAATAACGTAATAAAATATTAATAATTATCTATAACAATTGCAATGTATTATCAGCAATTAATACAAATAAATTTTTTGATCATATTTAAAAATTGTATAAAATTAAATATTTATTATAATTAGTAATGATATGTGCATGTTCTATAATAATATGAATAGAAATATGGATGCACCTGGAAAATAATAAAGCTTGTCAGAATGCCAAAACACAAAATTGTCTGAAGTTGAGCAAATTTTGATTTTTGATAAGGCCATAAGCCGATTGCGAGTAGAAGAGTCCGATTGAGATTAAAATGTTGCGTCTCAATACAGATCATCACTGTTCGAACAAAGAAAAGTGTTGAACTAAGATAAAGGTGAAAATGATAAAGATTCGCCTCTTTTTTCTCTCCTCCAAATTAAGTATTCTTGAACCGCTTCTTTAGAATAAATGCTGTCATAAATTATATAATTCATAATAAATACCAAATCGTACAAAATATTGTGGAAAGAAAGCTCTTGTAATTTAACAATTTTGAGTAGAGACGATCAGACGATGAATTTCCCATAGAAATTTAAGAAATGAGTATTTCACGTAGAGAAATTTGCAATCATCAGGTACCTTATCGATCGAAGTCGGCGCAAGCGCAATTGCTCTTTTTTTCAAGCAACACAGTTTTACGTGCTTCATTCTTGTGCGTGCGCTCGTGGAAGAAGTTAGTCTTTCTAGAGAAACAGAGTCGATCCGCGTCCTGTCAAATGAACTATGAAATTATTGCCGTCTATACCGAATTGTGATTCAGAGCCTTCTACATTTTGGGACACATGAGACTGAATAAGTATTGCTCTTAATTAAAGCACACATGCATGTTTTTATATTATTTTATATAATATTCACATTTATTGGATCTCATATCACTTTCTGCTTTATATGAAGTAGAAATTAATATTATTATGCTCGTTCAAAAATATAAATGTTAATTCTGCATACATTTTTGTAAAATTTATTTCTCATAATATATTAAAATAAAATATTTCATAATATATTATTTGCGATCGTGTCACGTTTCATACTTTTTAAGGCACGTCCATATGACATATATTCAAAATGTCAATTTGAAAATTATCAGTGATATCTTTATCTGTTAGGAATAATTAAATAAAAATATCAATACAAGGTTTGGGAAAAATTATAAGATAGCAAATGGGATATCAAATCGCAGTATAATTATCAATGGATGAGTCATCTTCTACGCGCCTTATCTCTTGCAATCTTACAATATCAAATGGCACTATCCTCTTTATAATATCTTAAATTAATTTCCAATTAATACTTTTTACCTGCACATAAAAAATTTAAATCGATCGATTTGTTTTCTAATGAAAGAGTTTGATTGAAAAGGTTGCTATTTTTTATAGCTATAGATGAAGTAAGTTTTAATTTTTGTTTATTCTCATTGTAGTTATAATGAAGGAGTAAAAAGAATTTTTGAAGGAAAAATTGCAGGTTGTACACTAATTTTTATAACTAACAGAAATAAAAATTTAATTTAATCTTTGATTTAATTAAATGTTTCAAAACGGTGTCCATTATTTTGCAAGCAATAATAAAGTCTATTTTCAAATTCTGTCTTGACATTTTTTGAAACATTTGCCTGGCAATGTATCCGCACTTTCTGACGATTTGTTGCCAAAGTTCTTCGTTAAACTATAATTTTTCCACAAAAGTTGTTTCTATTTCTTGATTATAACTACAACACTATAAGAAGAAATAAAAATAAGATAAAATAAAACGTGTTTCAAGTAATTACAAGTAACTTTCTTATCAAATTGGTGTCATTCGAAAACAAATCGGCCGATTTGATTTTTTCTTGTGCAGGTAAAAAGTACTCATTGGGACTTTCAATTTAAGGTATCATAAAGGGAATAGCATTATTTTAAACTTTCAAAGTTGGGGGTAGAAGGCGCGTGGAGGGTGATTCATCACTTGACAATTATATTGCGATTCGATATCCCCCTTGCTATCACATTCCCTCCAAACCGTGTTTTGATATCTTTGCTAGTTCCCGAGATACCCCGACTAATAGTTTCAAAATTGAGCCTGTGATTTATAAGACAAAAGAGATATTCATTATCTTTCGATAAATAATTGTGAATTTGTAATTTCTTAATTTTCCAAACAGTGCAAAAGTCAAAAAACTAAACTTTATGCTAAAAAACAAAATTTATCAAATGTAGGAAATATTTTCCTGAACAATTTATGCTGGATAGTGTAAGTTCGCATCAATGCTGAGTAGAATACATAAAGGTAAAGTAGGACATCGATGTTTTTGTTAACTGTAATAATAAAAAAAACATGGTAAGCTACAAATATCACAATTTATGACATATGATATTCTTACCGTGGCGAAACACTGTAAGGATATCACAAACAATCCGGCGATGTTTACGTCGAAGGTTTTGCTGCCATTTTGCAAAATGAAAAGTATCATTCTTTGTGCATATAATGGTGCCATGTACCATTGAATATTATATCTATAATATAATATGATACGTATAATAATAAACTAGTAACAAAATAAGTACGTATTTATATACTAATATACATATATATACAGAGTGTCCCAGATTTACCACACTTGCTAGTGACAGATTTTTAAAATCATTTTTAATTTTTTTGTTCAGGAAGAATATTAAAAAATCAATAATTTCTGTGTTATAAGCGATTCAAAAAGAAGTATTTCTTGCAAACTGAACTTTATAGAGAATAAAAATATTCTATAGTTAATTTCAGATAGAGTTTACTTTAATAGAGAAAGAGAATTTAAATTTAAGACTTATTTGCAAGATAAAAAATCTATATATGATAAAAATATTGGAAACTTGCAAAAAATAATGACCTCTCTCAATATTTTTGTTAAAGAAAAATAATTTACAATTATCTCAAGAATCTGCTACTATCTACTAGGTTGTGCAGTTAATAGGATATCCTGCATAAGCATAAAATTATTTCTTACGCGGTGGAATATATATGATCATTATAATTTGTAATGTTTTGACCGGCATAAATAGTTAGAAACATATATAAATAGATGAAAAATACAAATAACAGGTGTAATAAAAATTCTTCCTTATTTCCAAGCAATGCATTACGAAAAACCTAAAATCATGGTTGTGATTAACATATTTCTTATGTGTTTAATAATTAAAAATTTAAAATAAAGTTCAAAAATCGTTATGTGTACTGTGATAATCTCTAATTTCTTTAATTTTTTGATTTTATAATTAGCACAATATGGTATTGATATAATCAATTTTTTATATTTTTTTTTCTGGTTATATTTATATTATTTATAAATTTTTTAATTTTGATTATTATATCATACTTATCACGTTTAAAAATATGTTTCAAAAACACGAAAAAAATGCTTACTGCAAAAAGATTCAGGCTCAAAGAAATTACACCAAATGCTATTAGTAACAGAAACGAGCCTTCAAAACTAGATATACATGCGTTGGTAAATCTTAAAAAAAAAACAAGATAATATTACATAATGATATTATATAAAATTGTATTATATGTATAATTGTTATCACACGCATACTGACTTCATAGCCTTGCGATGAATTTCGACGGCATAAAATATTTTGTTACATATCGTAGTCTTATTATTCAAGTTAATATTTTCGAGTATTTTCATCGACATTGCTTGTTCCATACGATAACTGTAATTAAATTGTTTGTTGTAAATATGTAGTTCTCCCAAAATTGTATTGATAAACTTAAAGATAACCAAACAAAATAAAAATTTTTGTTTGTGGCCGTACATTTCTCATGCTCTTTCCTAAATTCATTATTTACCTTGCAACTTTAAATATTCCACATATATGTATAACGCATCCTAAAATCATTGTTCCCGTTGCTGTCAATGTAATTGTTCCAATGCAAAACACTGCGTTTATATGCAACAAAATTAAATAGAAATATTTTTTCTGGTCGATAAAGTACTCAGTTGTGATTTGTATTGTCTGAGTCTGTATTCGAGACTCGTTTATGTGCAGAACAGAACCAAGGATATGTGGCCAAATTGGCAGTAAAGTAACAAACAATATACAGCATATGGCGAACACTATAAACATTAAAAAAACATAAATTAAAAATTGCTCTTTTATATTTTATGATATATATTATTTATGCATAATTTTCTCTCTCTCAAATTTTACTGTTTTTTAATAAGTCTTTTATTTTGACATTTTTGCAAAATGTTGACTGTAATTTGTGTATTTTTAATATGTATATTAATTTAATATGTTTATTTATTAATAAATAATAAACATAAATATATTGTAGAAAAAACGGTAATATTTACACTTCACCGATGACCTTGACCTTGACATATGTTGTCAAGTGCATGATTCTGAGTAACTTTTTCTTTTAACTTAAACAGCTGTCTCTTATAATTTTTGAGATATTTAAAGTTAAAGTTTAATTTGAAACAAAAATTTGGTTTGATTATACCTAGCCTATAAACCAAATTTTAATTTTAAATCAGAAATAGATTTTGATTATTAGGTTATATCTTCCGGAAATAAAATCTTCCCCATAGGGGGAGGTGGAACCCACTGTCCACGCATACTTTTCCATCCACACAACAATTGTGGGATGGACCTCGCTTTGTAAAATATATGTGTGGACACAGTAGGTTCTGCTATTCCACTTCCGGAAGATATAACCTAACCTAAACATATTTCTAATAAAACCAAAATTAAAATTTTGTTCGGATTATATTATATAATCCAAATCAAATTTTCATTTCAAATCAAACTTTAAGTATCTCAAAAATTAAATAACAGACCATTTATTTAGTTATAAGGAAAAGTTACTCAAGCTTATGTAGTTGATAAGATATCAAGGTCATTGGCGAGATGCCCGGCCGTTAGTGCAAATAATTACCGAGATAACACTTAGATATGTCATGTTTTTTACTATGCAAGTTTTATAATTTTATTATTATGAAATGGTATAACTCTGTGTTAAGAGTCAAAATATAATTAATTAGACAAATATAAATATTTAACTTTTCTCATTGGAAGATACTTAATTCCATGATGTATAGTAATTGGCAAGAGTTGTTTTCTTACATGTAAACATAGCAGTACATCGTCTTGTATAATATCCATATTTCTTAATAATAGCAAATTCATTTTCGTCTTTCAGTTCATTGCAGATATATTGTAGTTGTTCCAACAAACTTCTCACCTACCATCACAAAATTTAACTTTGTTTTCGAAAAATTGGAAAAGATTCACATATATAAATTTTTAATTATTAGAAATTTTTATTAAAATTATTTATTTCTGCAAGACGGTAAATTATTGACTTACATGATGAGTGTTAATCCAGAACATGTTGTATGTAATTACATAAAAATTAAAGACTATTGCGGTAGAGAAAACTTTAAGAGCAAAGTCAATACTATATTTTGTGGTTATAAGCGCTGTAAGCTTCAAACAATCAATTAATTAAAAATATTTTATTAAAAAAAAATTATTCTACATTTTACTAAGAGATAAAATCAATTATCTGTTTTGTAATATATAATAAATATTAATAATATTGAGACTTCAATATTTACCCGTAGCATTTGCATCATATTATATTATCAATAATTAAATATAAAATTTAATCATATTTAAATATTTTGATAAAATAAAAGTAGCGGTTGCTAAATTAGTAATGAAATGTGTGCCATGCATTATTTATAATAATATGATTAAAAATATGGGTATAATACAGGTACCTGAAATATAACAGAACTTATCAAAATACCAAAAAACAAAATTATCTGAACTCGAACAAGTTTTGACTTTTGATATGGCCATAAGCCAATTGCGAGAAAGAGAGTCCGATTGAGATTAAAATGTTCTGTCTGAATGCAAATCATTACTGTTCAAGCATAGAAAAGTGTTGAACTGCGGAGAAAATGATAAAGATTCGCCTCTATCCCTTATTTTTTTTAAATTATCTAATTCATAACAAATATCAAATTGTACAAAATATTGTGCAAACGAAGCTCATGTAATTTAATAATTTTGTGAGAAGGGGCGATCAATTTCACATGGATGAAAATTTAAGAAATAAGTATTTTACATAGAAAAATATGCATATATCAGGTACCTTATCGATCGAAGTCGACGCAAGCGCAATCGCCTTTTTTTTTCAATGGCATGGTTCGCATGCTTCATTCTTATGTTTACGCTCGTAGCGAACACTTGACTTTAGAGTAGATACGTCAATCCGAATCTCACGTGTGTTGGCAATTAGCTATGAGAGCAACTATCTTGAAAGTTTTATAAAAGGTATCGTTGACTGTATATTTATTTAAATATGCAAATATTAATTTTGCGTACATTTGAAGCCCAATTGCATATTGTATATTTAAATATTTTTTATTGTGTATGTGCATATGTTACATGCCTTCTCAAAACATGTATTATATATATATGTATACTTAACAAATAATTATAATAATTAAATAGATGTCTATTTTTAGAAACAAAATAATTGTCATTCTTAACATTATTATTATATAAACATTCAGAAAACAAAATCAATATTATTACGTCGATGTATTAATTTGTTTTTCGATATTTATTAATTTTATATATTTTACTTTTCCAAATGTGAAATGTAAATCATAACTCATTTGTATCTAATCAATTTTTGTAGATATATAAATAGTTTTCGCATTACTGTTGCATAGAGTACATAACGGTGAAGTAGGACATTGATGCTTTAGTTAGCTGTAAAAGAAGTTTTTTAAGTTTTTTATTTTCAATGTAAAGCATACTCACTCTCCCTAAATCCATACTTTAATTTATAATTTTTACCGTGGCAAAACACTCTAAAGATGCCACAATAATTCCACCGATATTAAGGTTGCAAGCTTTGCTGCCTCGTAGCAATATAAAGAGTGTTAGCTTCTGTGCATGTAATGGTGCATTATACCATCGATTATTGTATCTACGAAATGATTATTGATAAATTGCGCATAATTAATAATGAAAAAGATATGTATAATATGTATATAAAGTATATGTATGTATACACACAATTCTGTATATATAAATAATACATCTACACTACTTAAAGAAAATAGGAAATACTTTTCATAACCTAAAAATTGGGCTATCTTCAAATCGCTGAAATTCGACGAGAAATCATGCTAGACAAAAAATTAAGAGAGCATTTTGAAGCTTGAAATTTTAATTTTAAAGCGCTATCGGTGGTTTGAAAAAATTTTGCTTTTTTTTTTTAATTTTTTTATGATTTTCTTTTATCAAGTTACACGATTTTAAAACCTAACCTTTATTTTCTAGAAATAAACTTCAGTTTATAGAACTTGAGTTAACTTTTTTGAGAGAAATTTCGTTATCGTGTAAAGTGTTCAAAATATATAATTCTAAGGAACAAAACAATGTTTTTTTTTTTTTAAGCACAAAACAAGAACAATAAAGAAAAAATTTTTTAAAACCACTGATAGCGTGTTAAAATTGAAACTTCAAGTTTCAAAATTCTTTATTAATTTTTTATCTACGATAATTTTTCATCGAGTTTCAATGGCTTGAAAATAGCCTAATTTTTAGGATATGAAATGTTCCCTATTTTTTTTTTTTTTTTTTTTGGGGTAGTATATCTTACGCTGTGGAGTATACGTGATTATTGTGATTTGTAATTTCTTGTCCTGCATAATTAGCTATAAACATATATAAAAGGATGACATATGCAAATAAGAAGTGTAATAAAAATGCTTCCTTATCTCCAAACGATAAATTTTGAAAAATCTGAAACACTTTATTAATGTAGTTATTATTTTTCATGTGTACAATTACGTACTTTACATTGAAAATAATAACGATAGAAACAAAAAATAAGCGAGAAATATGAAAAAACAATTCACATGCCAAGATTTCTTTAAATTTATAATTTCATAATTAGTATTATTTTATATTTGTATAATCAATTATTGTCATTTATTTTTGATTAGATTTTTGTCATCTACAAATTTTTTGAATTTGCTTATTACGAAATGGTATATCTGTTGCTTAATTAAGTTTAAAGAGAGAGGAAAAACTTACTACATAAATATTCAGACTTAAAGAAATCACACAAATTATTATTAATAAGAAGAAATAACTATTAAAAGTAGACGTTAAAAATTCACAAAACCTTTAAGAAAAATAGAATAAGATTACAATGAGATCACTACATAATTGTTATCGAATGTATATCAACCTTATAGCTTTACGGTGGATTTCGACAGCATCAATTATTTCTTTATAAATCATAGTCTGATTTTTCACATTAATATTTTCGAGTGCTTTAGTGCTCATTGCTTGTTTGATGCGATATCTATAAATAATTTTTTTCTGTATAAATATATAGGATATATATACACAAACAAATAATATTTTTGCTATCTATTTTAGATAAGAAATTGCAGTTTTTTATGATACATAGAAACTAATTAGTAATCATTTGTTTTTTCAAAATAATCAAAAATATTTTTATAAATTTATTTTTCATTAAAGATAAGACAAATTTAAATTTTAACATTTTTTTTCTTATGTATGTAATCACACATCAATAAAATAAATTTTTGTTTTAAATTTTCTTTAAATCGAACAGCACTTGATATCACACATATATCGTCAATTGATTGTTATAATTGTAAAATTGTTTTTTATAAATTAATAAAATTTAATTTTTAATCTATAGCACGCTTTTCATTTGAAAATTGAAGTAAAAACAAAATTTCTTTTAAAATTTTTAAAATGAGTAGTAACTTAATCAAAAATGCTTTTAAAAAATTTTTAATGGCTATTCTTTTTTTTTCTGAAAAATATTGTAATCCTTGCATATAATGCAAAAGAAATTTGAACTTTTTGATTTATATAAAAAAACAAATTTTATAACAAAACTCTATTTTTGTTTAAAATAGGAAAAAATACAAAGAAACATTTACTTTGTGAGTAAAGTAAATAATTATTACAAAATTGATTATCTTGATACATTAAAAAAAAATAAATAAAAATTTTGGTTTGCAATAATTATTCCTAACATAATTTTTTTACCTTGCAATTTTAAACATTCCACATGCGCATATAATATATCCTATAAGCAACGTTCCCGTCCCTGTCAATGTAGTCGCTCCAATACAAATAACTGCGTTTTTATGTAATAAAATTAAATAGAAATATTTTTGTTGATCGACAAAATACTCAGTCACGATTTGCACTCTTTGCCATGCTTGAGACTTGTTTATGTGCAAATCAGTATCAAGACTATGTGGCCAAGTTGGCAGTAAAATGGCAATAAATGCACCGCACATAAAGATCGCTAAGAAGTTAAAAAGAAATTATATAAATTATTATTTGTTAATGTTTCAGAATATGTTGGTTATGCATGTTTCGAATATAGAAATTTTAAAAATTTTATTTCTTTATCACTTGTGTTTTCTAATATTTTTCAATAATGTTGATTGTGTGTGAAATTTTGCATATTTTTAATACGATCATATAATCATAACTTTATTAATAATTAAACAGTATAGAAATCTATGTATATAACACATCACTCGATAAGTTCCTGGTCTGACAGATATATGGCAACATTATTGACAGACCCACGTGATTTCTAAAAAAAATTTGATTTTCTTAGTTAGATCGGAGACTTATTGAGTGATGTGTTAAATACCTTCTATGATACAATGTTTATAATTTTTTCTTTTGGTAAAATTATGATATTACTCTATATTAAGAATCACAAACTAACTAATCAAATTAATTGAAATGTTTATTTTGTACCGCAAGTGTAATCTGTTTAATTTCACGTGCAATAATTGCTAAGAAATAACATCTTACATATAGTTGTAAAATATTTTACGTTATTTCCATATCTTTCAATAATAGCAATTTCATTTTTGTCTTTTAACTGGTTACAAGTATCTTGAAGTTGCTCCAATAAATATTTTATCTATAATAATAACCATAAGAAATACTCAACCTTGTTTTTAATTTACAAATTTAAATTGTGTAAAAAAAATTATTTATAGAAGAAATCTGCTCGGACAAATGAGAAGAATCAACTTACATTACGAGCATTCATCCAAAAAGAATTGTATTTAATTACATAAATACTAAAAAACATTGCGGTAGAAAAAACTTTGATGATAAACTCAGGTGTGCATTCTGTAGTTATAAACGCTGTAAGCTACAATGTATTGAAGAAATTGCATTTAAAAAAACATGATTTTTTTATTTTACTAGGAATTAATGCTTGCTTTATAATATATATA
>JBCAUJ010000028.1:857348-868645 GCA_038406275.1 Cataglyphis albicans
ATATAATGTTATTTTTCTTAACATACCTAACCTAACATATCTAACCTAACCTAACATAATATACAAAATTTATTTTCATTAAAGATAGAGCAAATTTGAACTTTAATATTTTCTTTTTTTTACACATATGGAATAGTCAATAATCCATAAAATAAAATTTTTTAAAAATTTTCTTTAAATCGAACAGCGCGTGATATTATACACATATTTTTTTGTAATTCTGACAAAAATTCTCTAAAAATTTGTGAAATTTTATTTTAAGTCGATTGCACGCTTTCTATTTTGAAATGAAATTAAAATTCTATTTGCTTGGAATGAAAATAAAATCTTTTTTCTAGAATTCTTGGAAGTAGTGACTAATGGAAACTGACATTGAAAAATTTTTCAGTGCTATTTTCCAATTTTTTTTTCTGAAAAATATTTTGATTCTCGTATAGTCATAAAACTTACAGCTTCTTGATTCCACACAAAAATACCGTAATTTCGTTTAAAATAGAAAACAAAATGCGAAGGGATATTATTTATTTGTGGGTACACTAAATAAATATTATTACTGATGACATTAAAATTAATGAAATCGTCGCTAACAAGATTTACCATATTCCTTTACCTTGTAATTTTAAACATTCCGCATGCACATATAACAAATCCTACAATCAATGTTCCTGTCCCTGTCAGTGTAGTCGCTCCAATACAAATAGCTACGTTTTGATGCAATGAGATTAAATAAAAATATTTTTCTTGATCAACAAAATACTCGGTCACAAATTGCACTCTCTGCCATGGCTGAGACTCGTTTAAATGCAAGTCAGTGTTAAGAATCTGTGACCGTAAAATGATTGGCAACAAAATGGCAATAAATACACCATTCATAACAATTGCTAAAAACATTTGAAATAAATGGTTACACAAATTAATATTTGTTAATGTTCCAAAATATAACACATCACTCAATAAGTCCCCGGTCTGACACATATTTGGCAACATTGTTGACAGACCCACGTGATTTCTAAAAAAAAAATTTGTTTTTCTTAGTTAGACCGGAGACTTATTGAGTGATGTGTTATTTATTTTGCATGAAATTTTGAAATATCGATATCTTTTTAATAACTTTATTTATCGCTGTTGTTATCACTATAAAATTTTTGTAAAATATTGATTGTAAAATTTTATTAATAAGATAATATAATTAATATAGTATAATGTAATATTTAATATAATAATACGAAAAAGACAGAAAGCAATCGAGAACCAGCGCGGTAATTTGTGGGCATATATTTTATTATTACAATGAAAATATATTGATGTTTTGTCTAAATGATAGATAATCGCAAAAAGCGTATGTTTCGGTTCATTTTTGGATTATCTTCAGTGCAATTGTAAAGTATATAAAATATAAAGTATATGGAATATATTATATTAAAAATGTAACAATAATAGTATGTAGAATAAGAATGACTCCTATACTTCAATGTAATAAAAGCAAGAAAAATAGCTTTAATTTGCAGACAATAGCAGAATGTTTCGACAGTATCGACAAATAACGAAAATTTTGAAAGTCGTCTTATTTATAAATACCCTTCTGTATTCATATTTATTTTATGTATAACGTCTTACATATAATTGTGAAATATTTTGCTATATTTCCATATTTTTCCATAATAGCAGTTTCGTTTTTATCTTTTAAGTAGTTACAAGTATCTTGAACTTGCTCCAATAAATATTTTATCTACAATATAATCATAATAAAAGTAAAAAATAATGATCATGATAAAAATATTTAATTATGTTTTTAATTTAAAAATTTGAATTATTGCGTCTAAACAATTTATTTACGGAAGAGATTTATTCGAAGAAGAATCAACTTACATTATCAGCATTCAGCCAAAAACAATTGTATTTAATCACACAAACACTGAAAAATATTGCGGTAGAAAAAACCTTGATAATGAATTCAGGTGTGCACTCAGTAGTTATAAGCGCTGTGAACTACAATCAAATATCAGTGTGTTGAAGATATTGCATATAAAAAGACACGACTTTTTTATTTTATTTAGCAAATAATACTTTCTTTATAAAAAATATGTATATATATATATATAAATTGTATATAATAAATTAATGAAATATTTATTATTTTCATGATATAATTACAATGATATTAAATTGTATTATCAATATTAAAAATTGATTACATTTAAAAATTGCGTAAAATAGTGATTATTATGACTGGCCATATGTTTAGTGTGTATTTTATTATAATATTATTAAAAATATGAACGTACCTGGAATATAATAAAACTTGTCAAAATGATAAAAAACAAGATTATCTGAAACAAAACAAGTTTTGTTCGCTGATAGGGCCATAAGCCAACTACGAGTAGAAGAATTCTATTGAAATTAAAATATTGAGTCACGATGCAAATCATTACTGCGCGAGGATAGATTCGTGTTAGATTGCGATTGAAAAAATGATAAAAATTTGCTTCTATTTCCTTTTTTTTTTTTCCTCTTCAAAATATTCTTAAACTCTTACCGCTTCTTTAGAATAAATTTGGTCATAAATTATCTAATTTATAATAAATATTCAATTACAGAAAATATTGTGAAAACGCAGCTTATGTAATTTAACAATTTTGTGAGAAGGAATGATTCAATTTTACATAAAAAGAAATTTATAAATGAGTATTTCATCCAGTGAATGTGTAAATACCTTATCGATCGAAGTCGGCGCAAGCGCAATCGTTATTTTTCCATTCATATGGGTTTATACGCTTCATTCTTGTAGTTGCGCTCGTAATGAACACTTGACTTTGGAGACGATGTCATGTGTCACATGTGTTGGCAATTAATTACAAAAGAAATTATCTTCTCGAAGGTATAAGATATCGTTGATTGTATTTGTTTAAATATCCAAATTCTAATTTCGTGTTACATTTTAGACCAATTGTATATTATTAAATATCATTGTGTGTGTGTGTGTGTGTTGCATGTTTTTTTCGAGACATATATGATGTATTATACACTATTCAAAAAAAAAAATGAGGAATACTTTTTATATCCTAAAAACTATTTTTAAATCCCTGACACTCGACGAAAAATCATCGTAGACACAAAATTATAAAAAGTAGAATTTTTTTTTTTGACCGAGAATTTGAAATGATATCGATATTCAGCGAAAAATTATAAAGAAAAAATTGAAAAAGCATTTTGAAGCTTAAAGTTTCAACTTTAACATGCTGTCAGTAATTTAGAAAAATTTTTTTATATTCCTTGTTCTATATCTATACTTTAAAAAAGAACTCATTGTTTTGTTTCTTAAAATTAGATATTTTTGACATTTTGTAACACGATAATTTGGATTTTTTTTCTAATTCAACTCAAGTTCCATAAACTACAACCTTTTGCCTATAAAATGCTTTCTTAAAATTTTTCTACAATTTTTTTTTACACGATTTTGAAACTAAACTATATTTTTCAGAAATAATGTCGATACGCGGCGAAAAATTAAAGACAAAAAATTAAAAAAGCACTTTAAAGCTTGAAATTTCAACTTTAACGTACTGTCAATAATTTTAAACATTTTTCCTATTAAAAAAAAAAAAATACAATTTTAGTTCAAACTCGTGTAACTCAAAAAATTTTAAAGCATTTTGCAGATAAAATGTTTATGAAACAGTTCACGGAAGTTGAGTTGATTTTTTAGAAAGAAAATTTTTTATCAAGCTGCAGAACTTCAAATTACGTAATTTTAAGGAACGAAACAATGTGTTCTTTTTTGAAGCAAAAAAAAATTTTTTTTAATTTTTCAAACTTTCTGATAGCATGTTAAAGTTAAAACTTTAAACTTCAAAACATTTTTTTAATTTTGTGCTGCTATGATTTTTCGAGTTTCAGCGCTTTGAAAATAGCCAAATTTTTAGGGTACAAAAAGTGCTTTCTATTTTTTTTAAGTAGTGTATATGTATATTTAACATAACATACTTAATCTAATAATTAAATAGATGTGTATATATTCTTTCAGAAACAGAATGATTGTGAATATTTGACTTTATTATTTCATAATTAGTGCAATTAGGTAAACAAAATTAATATTATTATGGTGATGTATTAATTCGCTTTTCAATATTTGTCATTATTTTATATTTTACTTTTCCAAACATGAAACATAAATTATAATCAATCATTGTTTTTTTTTATTTGGTAGTCTCGAGTTTTTTGAGATTTAACAAAAAGGTTTACCAAATTATATGATTTTACATGAATCTGCAACTTTCTACGCGAAGAGAAGTCCATCCCATATCGCCCTGTGCTTTGGACACAAAACGATGTTTATAATTATAAACGTGTTGTGCTTGGATTTGCAAGTTTTTGCATAAAAATAATTTAAAAAATACATACAAAATGTTATGATTTTTACGTGTGGGTAGGGAGGAGGTTTCGCTCCCTGTTACTCCTCCATAGAATACATAAAGGTGAAATAGGACATTGATGCTTTTGTTAGCTGTAAAAAATAAGCTTTCTATTACATTGTTAATGCTAGACATTATCTTTCTCTCTTTCTAAATCTAAGTATTATAATTTATAATTTTTAATACCGTGGCAAAACACTCTAAGGATGCTACAAATACGCCTCCGCCCATATTGAGGGTGTAAGTTTGTCTACCTCTTAACAATATAAATAGTATCAGCTTCTGTATGTGTAATGGTGCGTCATACCACTGACTATTGTACCTATAAAATAATCGTTACATGATAAATAGTGAATGGATTTCCGTAATTTTATACCTTTAGTATAAAATTTATAGTTTTTATGTATTAAATTCAAAGGCAAAGTAATCTATCACGTCAGACTTTCAAGAAAAATGTGATTAAAACTTTGCAAAATTGCATTTTTTACTATATTTAAAAATTTGTAGTCTATGCAAGAAACTTCAGGCAGAGCAAATAAAAGGATCATAAACCTTGTACTTTAATATGCCAGAAGCATATCGGATTCGTCTGCTACAAATTTTCAAAAATGATAAAAAATGTTTGAGGTGTTTCAATCCCATTTTTCTCAAAAACTTGACATAATAAGCTATCTTGCTTTGCGGATTTGGATTCAGAGCAAAAAAAAAACTATATGAATCTATTCATTTTTTTCAAAATTATGCATTTTTTCCTCAAAATTATGCAGATCTGTGTAATTAATAATGAAGGCCACGTAAATTATTATATATATTATATGTACATACACAATCGTGAACAATATATCTTACGCTGTAAAGTATACATGATTATTGTGATTTATAATTTCTTGTCCGACATAGTTAATTATAAACATATATAGGAAAATGACAAATGCAAATAACGAGTGTAATAAAATTGCTTCATTATCTCCAAGCGATGCATTTCGAAAAATCTAAAATATTATTATTGTAGTTATTATTTTTCATGTGTACAATTACTTAGAAAAAATTATGCATATTAAAAGTGATCTCACCGACTTCAATGTTGTCAAAAACACGACCCTGAATAAGCTTTCAAAAAATTTTAGGTTTCGTCACTCGTTGTTTATTAGGAAATTATTAACAAAATTTCTTTAATGAATGAAACGTGATAATAATAATCACATATAATATTGCTTTCATTCCTTCATACATTATTTATATTTTTATGCACTTTGTTTATATTCTTCATAAATAAATCTCCTATATGTATTAAATCCAAATATGTATTAAAACCTAATAAATTTCCTGGCTCGATTTTGATAATTTGGTCGGCTATTTGAAAAACCGTTTTTAAAATCAATTTTGATGACAAAAACAGGAGAATAGTTAGAAAATCGTTGTTTATTAAAAAATTAACAAAAAAAAATTTCCACAAATTATATATAATTTTTAGATATCATTTATTTATTTATATGTAGTAAATCGAACGCAAGGGCGAAAGAGGGCCTGTGCCCTCCCCCCTGCATCTCCGAGCCAAAAAACTAACTTAACCCAACCCATATCCAAGAGATGAATCATTATCCAAAATAAAAATAACTAACAATTCTTAATTTTTAATTAAAATTAAATTTAAGTTAGCTTAGAAATTTTTAGAGTGGGAGTGCAAGAGAAGGGCGGAGCTTTTCCCCCGCCAGTGTTTTTATTTTATAATACCCTCATGTCATATTGTGTGTATGTATATACTTCTTAATATTAATGTCAGAAAATTACGTAACTTGTTAAATTTCTTTTATTAATAATATTTTAATAAATAACAAGCGATGGCTAAAATTTGTTGAGGATTATACCCAGGTTCTTGATAATATGTATTAAGATCATTGCAATCGATGAAATCGTCTCTAATATGCATAATTTTCTTACTTAGTTTATATTAAATATAATAATAATAAAAATTGAAAATAAGCAAAAAATACAATTCATAGATATTAATAATTTTTTTTTAATTTATAAATATACAATTAACATTATTTGATATTTGTATAATAATTATTTTCATTGATATCTCTGATTATATTGTCATCTATGAATTTTTTGAATTTTGCTTATTAAAAAATAGTATATATGTAATAAATGTAAAACTCTCGAAGTTGAGCCTATACGCCGATAACTTAGACCTTGACATATGTCAAAGAGGTTCTTTTGAGTAATTCTCCGCAAAAATTAAGTGCATTAGTTTAGAAGATATAGCAAATTAAAGTTCTATATGTGAAACACCGCCCTCTACTTACAGTGCGGAAAGAGATATAATTAAATCAAAAATAGGTTAGGTTATAATATATATATATATATATATATCTTCCGAAAGTAAAGCCCCTGCTAAAAGCCGAATTTCGCCTTTCCCCCTTTGGGGAAGGGTCTACTTCCGGAAGATAACATAACCCAAACTAAATTTTAGTTTTAATAAGAAATAGGTTTGGATTAGGTTATATCTTTTAAGTTGAGGCCCCTCCCCCACGAAGTGAGAAGGGCGGAACTCACAGCATTCACGCATTCACTTTCTCATGGGGTTAGGGGAGCGGAACTCACTGAGTCCATGCGTGTACTTTGCAAGACAAAGTGAAGTTCACTCTTTAATGCTTTATAACTTTTGAATGGATCGTGATCACTGCTTCTTTCAAGGTCAGAGTCACTTAGGATGATGAGGCCTTGACAACATATTTCAAAATCAAATTCATATATGAGGTTATTCTCTTTCTGTATAATTACCGTTATATTTTCTAAATTAATGCCGTCACCTAATTCTTACGAAAAATTACTCAGAAAATCTTCTTTAACAACATGATCAAGGTCAAGATCATTAGTCCAACTTCGAGAGTTTTACTGTAATAAATGTCTGTAGTTCAACACATTAAGTTTTAAAAATTTGAGAGAAGAAAACTTACTCCATAAAAATTCAGGCTCAAAGAAATCACGTCAATTATTAGTAATGGAAAAAAAGAGTCTTCAAAAGTAGACGTTAAAAATTCACAAAACCTTTAAGAAAAATCGAATACAATTACAATGAAATCATTAGAATTGTTATCGCACGTATACTAACTTTATAGCCTTGCAATGGATTTCGACGGCATCATTTATTTTTTTATGAATTATAATCTGATTTATCAGATTAATATTTTGGAGTACTTTAGTGGTCATAGCATTTTTCATGCGATAACTATAAATAATTTTTTTCTGTATAAATATATAAGATGTATACACAAAAAAATAATATTCTTTTGTATTTTTGACTTTTATTTTAAGTAAAAAATTTTTGATATTTTTTATGATATATAGAAACTAATTATTTTTTTTTTAAATAGTTAATTTTACAAATTTATTTTTCTTTAAAAAGAAGCTTTAAAAGAAAGAATTTAAATTTTAACATTTTTTTTATGTATACAGATAATAAAAAATTAATAAATCGATTTTTGTTAAATTTTTTTCGAGCAGCGTTTGATATCATACACATATTTTTATATACATAATATTCTGTAGTGATAATGATGCAAAAATTTTCTAGAAACTGATTAAATTTTATTTTAAATCTATTGCACGCTCTTTATTTAAAAACCATGTTAAAATTGTATTGGTCTAGAGTAAAAACAAAATCTTTTTTTTAAATGAGTGGTGACTTTTATAGAAAGTGCCATTTAAAAGTTTTTACTGTTCTCTTCTTCTTTCTTGAGGAAAATTGATGATTCTTTACAAAAAAAGTTATAGTTTTTTGTTACCATAAAAAATGCCGTTTTTTTTAAGATAAAAAAATATAAAAAAGAAATATTATTTACTTTATGAGAACGCTATATAATTTCTACAAAATTGATTATATTCACATTAAAAAAAAAAAAAAAAAGGAGAAAAGCAGATAAAGGAAAGATTTATTTGCAATTATATTTACATAACTATTCTCAATGTTATTTTTTTTACCTTGCAATTTTAAACATTCCACATGCGTATGTGACATATGCTAAAAGCGTCGTTCCGGTTCCGGTCAACGTAGTCATCCCAATACAAATAACTGCGTTTCTATGCAGTAAAATTAAATAAAAATATTTTTCTTGATCGACGAAATACTCAGTCACGATTTGCACTGTTTGTTCTGATTCGTTTATGTGAAAAGCAGTATCAAAAATCTGTGACCATATTGGCAGTAAAATGGCAATAAATGCACCACAGAGAGCAATTGCTAAAAACATTTTTAAACAAATGGTTACATAAATTAATATTTGTTAATGTTCCAAAATATATTTATGCATGTTTGAAATATCAATATCTTTTTACTAATTTTATTTCTTGTTGTTATCACTTTTTGCTATAATATTTTTGCAAAATATTGATTGTGAAATTTTATACTTTTTATAACAATATAATAATAATTCTATCAATCAACGGGCATTTAAAAATAAATGGGCATAAAAATGTTTTTTTTTTTTTTTAACTTTTATAATTTTTTATTTATTAGTAAAAATGTGATTAGAATATGTAGGTTAACAATCGCAAAAAAATTAATCAAATTCATTGAAATGTTTAATTAATTGAAATGTTTGTGTCGGAGATTGTAATCTATTTATATTTATATGTAATAAAAAATAATTTTATAAAAAATTTAATTTTATATGTAATAATTACTAAGATATAATCTCTTACATATGGTTGTAAAATATTTTGCGATATTTCCATATTTTCCAATAATAGCAATTTCGTTTTTATCTTTTAATTGGTCACAAATATCTTGAAGTTGTTCCAATAAACATTTTACCTATGAAAATAACTACGATAATAATATTTAACATTGTTTTTAATTCAAAAATTTAAATTACGCCTAAAGAATTAGATAAATCAGATTTACTCGAACAAATACAGTGAGAAGAATCGACTTACACTATGAGCATTTACCCAAAAGGAGTTGTATATAATCACGTAACGACTAAAAAACATTGCGGTAGAAAAAACTTTGATGATAAACTCAAGCGTGCATTCTGTAGTTATAAGCGCTGTCAACTGCAATGAATGAGTTTATTAAAAAAATTACATGTACGGAAAGGCGGTTTTTCATTTTGCTTAACAAATAATATTTTCATAACATAACACATCACTCAATAAGTCTCTGGTCTAACTAAGAAAAACAAATTTTTTTTTTTTAGAAATCACGTGGGTCTGTCAACAATGTTGCCATACATGTGTCAGACCGGGGACTTATTGAGTGATGTGTTATGTGTATAATAAATTAATAAAATATTTATCTCGTATTATCAATATCAATATCTGATTAAAAATGTGCGTGAATGCGCTCGTTACGACGCATCATATGTTTAATGCGTAAAATAATAAACGCACCTGGAATATAATAAAGCTTGTCAAAATGCTGAAGAATAAAATCATCTGAAGCCGAATGAGTTTTGTTCGCTGATAGGGCCATAAGCCAACTGCGAGTAGAAGAATTCTATTGAGATTAAAAAATTGAGTCTCGACGCAAATCATTATTCTGCGAGCAACGAAATGCGTATGATTGTGAAAGCATCGGCAAGGTGTTTTGCATATTCCATTTTTCTCTTCCTCCAAATCAAATATTCTTTTCCTTTAACTTTTTCTAATAGATTGTGCAATTTAGTAAAAACTAGAGGTAGTACAAAACATTGGAACCAAAGCTTCGGTAATTTAACAATTTTACGAGGGAAGGGACGATCGATATCACATGGAAAGATATTTGTCAAGTATTTGTTTCACGTATAGAGAAACATATATAAGGTAGCTTCGATCGAAATTCGCGCAAGCGTAGAGATGCTTCTTTCCAGTCACACGGTCCCTTATGCCTCAGTCTTGCGCGTGCACTCGTGGGGAAAGTGTCATTTGAAGAGAAACGTTTGTCGATGCGTCATCTATGTGTATTGATGTGTTATAAAATTATAACCAGCGGAATGTGAGGTAGGATAATTTTGAATTTTAAACTATAATTCTTACGTAATAAACACTTTTATTGAAATATTTTATTATATTTTATTATTATATTAATTTATTAATTTATTATATATATTATATATATTAATTTATTGTATTAATATTTTCCGTTCATATTTATTATAAAAGCAAGTGACAAACATTTTATGAACAATTATTGATTATCTATCTTTGTCGCGATGTTATCAAATTTGTCAAAAGACGCCTCGCGAAATTCTAATAAAATAAATATATTATTTTATTTCAAAAATTAAACTGTTATTAAACAAAAAAATATTTTTTTATATAAATATTATTTAAAAAAGTAACTGAGTGTGTATACACTTCTAAATTTTTTTTGTAACATTTCATAAAAAAAGTTTTATCTTTTCTGAATTTGTACAAATAATCTTATTCTACACATACACGGACATTCATACATACATAATGATATTGATGGATGTTTATATATTTCGCATATAATATTTCTGGACAAAAAGTCTGATATCTTAACGGAATGACTATTGCCTTTGTTAGGTTAGGATGACGCAATTTTAACGTCTCGATTTTATTCCATATGACATATGTGCTTTATTAATTCGTTGTATTAATATTATAACGATTATTAATGTGTACATGTTTTCCAGAATTTTTTGTAAACATTATTACTTTATATGCTTGTCTATTTCCTTAACACTTATGTATCTAATACAATATTATTCATTGATTAACTAATCCAATATAATTATTATTACTTGTGTCCAATTAGCTATTTTCACTATTGTTAGTTGACTAAACTATTAATTAATGCATCTTGTATCAAGTCCGTATAGAGTAAAGAACGGTGAAGTATGATAGTATAGTACTCAATAACTGTAATATAAGTTA
>JBCAUJ010000028.1:903299-914042 GCA_038406275.1 Cataglyphis albicans
ATATTACAAGATTTATATAAAAATTATTATTTAAATTCTTGTACGCACTATTTACTTTCCGCTTTATTTACTTACCACGCAATACTAAACATTGCACAAGTATGTTGAAGATATGTTATGAGCATAGTTCCTGTCGCTACCATTGCTAATGAGCCTATGAAACATGCTACGTGTCTATGCAGCGTAATCAAATAGGAATATTTTTCTTGATCAATAAAATATTCTGTCATAATATGGACCGAACGTGGTCGAGATTTCTTTGTGAAAACCATAATATGACGAATGTACGGCCAAATGTATAGCAAAATGAAAATTAATTGATAGCATACGCCAAATACTAGGAAAGATTTCAAAACAATTATGTAAATCAATGGATATAATAATTTTAAAAAATATTCTTACATTTGCAATTTATTTATTTGAATGTGAAAGATATTATGAAGATATAACATAAAATAAATATCAAAAAATATTATCTTACATATAAGTCGAATAGTAATGCGTTTCGCTTTGCGCCCGTATTTTTCTATGATAGCGATTTCATTTTTGTCTTCTATCTCATTACACACATCTTGAAGTTGCTTTAGCGAACTCCTTAGCTATCATGTTAAAAATATTGTATTTGTATAAATTATTCCCCTTTGCAGCATTCAAAAATTATTATCATTGATACCTTTGTATTCTTTCTTAATTTGATTCAAATTAGTTTGTCTGCTTTATATTTTTTTCTTTAATATAAACTTACTATTATAAAGATTAAACAAGTCAGAAATTATGCAAATTAGAAACTTGCACATTGCTTTCTCATAATATGATTTTCTTCCCTTTATATATTTTAGTATCAGTAAAAATGTTTAATATAAAATTTTTAGCGATATCTCAAAATTTGCAGAAATTAGAGCAGCCACATTTCTTTTAGAAAAATTCAAAATTTTATAAAAGAATTAATTCTTTCGCCAATTCTCATCAAATTCAATGTACCAACTATCCTTAAATGATATTCTATTCATGTAAAAATATTTAAACTGATATCTCAAAGTTTGCGTAATTCGGTGCAACGTTTTCTTGAAAATTCAAAATTTTATAAAAAATAAATTCCTTCACCGATCCTAGCCAAATTCAATGCCAACCAATCTCTAATGATACTCTATTCATATTAAAAAAAAATTCAGCTCGATATCTCAAAATTTGCGGAGCAATCACGTTTTTTTTTTTTGGGCGCGTACACACATCATACATACGGCATCGAAATTTGGAAAGAAAAAATTTTCATGAAAACAAAGCTTTTTTTTATGAGAAAGCAAAAATGTGGAAGTAAATGATAAGTTAAAAAAATAAATAAATGTCACGAATAATTCCATGAAGATCAATATGAATATAAGTCCATATGTATCGCATGCAAAGATATATTAATTACGCTTACAATATCGGCGTTAATCCAAAACGAATTGTATTTGATGGCAAAACAAACGAAAAGGAATGCAGAAGATAAAACTTTGTAGATTAGATCGAGAGTACATTCCGACGTCATAAACGTTGTCAGCTGTAAGGAATAATGTCATTCATCATTTGTCAAAACTACATTATTCGATAATTAATTTATAAATTTTCAATTTTTTGTTAAATTGCAAATATTTTTGTGATATGTTAATTTAACGAAAAGATACATAATTAATAATTGTATACAGTTGTGAGAATTATTGCGAGAAATAATTACGATGCGATATAATTATATTTGAATCACGCGACAAAATTAAGAATAGCGCTTTGATTCATTTATGTCATTGTGTTACGCACGATTCTGTAATAAAATTCATATAGAAATGGAAACATACCTGAAATACGATAAAAGTCATCAAGGTACCAAAAAGTAAAATTAATTGAAGTTCAATTAGGGGCGATCGTTGATAAGGCCACAAGCCAACCATGAGCAATAGAATTCGGTTAATGTTAAAATGTTGAGTCTCGATGCAGATCATCTCTCCGTGACTGTCGACACAAATTTGACAGAAAAATAATATACGAATAATATTCACTGCCCCTTTTTTTCACTTACCGCTTTGATGCACGACTTCTTCCTCATAGCATAAATTTTATTATCAGTAATCTTCTTAATTCGGCAGAAAAAAATTGTTAAAATAATGCACGGTAACTACTTAAAATTGGGGGGAAAAATTGAGCAATTATGTAATCATATAATTTAAGAAATTTTCTTTCGTGAAAATTCATGAATAAGTAATCGATTTCGCGTTAAAAGCAATTTAACAGAAGTTATTTTCTCACATTTTCGCACAAAAATCGCGCAGTCGCAAACGCTACTTTTCGATAACGGATCTGTTTCATTCTACTGTGTTCAGTGCTGAGGAACACTTGTCTAAGGTGTGCTCTATATAAGCACGTCAGAGTGTTTAAATTGGTACTGTCAAAGCATATTATTCTTAACTGAAAGTAATATTACCATTTATTTCTGGTTAAAATTTTTATATTCTGTGATATTTTATGTTCTCTAATAACTTTTTCAATTTTCTAGAGTTTATACATTTATTAAAAAATTAAATTTAATTATTATTATTTTTATTAATATATATATATATCTATTTTTTAAAATATATTTATAGGAAAAAAAATGTAATTTAACAAAAGATAAATGTATAATTATTTATTATCGTCAAATTTCTATTAATTTGAGCAGCTCCATTATATTATTATATCCATTTAATATATCCATATAATATATCAAATCTGCACTTTATATAGCATAAGTTCATCGATATCGACATGTTAATTATTGTCTCGTGGAATAAAGAAATGCAAAGTACGAAATTGACGCGCTGACCAACTGCAATAAGAGATATTTTCTTGAAATGTTTGAAAAACTTTTTGTCGAGTAAATTCTAATAAAATTTTCACCGTGGCAAAGCCTTCTAAGGATCCTACAAACAATCCACCAATAATTACTAGATTGTCAAAAGCTTTAGTTCCTCTTTGTAACAGGAATAGTATCAGTTTTTGTATATGTAATGGGGCTATATACCATTGAACATTGTACCTACGAACGGATGACGAAACAGCTGATCGGTAGTTTTTGACAAGCATAAAATTCATAAATAATTTTCATAATATACGCATATTTATTTAAGAAATTGCCTTTATCTTTCATCTTAGTCATTTTAATTTGTGATTGTCACATGAAAATCTTTCTTACACAGTAGCAAATATGTGATTATTATGATCAATAATTTGTTGTCCACAATAATTGGCGAGGAAAGTATATATATAGTAGACGTCCACAAAAATAAAATACTTTATAATTTGTACAATAGCGCATTCAGATGACAGTTCGTGAAAAATCTGAAACACAAGTTTTGCAATAGCATTAATTATTTTAATTAATTATTTTATCAATATTTTTATTATGATTCTACGCTTTAAGAAAAGACAATACTTGCCTGATAAAGATTGAGACTTGCTGTGAGTAATCCGTCCATTATAAGGAAGAATAAGAATTTATTAATTGAGGAAATAAATATTTTTGTAAAGCTTTAATAAAAAAAAAAGCGAAAGATATTATTTGCGTTCTTATACAATATGTATCATAACACATAGAAGTCAATTCAGGTATAGATGTCTATTCTATTTCTTGGTTTATTATTTCTTTATTTGAAAAATTAAATATATTAAAGAAAATTATTTTATAATTAAAACAATTAAAAATTTTTGAAAATTAACCTTGTAAAATTAAATGCAAACAGGTTTTATTATATCATATACTTTGTATAAAAACTATTAAATTTTTAATTATTCATAGCAATTAAAAAGTATCCAAAGTTTTGCATTTTTGTTAAATAAAATTCATCAAGAAATTTATACCTAAAGTGAATTCTTTATATTTTCGATAAATATATACATCCGAAGAATACAAACTTTATAGCCTTGCGATGCATATCTACGGCATACACTATACCTATGTAAATCAAATTTGCACTTTTTGCAGTGCTTATTTTTTGAGTGTCAATGCTTATGATTCTCTCCATACGATAACTGTAAATAATAATTTACGTTAATAATTTTATAATTACACTAAAAATAATAATTTTTTTAACTGCGAGAGATTGTCAAATGTAAACCGAATGTTCAAGTAGATATTCTTTTATATTAAAATTTTTATGATTTCATTTTCAAAATTTTAATTTATGTTGAAAGTTTATTGAAAGTTATATTTGATTGAATCTCATAAATAAATACATTCTGTTAATTTTGATTATTTTTTTACTTAAATAAATATATACTTTATTTGTAAAAATGTTTTATTGTATTAAATAACCTATTATTTGCGTGTAATAAAAATTATGATTTTGAAAAGAGAATATTTAAAATTTTAATATAAAAAAAATATTTATTTGATGATAAAAGATTATTTATTAAGATAAAAAAATACTGTGTTTCTGAACCAAACAATTAAAAATTTTTTAATATTTTTTTTTTGTGAAAGTAATATATAATAAAGCAATTTTTTTTATTTGTAAATAAAAGCATTGCTTTTATATTTCATGCATTTTATATTTTGCTAATTCAAATATATTTGAATGCTGATCGAAATAACAATGTTCTCTGCAAGAATTTAATAAATAATAAATTTTTCAAATGTCAAAAAATTATTTTGTACTTAGTACATCTATTTCTATAGTTCTAACAACGTTCATCGAATCCATAAGAATAAATCATCACGTAAGAATAAATTCCAGTATAAATCTAACATAATTTCATTAAATTTTTTTTACTTAAAATAAAATTTTTCATGATTTCGTGGCCATTATCACTTTAATTTTCTTACCTAGCAATCCGTAACATTCCACAAATATGTTGAATATATGTTATACACATTGTTCCGGTCGCTAGCATTACCATCACCCCTACGCAAAATGCTGCGTTGGTATGTAACAGAATTAAATAAAAATATCTTTCTTCATCGATAAAGTACTCTGAGATTAGCGGAATCTGTGGTCGAGATTCATTCCCGGGCATTATAATGGCGAAAATATGAGGCAGAAATGGAGAAAGAATAAAAACACTCGTACCACATATGGTGATCACTAAGAATAATGTAAAAGTCACAATTATAGGAAGGTATTTGTTAATATATTAGAAAAATTAATAATTATCATATCGTTATAAATTTATTTCTTTAATCATTCAAGTGTTTTGAATAGAAGATACTTTCTCAAAAAAATTAAAATTATGTAAGATTGGCTCACGCGTAAGTATTTCAGTGTATCGTCTTCCGATATTCCAATATTTTTCTATAATGGCGACTTCGCTCTCATCCCTTAGTTCGTTATAGGTACATTGAAGTAGTTCTAATAAATGTTTCACCTGTCGTATCGACAAAATTTCTCTATACCATGTGAGTTTTGTTGAGGCATAAAAAAAATTGCAAAGCATATGACACGTTTGTTTAAACAATTAGAAAAAATTTCAATTCTTTACTTACGACATCCATGTTAAACGAAAACTTGCCGTACAGTATCAAATGAAACATGAAGAAAGATGCGGCAGAAAGAATTTTGATGGCATATTGTAAAGTGCATTTTGTAGTCAGAAATATCATAAACTGCGAGAAATGAATTCGTCCAATCAACATAAATATCAAAAAGATAACACATTCCTTATCTTATCGATAAGCAGAAAAATATGTAAATTATTAATAATGTAAAATTAATATTAATAATGTAAAATATGTAAAATTAATATTAATTTTACATATTTATATAATATTAATATTAATATATTTATATAATATTAATATTAATAATGTAAAATATGTAAAATTATTAAAATCCTTTTCTACGCATGCTTGGATAAAGGTTGTGAGCAAGTGGCATACATAAAATTATGTGCCATAATCAACGTAAATACATACATACCAAATCACAAATTCGCCACAGTTAACATAAATACGTACCAGAATACAAGTAACAGTATGCTAGCTTATACAATTTATGTAATGTAAATATCGCATGTAATTATGTAAAAAAAAAACCATGATGTGTACTTGAAATAAAATGAAGCTTGTCAGAATGCCGTAGAGCAAAATCAGCTGAGCCCGAACGAGTTTGGATTGCGCGTATGGCCATAAGCCAACTGTGAGCAGGAGAATACGATTGATGTTAAAATATCGACTTTCCAGGCAGATCATCTCTTCGAGAGCGCCGAGACACGTATGATCGTGAGGGAGTCGATTAAAAGTTTTCCTTCTTTTTATTTTTACAAAAATTTTATAAAATTGATACTAAGTGCTAGAGAACATTAGCTTACGCCTTCGATATTAATTCGCAATTTAGCAACGTTCCCTGAGAAAATTGTCCACGATTAGGCGATCGATATGATTAAAGGTTATTTGAGCAATTGAACGAATGCCTTTTTCCCAGCGAAAAGGAGGGAAAATAGACTTGAGAGAAAAGAGTCCCACGCAAGCGCATTTCCTTTTTCTCGACGTTGCCACGTCATTCTATTACACGCATTCGTGTGATACGGTTAATCTTCGAAGGGATCTCCTGATTTGAAGTATCGATGTATCATCAATCAAACTTACCGCTCATTAAGTATGTGATATTATTTTTCAAAAAATAGTTTTGCTTCGTATGTTTGAATATTAAATCTTTATTACGATCAAAATGCGTAAACATAAAAATTGAAATGTTTGACAATTTAACATTAATCGAATCTATCTATTTTTTTACATAGCACATGTAATAGTTAATGTTATGTCATCTGTAAGAAGAACCATTTTTTTAGCTTCATATATGTAAGACATTTAAATTATCAAATTACATTTAAAGATAATATGATTCTTAGTAAAGAAAGTTTTATTTCTCAAATTTTAATATTTTTTTTTGCACATAAAAATATATTTTAAGAAAAATTAACTATAAAAAAGATATTTGATTATGCTAATATTAAATGACATATTAAATTTAACATGACGTATTTGACTTAAATACTTAAATATTTCAAAAAATAATAATCAGTTGAACGCATTTAGTTAAAATCGACAATTTTTTTTTCTCAGTGTAACAATAGAAAAATTATTCTTTATTATAATTTAAAAATAATGTAAATACATACATAGCACATAGTCGAAATAAAACAAGAATAATGTAAAATTAAGAAATTGTATCAGTGTTTTATATTTGAAATTGAAAAATGTTCAATTTTTTTAAACACAGAAAACTATATAATACACAAGCTCTATGATATCTCTTTTCGATTGCATATATTTATATTTTCGGAAATCCCTTATCTGTTCAAATTATCGTACAAATTATGAAATTAATATTAAAGTATTTTTAATTTTTTTTTTTAGATATAATATTAAAGATTGTAATGGATTTAAGATTCTGTTAACTAAATTTTTGCCAGATTACATTTTATTCGTTAGAATCTATTTTCTTACCTTATTATTGTGTTGAATACATGACAGTAAAATAAGAGACCGAACTTTTCACCAGCTGCAATGTTTAATTGTAATGTATATTAAATGCAATCTGCGAACTAATTATTCCCTTACCGTGGCAAAACACTCTAACGACCCGATAAATAATCCACCGACGTCTAAAGTAAAGTCATGGGCGTTACTTTGCAACAGAAACAGCATCAGTTTCTGTATATGTAACGGAGCTACGTACCACTGAACATTGTACCTACAACATAAATATTTGTAATTTTAGGAAAAAAGATACACGATATATATGTATATACAAGGTGTATATAATTTGAATATACGTATACATAACACATCACTCAATAAGTTCCCGCTCTGACACATAATGGCAACATTGTTGACAGACCCACGTGATTTCTAGAAAAAAATTTGTTTTTCTTAGTTAGGTTAGGTTTCTTAGTTAGACCGGAGACTTATTGAGTGATGTGTTACATATACACATTCACGCGAGTATAATAACAACTACTAACGCTATTTTACAAATTACTATAATCTTTGCTTTAAATGTAAAATTTTATAAAACTGATTATCCTAATATATAATTGCATTTTGTAGAAATATATCTTACACGGTATGAAATACATGATTATTATAATCTGTTACATTTTGCCCGACATAATTGGCGCAAAACATATATAAAATACTGGCAAATACAAATATACATGGAATTATAATTTCATTGATATTATCTTCGACTGATGCAGTCTGAAAAATCTAAAACATACAAATTTTATAGCTATAAACTACTATAAGCTATAAGCTATTTCATGGATCCAATTTCTGAATCATTCAACAGGCATACATAAGTTCTTAAATAAAAAAATGGAAAATATAGTAAAGTTATACTAAATTAGTACATATAATATTCGGGAAATTTACATTGTGATTTTCAGTGATGATTATTGTCTTAGTTCTTCATTTGGTTTACAAAAATATAATTTGTACATAATTCTAATTAAACAAAAATATTAGAATAAAAGTAAGAAAGCGAGAAAAATGGAAAACGAAATATATTTCTTCCACATCACACAACATACATTATACACACTTAACACATCACTCAATAAGTCCTCGGTCTGACACATATATGGCAACATTGTTGACAGACCCACGTGATTTCCGGGTAGTCCTAACCTTCAAACAGTAGACCGGAGACTTATTGAGTAATGTGTTATATTATAGAAAAGTAAGTTGCTCAAAAACAGATTTAAGAATATAATTTGAGACATACTTGAAAAAGATTAAGGCTCAGTGATATTACTCCTGTCATGATTAAGCAGAATAACATTGCTCCAAATTTGGATACCAAAGCTCTGGATAACCTTCAAACATGAAAAATATTATTATACATATTTTTGTACGCATTATCGAATTGATACTAACTTCATAGCTTGCCGATGTATATCCACGGCATACTTTATTTCTTTTAACAATATATTGTTTTTCGGATTAATATTTTGTAATATAATGACTCTCATTGCGCGTTTAATGCGATAACTGTGAATAATACGTTTATCAAGAAACATATTTATTTATCTTTGCAATATAATTTTGCAAATATAAATTCTCTATATTTGTATTTGGTAAATATACATAAAATATTGCACCTTATCGATTTAATCGTCATTTAGATATGTTGTAGGGGGGAATGTTCTGAAAAGGGACATGTCACAACTGTCCGAAACAGGCTCCGAACAGTTATGAGAAGTCCCTTGCGCGTAATTTTCCGCTAAAAATCAGAACACTTCCCTCTACAACATATCTAAGTGGCAATTAAATCGGTAAGGTGTGATCTTTTATGCATATTTATTTACACAAATTTATAATTTTTATACCTAGAAATTTGAAATAATCCACAGGTATGTTCAAGATATGCAATAAGCATTGTTCCGACTGATAACATTCCAGCCACTCCTATACAAAATGCTGCATTTAAATGCAGGTAGATTAAAAAATAATATTGTTCTTGATCCACGAAATATTCTGTCATAATCGGCAAACGATGTGGTTGAGATATGTTTTTCGTTAAAATAACATTAATTATATTTGACCAAAGTTGTGCGATATTAAACGCAGATGTACCACAAATACTGACTGCTAAAAGTGTTGGAAAATAATTATCATTTAAACTTCTGTTGCATAATTTTACACACATTTGATGGAATATTATCTTAATATTTCATCTTACTTGTAAGCGCTTTCGTATAACGTTTCGCATTAGAATTATATTTTTCAACGATAGCGTTTTCACGTTCATCTTTTATTTGATCGTACACATATTGAAGTTGTGTCAATAAATTTTTCACCTGTTAGTTCAATAATTTTTTTTTTATGTTTACCGTTTTTGTATGTCAGAAAGAATTGCTATTGATAAAAATTTTATTGTCAAAAAAATCTCTTAATACATATTATAAACGAAAATTATATCGTTAACTTACAGTTTTGATATTAATGGCAAAAAAGATGTAATGTATCATAAATAATGTAAAAAAGGACGCGTTAGATAGAATCTTGACGACGAGGTCAACGGTGCATTTTGAACTAAAAAATGTAGTAAACTGCAAAAACAATAATCTTTTTAAAATATTTGCATTAAACAATCTGCTTTTAATTATTAATAACTTGCAATTTTTATACAAAGGATTGTCTGATCATCAATCATATAATTCGCTCCATAGTAGAGTCTATAGTAGAATTTTGTCGCAAATGTTTTCAAAAAAAAATATATTTATTTTTTATTTTAATAATTTTTTTTAATATTGATTTTTTCATATATTATAATTAAGTGTGTAATAAAAAAAGTGTGTAGTAAAAAAAAGAACAAAAAATATAAATAAAATAAAAATAAATAATATTTTATTTTAGAGAATAAAAATAATTTTTTTATGTATATAAATATTATAAATATGTTTTAGGCATATATTATATATTTGCCTATATTAATTATCGTTAAGGATTTTGTGGAAATATATCCGAATAATTTTAGTATTCTAAATCATAATAATTATTTTTTTATTTATAATTACGTTACATGAAAACACTTTGTATTTAAAATTATATATAACATGTTTCTCAAAATCGTCATACTATATTTAAATAATATTTTGTATAGATGAATTAGAATCAAAACTTTCAATATAGAAAAATATCGAGACCATAATTTCGAAATAATAAATAATCAAAGTCAAAGATAATAATATCGCATACAGTTTGCACATTCAGATTGTTACATATACATATTG
>JBCAUJ010000028.1:923300-935680 GCA_038406275.1 Cataglyphis albicans
TTTTCGCAATAAAGTCTCCAATTATGCGATCGATTTGATAGCGGAATAATTTCGGCGGTTGTTTACCATAAGAAAAGTGGAGAGAAAATATTTATCGAAAGAATTATTTGCGCGAAAGTCGCGCATGCGTATTTGCCGTCTTTTTGTATCGCAAATTTACACCTTTCATTCTATTGTTGGCGTTCATAACGTACGGTTCGTCTTCGAAGCAAATGTCATTTGCTATTGAGGATATGGTGCCTTCCTGGTAAAGTTCATATTATTTAGAATTTAAATTTAATCATTAAAATTTAAATTTAATTTAAAGTCAATCTAACATAGTATAAGATATATTGGAATTACCAACCGTCGTTTTTTATGTTTATATAAATCATTTTTATTTACATCATTTTCATTAACAAAATGCTTAAATCTAAGTATTCAAATAGACAAAAAATACAAATAATTTAGACATATAAAAATAATATTTGACATGTTGTAATATATAAATACGGAAAATCAAAATGCATAAATATATATATATATATATATATATATATGTATATATATATATATGTGTACATAAAATATATATACATATTGTAAATCAAATTTGTTTATTTGGTACATAACTTTTACATAATTTATATACATAAATTTTTTAATTAATTTTAGTAAAAATTATAATAAAATACAAAAATATGTATAAATATATATTTACACATTGTGTTATTTGTATTTAAAGTAATTTTTAATATATTAATTATTTATTTTATTTAAAATAATATATACACAATATTATTTAATTGAAACTATAGAAATAAAAACAAAGTAATGGAAAACATTAAGTATACCTTTCCCTTATACCACATAAGTATACTTATATTATAGAATATTAAATACGCTTAAAGACAGATTTAAAAATATAATATGTGGCATACTTGAAAAAAAAATTGAGGCTCAGTGATATTACTTCTGTCGCTATTAGACAGAACGACATGATGACTTTTGGTTGACCTTGACTTTGACCTCTAAAGAATTCAAGATTCATTGATCTTTCCCGTTGCTTAATTAGTAAAAAAAAATTATGAAGAAATATATGTATCGAAGAAAATGAAAATTAATGTTACAAAAAAATTTCACAATTTATTCATCAGTTTATATAAGATTAACTAACGGATACAGAGAGTTCTTATAAAACTGAACAAAAAAAATTATGTACATTTTTTACATAAGCCCATTATTTTGAATGTTACGTAAGAAAATAATAATGGTAACGCTCATGTTAATACACACTGCCTTCACGTATATACTTTTTAATACAAAGTGAAGTTCCACATGGGTTTACAAGTTTTCAGGAGAAGCGACGTTCAATCCAAACCAACCCGGAAAGAAAAACCCATATGTATGCATATATAAATATATATAATTCATATCTATTATATATATTAATTATATATATTTGAATATAATTATGGATAAATTATTTTATTTATATATGAATTATATATATTTGTTATGCATATGTATATGGGCTTTTTTCTCGGGTTTTTAAAATTTCAGCTCAAACGTTTATCGTTTTTGAAACTTTATTCAAAATGGCTAATCCATGTGAAATAATTATAATTATAAACCTTGTTTCACATCCGAAGCACAGGACATGGTATGGATTAAACCTAGTTTCGCAGAAAGTTGCAAACTCATATAAAATTGTATAATTATAAACTTTGTTTAAGTAGTCAGAATTTTTTTTTATCTTGTGAGTGACTGAAAAATTCAATGACCTTGAATTCCTTAAAGGTCAACGTCAAGGTCAACTTCAAGGTCAATCGGAAGTCATTTCGGGTGGGATGTATAAAAATAAACATACCTCTCTTCAAGTAAATAATATATTTATTTTTAATTACAAATACTTTACTTAATCGGCAAAATTTTCTTTAGCGAACTTCTTTCTTCTAATTTAACCAACGATCTCAAATGTCTCGTAGGCTTCACCTAAAACAAAATGTGTATTTCTTTCTTTCTCTCTTTCTGATTAAACATATTTAAATTTCTAAAGATTTTTTATGCATATTTTATAAAATGTAAGATTAATATTTACTTATTCTTAACTTTTTTAAATGTAATATTTAAAAAATGCAACGTTGAGATTTTAATAACTAAATTATAATAATTTTGCTAGATTATATTTTATCCGATAAAATTTTTCTTCTTACTTCATTACTGCGTTGAATATATGACAGTAAAATATGAGACAGAAGCTTTTATCAGCTGTAATGTTTGATATATATTATTGTAATATATTGAATACATTCTGAGATATATTTATTTTCTTACCGTTGCGAAACACTCTAACGATCCAACAAATAATCCACCAACACCTAAAGTAAATTCTCGGACGTTTCTTTGCAACATAAACAGCATTAGTTTCTGTATATATAATGGAGCTATGTACCATTGAACGTTATACCTACAAAATTAATGTGAAAAAAATTCATATTACTAGAAAGATAAATAGATAGATCAATTGTTTGATACACACACACATATATATATATATATATATATATATATATATATAAACATATATGTATATACTATATGAGATGCTATCAACTATTTTCCAGACTTACTCTATAAAAAATGTTAGGCTTATCTTATTAACAATTTGCCTTTATTCTCTTTGAAGTACAACAGTTTTCTTGTGATTTTATACAGCCATTTTAGCGATCCTGCCATGCTTCAAATTTTCTCTAAAAGTTTTTTTTCTATAGTGTATAAAGCTTCCTTCGTGATTTAGTTCGTTTTGTTCCCAAAAATGAAATTGATGCTGAAAGGGCAACGTAATTTCAAAACGTAAATAAAAGAACCAGACTGAATCGTAAAGGATTCACACGCTACGGCAGAGAAGGATCCAGAAAAGCATGGCAGAAGCATCGGGCTGGAGTAACTGTATAAGGTCATAAGGAGACTATTTCGAAGAAGGTAAAGACAAATTGTAAATAAGGCAAGCCTAACATTTTTTTTTTTTTTTTTAGTAAGCTCAAAAATTTTTCTGATAGCACCTCATACATTACTCGCATATATATACTCATCTCTTTTATAAAATATCATATCTTTTTTAATGTAAAATCTTATATAGCTAACTATTTCATATAATTGTATTTTATAAAATTATATCTTACACGGTAACAAATACATGATTATTATGATCAGTTACATTTTGCGGGATATAATTAGCGAAGAACATATACAAAATACTGACAAGTATAAGTATAGAGGGAAATAAAATTTTATCGATGTTATTAATTCCGTTCGATGCAATCTGAAAAATCTAAAATACAAATTTTTTAGCTGTATACATATTTTAAACAGTCGAAATATCTCGAAAAGTGAGTCCGATAAACAAAAATGTTTTAAACAAAAGTTGCATGGTTTCAATGAAGCCACGTGATAAAAATGTAGATTTTACCTCGAGTGATCTTTTCAAGATCAGGTCAATATAATCGATTTCTTTCTTAAACGGAACCTTCCATTTTTTATTGCTCATTTTTGTAGCCCTTGTTGAAACTCTTTTAAAACATTGTAATAAAGTATTTTTTTATTAAATATTTTTCGAGTTATTTCATATCCTTATCTGACATATTTTAATATAAAATATAAAATATATTAATTGACAAGTCAATTGGAGCCAGCACGCAATAATTGGGGCGTAAATAAATTCTGTTAAAACATGAAAAATACATAAAATCAAACGTTTCGACTCATTTTGGATTCTCAATAAATCGAATTAGACTTACAAAAACAAACATTATAAGAACCTGTGCGACCGTTGCTGTAAAAACGTTTTATTTCGAACGAGATTGTTCATATCAAATGCGTATAGCGACGTATTTGCATTTGTTTTTGCATCTAAAATATTATTCTACCTCGAGACGTGACGGGTTCTTATAGTTTGTTTTGTTTTTGTAAATCTAATGCGATTCATTGAGAAAGGTGCGAAATGGGCTAAAACGTTGAATTTTATTGTTGTATAACGTTGTATTTTTCATGTTTTAACATAATATAATTTATTTAGGCCGCAATTACTGCCTGCTGATTCCAATTAATTTTCAATATTACTTGTTAATTGATTTTATCTTTCAAGTCTTTTTAATTTTGTCTTAATATTTTAATTTATCTTAATATTTATTATATTTTTATCTTAATATATATTTT
This sequence comes from Cataglyphis albicans, assembly GCA_038406275.1. Taxonomy (NCBI): domain Eukaryota; kingdom Metazoa; phylum Arthropoda; class Insecta; order Hymenoptera; family Formicidae; genus Cataglyphis; species Cataglyphis albicans. Next base: position 927,498 of record JBCAUJ010000028.1, read on the forward strand.
GTCTTAATATTTTATTTTTTAATCAAATATCTCATAAAATACTTAGTTTTCGATAATCTTATCATAATACTTTTACGTACACAATAACTAGATAAATCAATCATCGCATTTCAACAAAGAATATGCAATAAAAAATGAGGGATACCCTATTTAAAATAACATCGATCACATTGATCTAACTTTGAAAAGATCATTTAAGGTTTAAATTCATTTTCATCATGTAGTCCCCTCAAAACTATGCAACTTTTTATTGAAACGTTTTTGTTTATCGGGCTCAGTTTTTCAAATATTTAGCTCGATTGTTTAAAATGGGACATTTTGTATATATATATATATATATATATATTTATATTATAGAGGTGCTAGTTAAAAAGCAGATTTAAGAATTTAATTTGAAGCATACCTGGAAAAGATTAAAGCTAAGAAATATTACTCCCGTTGTTAATAAACAGAACAACATTGCTTCAAATTTAGATACCAAAGTTTTGGATAATCTTCAAATACAAAAAAAAAAATTATTATCATACATATTATGCATATTGTCGAGTCGATATAATTTTTTTTTTTTTTTATTGAATAAATTTATATTAATTAATAAAATTATATTAAAAAAGATTTTCTAACTTCATAGCTTGCCGATGTATATCCACAGCACATCTTATTTCTTCTAATATCAACATATCGTTCTTTGGACTAATATTTTGTAACATAATGGCACACATTGCGTGTTTAATGCGATAACTGTTAATAATACATTTATCACAAAGCATATTTATTTGTTTTTGCGAAATAATTTTGCAAATATAAATTTTCTATATTCATTCATACTCACTGGATTAGTTTTATTTTATACCTTGCGATTTTAAACAGTCCACACGTATGTTGAAGATATGCAATAAGTATTGTTCCCGTTGATAATACTACAGTCAATCCTATACAAAATGCTGCATTTAAATGCAGAAGAATTAAAGAAAAATATTTTTCTTCATCGATGAAATACTCTGTTACAATTGGCAGGCGATTTGCTTGAGATACGTTCATCGGTAAAATAACAGAAATTATATTTGACCAAAATTGTGAGATAATAAGAGCAAATATATAAATAACTAATAATGCTAAAAGTATTAAAAAGCAATTATCATTTATACTTTTTTTATACTTTTATATATAATGATTTATAATTTTACGCATAAATGATAACAATATTTTGTCTTACTTGTAAGCGCTTTCGTATAACGTTTCGCATGAGAGTTATATTTTTCAACGATAGCGTTTTCACATTCATCTTTTAATTGGTCGTACACATGTTGAAGTTGTGTCAATAAATCTTTCACCTGTTAGTCCGACAATGTTATATCACTTTTGTATGTCAGAAAAATTGCTAATTATAAAAATTTAATTGTCAGAAAAGCCTCTTAATAAATATTATAAACGAAAATTATATCGTTAACTTACTGTTTCGATATTAATGGCAAAAAAGATGTAATGCATTATAAAAATTATAAAAGTGAGCGCATTAGATAGAATTTTGATAATCAAGTCAGCGGTGCATTTTGAATTAAGAAATGTAGTAAACTGAAAAAAAAAAAACAATAATCTTTTTAAAATATTTGCATTAAAGAATCTGTTTTTAATTACTAATAACTTGTAATTTTTATACAAAAAATTATCTGACTGTCAATCACATAATGGGTACCATTAGAGTCTATAATAGAATTTCGACTTAAATGCTCTCAAGAAAAGAATAGATTAATTTTTATTTTTATAATTTCTTTCAAAATTGATTTTTGCATATATTATAATTACGTATGTGATAAAAAAAATAAAAAATATAAAAAAAAAAATAAATATTCTATTTTTGAGAATAAGACACACAAAGAGTATTGCTGTTATGTCGTACAAACATTATAAATATGTTTCAGGCATACATTATATGTTTGCCTATATTAATTATTATTAGAGATTTTGTGGAAATATATCCACAATAATATAAATGGATTCTGAATTCTAAATCAGTATATTATAGCCTAACTGCAATAATAATATCAAGAACTTACTTGAAATAAAACAGCGGTCATCAAAATACCGAGGAAGAAAATAAATCGAAGTCGATCGAGTTTTGATTGTTGATATGGCCACAAGCCTATAGTCAACAAAAGTATTCTGTTAAGATTAAAATATGCCGTAATACACTTCATCTCTCTATGAACTCTAAAACATGTATGACTATGAAAGAATCGTCGAGGGTGTTCTCATCCCCTCCTTTGTCCGTTCATTGATCAGGTATTTTATTATTTTTTTTTGTGCGAAATTTTAGCATAAATTACATATAATTTGTGTGAGGAAAACTCGCGCAACTTTACAAAGCGATAAAAGTAAAATATTCCCAATTTTTCTCGCAATAAAGTCTCCAATTATGCGATCGATTTGATAGCGGAATAATTTCGGCGGGTGTTTACCATAAGAAAAGTGGAGAGAAAGTATTTATCCAAAGAATTATTTGCGCGAAAGTCGCGCATGCGTATTTGCCGCCTTTTTGTATCGCAAATTTACACCTTTCATTCTATTGTTGGCGTTCATAACGTAAGCTTCGCCTTCGAGACAAATGTCATTCACTATTGAAAGTATCGGGCACCTTTCTTGTAAGTTCATATTATTTAAAATTTATATTTAATCAAATCTCTGCATAATATATGATATTAGAACTGTCGTTTTGTGTATTTTATAAATCATTATTTTATATATATATATATATATATATATATATATATATATATGTGTGTGTGTGTGTGTGTATATACATATGCATTTTTACGTCAGTTTGATCAACAAAATGATTAAACTAAAAAACTTATATTTGCAAAAAGTACGAATAAATTAGAAAAATGAAGATAATAATAAATATTTTAAATATTATATGCGAAAATCAAAATATATTATCTAAAATAATGTTAGAATGTTTTTCTGGATTTTTATTAATATTATGACGGCTTCTAATTTGTCGCCAATGTATATTTATCATAATGATTCCTATATTGAAGATAGCACTTCTATCGTAAACTATTTCGCGAACTACTTTGAATTTGTTTATAATGTTATTATTAGTGACATTTTCGAATGCATTAACACTAAGTGAATTCGTCTAGTTCTAGAATCAATGGCATCCCTTCAATGCTTTACACATCTTGAAACTATATTATGTCTAGAGTACTCTGATTAATTAATTAAATAATAAATAATAATCGGAGTCATTCGGTATTGCGATGAGCGAGTTGGAAGAGCAAGAAAGGGAAGAAGATTTAAAGCTAATATCTTCAAATAAATATATTCATTTTTCATAATGCTACTTAATAAGACTACTTTAAGACTACTTCGGCGAAACCCTTGACGCAACTTTCCAATTATAATTTTGCCAATGATCCCGAATATCCCCAAAGCACGGCAAAATGTATTTATATATCCTTCTTTCTCTCTTCCTAGAATATATTTAAATTTCTGAAGATTTTTCTTACGCCCATTTAGATATAAACTGTGGAATTAGGGTTTAACTGTTTCTAATTATTTTGAATATAATATAAAAAATTGTATTTTATTGAACAGAATTTCTCTTCTTACCTCATTACTGCGTTGAATATATGACAGTAAAATATGAGACAGACGCTTTTACCAGCTGTAATGTTTAATTATAATGTAATAAATACAGTTTGAGATGTATTTATTTTCTTACCGTTGCAAAACCCTCTAATGATGCGATGAATAATCCACCAACACTTATAGTAAACTCTTGGGAGTTTTTTTGCAACAGAAACAGTATTATTTTCTGTACACATAAAGGAGCTAAATACCACTGAACGTTATACCTACAAAATTATTGTAAACTGTAACTGTGTGAAAAATTTGTAATTTGCAGAAAATTAATTATTACCCCTGTTATGCATATATATATATATATATATATATATATATATATATATATATATATAATTGCAGAAAATCCAAAAAGTGACGGGAGGGTTGACAAGATTAGCAAGTCGGACAAAGGTGCGAAAGGAGGAATCTGTACGCGTAAGACTTAGATTACATCAGAACACGGTTGCTCAATGGACGGAGCAACATGTTGCGTTAGTCAGAGAGCTCGCTGCAGTGAGACGTTTGCAACATCAACAAACAAATCTGCACACTCAGCGTTATGTGTATCAAGTAAGAAATCCTATCTATTCTTGTTTAATAATTTTGCTTTTTTATGAAAGTATATAGCGCTAAATTTATGAAAAATATTCTACACTAATTAAAGAATAAACATTCGATAAAATAGTCTAAATAATTTTAAATTTATTTTTAGGAATGGCTGCAAACCGAGACGGAATTGACTAGGGAACGCGGTCTTTGGGGACCTCCGACACCCACTAGGCTTGACAAATGGATGTTGGATATGACAGAAGGACCATGTAGAATGCGAAAGAAAATGATGAAGAATGAACTCTTCTACATACATTATCCGTATCGGCCTGAATTAGAGCATCCTGATAATGTGAGTATGCAAAAAATGCATTAGAAATGTAACAAAATTTAAATATAAAAGTTTCTGTAATATTGGCAGCCATAATACATTAATCTATTATCTATATTTAGAAACAGCTAAAGTACAAAGTAGCGACGAGCTGGGATAGTAAAGAGTATTATCTGAAACAGCTTGGTAATTCATCGGGAATGTTTGAACGTGAACGAGACCCTGTTATAGACGACACACCGTTAAATGTCAATGAAACTTCTACCGAGAGCGAACCACCGATGGTTCCGTGCACGTTAGAACGTCACGCCAGTGAACCAGATGAAGCGCCCGAGGATAACGAACAGGAGGAAGAAAATAATCAAACTGTTCCAGACAATCAAACGTTATTACGTCTCCTTGAGGAACATGAAAAGGTTTCTGTTTTATACAATCGATATGATACTTAAAATCGCAACATTTTTTTTATAATATTTTCATATTTACATATTTCAGATAAGCCACATGTTTAGATGCGCAAGAATACAAGGTTTGGACACGACTGAGGGTCTTCTCTTATTTGGAAAGGAACATTTTTATGTGATTGATGGATTTACATTGTTGAAGTCTAGAGAGATAAGAGATATAGAAAGTTTGCCAGAGGCATACGAACCAATCTTGCCGTCGCCGGGATCTCCTAGAAGATCTAGAGCAATGAGACAGTGTTCCAAGTTTAATTACGAAGACATCAGGTATATATATTTTTAAAATAAGAATATATTTCTCTTTGTATAATATTTGAATAATAGATTAGTACCTGCACTATTTTGCGTTATCCGCAGGGAAGTACACAAGAGACGATACTTATTGCAACCTATGGCATTGGAAGTGTTTAGCGGAGACGGTAGAAATTATTTATTGGCATTTCCTCGAAAGGTCAGGAACAAGGTCTATCAAAGATTCATGACATTTGCTACTGCGATCGCCGACAACGCTCAGCAATCCGTAGCTGGCCAAAGGCGAACGGCGAATGTCGAGCAGGCCACTGGGTTGCTCTCAAATCTTATAGGAGAAACATCAGTCACTCAAAGATGGGTGGTTAGTAATAATACACAAAATAAGTGGTAGAATAGATACTTTTTACTTTTTATTAAGTATTGACATATTTTCATACGCACAGAGAGGAGAAATATCCAACTTTCAATACCTGATGCATCTAAATACTCTGGCGGGTCGAAGTTATAACGATCTTATGCAATATCCGATATTTCCGTGGATCTTAGCTGATTACGACAGTGAGGAGCTTGATCTTACAGATTCATCGACGTTTCGAGATTTCAGCAAACCTATGGGTGCGCAAAGTCCTGAGCGATTGCTCCAATTTAAGAAAAGGTATGGAGAAAGTATATGTGAATGTGTATGTAACGATATATGTGACGAGAAATTTGTTTTCCACAACTTGTTTTCCATCACATCATATAGATACAAGGAATGGGACGATCCGCACGGAGAGACTCCTCCTTATCATTATGGTACGCATTATTCGTCAGCAATGATAGTATGCTCATATCTGGTAAGAATGGAACCGTTCACGCAACATTTCCTCAGATTACAGGTTTGTACATGAATTTGCAGAAGCGGCGATATGGCAGCCTTATTTTTTTATATATGTGATAATCGAAAATGTGATTATAGGGCGGACATTTCGATTTAGCCGATAGAATGTTCAATAGCATAAAGGAGGCGTGGTTATCTGCTTCCAAACATAACATGGCAGACGTGAAAGAACTTATCCCGGAATTTTTTTATCTCCCGGAATTTCTTAACAATTCTAATCGCTTTGATTTGGGTAAGTTAGATCTCGTTGAGCGTGATATATTATTTTTGTTTCTTTCTTACGTCGTTTGATTATATGTGCATACTTTTCTTGCAGGCTCTAAACAAAGCGGTGTTCAACTCGGCGATATCGTTCTTCCACCTTGGGCGAAGCAGGATCCTCGCGAATTTATCCGTGTACATAGACTCGCATTAGAATGCGATTATGTATCGCAACATCTTCATCAATGGATCGATCTAATATTTGGATGCAAGCAAAACGGTTCAGCGGCTGTTGAAGCTGTCAATGTATTCCATCATTTATTCTACGAAGGCAACGTCGATATCTACAAGTCAGTATACACGATAATTTTGCAATTATAATTATAATTTTCAAGATATTCGTTTATCTCTCGTGTCATTCTTCTAAAATAAAAATTTTTTAATTAGAAAATTATTCTCATCTTAATTGTAGCATTGATGATCCGTTGAAGAAAAACGCAACTATCGGTTTCATCAATAATTTCGGCCAAATACCTAAGCAATTATTCAAGAAGCCGCATCCGGCAAAAAAAATGACGCAGAGGACTAGTGTGATTGATCCTGGGCCTATCACTCCTGGATTAAGTATCACTACGTCTGACAAATTGTTCTTCCATAATCTCGATAATCTGAAACCATCGTTACAACCTATTAAAGGTTTGCATTTTTGATTTTCCGTTACAAAAAAGGGTTATGTATTTAAAGTATTTTATGCAATTTACATCGTTTACAGAATTAAAGGGTCCTGTTGGACAGATATTGCACATTGACAAAGCTGTGTTGGCGGTGGAACAAAACAAGACACTTATTCCTCCCTCTTATAACAAATACGTAGCATGGGGATTCGCTGATCATTCACTTAGAATAGGGAATTACGACAGCGATAAAGCCATCTTTGTCGGCGAGGCCTTGATGCAAAGCAGTGGGGAAATAGTGGCGTGCGTTTGTCCGTCTTCCAAATTGATAGTTACCGCTGGCACCAGCTCTGTAAGTCTTTTAGAGCAGACAAGTTATTATAAGCACGAAATAGTTCTCAATAATAATTTCCTCGCAATACTCTATAATAATGAGTTGTGTTTCGGAACAAAATTATATTAGAATCGAAAAATATAAAATATAAAATAGTATGTTCGATACAGCTATTCTAAAAATGACAGTTTTTCACTCAAGTGTGAAAACGTGTTATCAAAATTATTTCTCTCTCTCTCATATTTTTTTAATTATACTCTAATACATATTAAACGCAAATATCCGTCTAGGTCGTGACAGTCTGGGAATATGCCAAGCGACAACTTTCTATAAAACAGTGCCTGTACGGACATACCGATGCAGTCACATGTTTATCGTCCAGTCCCGCGTACAATGTTATCGTGTCCGGATCGCGAGACGGTACAGCGATTATATGGGATTTATCCCGGTGCTTGTTTGTGCGTCAGCTTAGAGGACATGCTGGACCAGTTGCTGCAGTGGCCATAAATGAATTAACGGTATTTATATCATATATATATATATATGTTATGAATATATAAATTATATATAAATAAAATTGTGTAAAAAGTAGACATATAAAGTATCTTTAGCTATTTAAAAAATTTTTAAATATTTCTATAGGGTGACATAGCTACATGCGCAGCTACATGGTTACATGTATGGAGTATCAACGGGGAGGAATTAGCGAGCGTTAATACGTGTGTCGGCCGCGCCGACAGGATGCAACAGATATTATGCGTCGCTTTCAGTCAAACTCACGAATGGGATTCGCAGAATGTTATTATGACTGGCTCTACTGATGGCGTTGCTCGCGTAAGATAGATCTGTTTTTCTAAGATATTAATAT
>JBCAUJ010000028.1:935780-953280 GCA_038406275.1 Cataglyphis albicans
TTGTGCAAAATTTTAGCACAAATTGCATATAATTTTGTATAATTCAAATCCACACTGTACGTCGTGGTAAAAGTAAAGTATCCTCAATTTAACAATATTTCTCGCAATAAAGTCTCCAATTATGCGATCGATTTGATAGCGGAGTAATTTCGGCGGGTGTTTACCATAAGAAAAGAGGAGAGAAAATATTTATCGAGAGAATTATTTGCGCGAAAGTCGCGCATGCGTATTGGCCGCATATTTACACATTTATTCATTCTATTGTCCGCGCTCATAACGTACGGTTCCTCTTGGAGACAAATGTCATTCGCTATTGAGAGCATCGGATCTTCTTGGTAAGGTCTGCACTATTTAAAATTTAAATTTAATTAGGTCTGTGCATGCAATATATGATATGTCAGAATTTCCATTTTGTTTTTACGCATATTTACATAAATTTTTATTACTTACGTTATTTTGATCAACAAAATGCTTAAATTTAAAAATTTAATGATGCTAACAATACGAATAAATTAGACATATAAAAATAATATTTGACATGTTGTAATATACAAAACCAAAAAATCAAAATGCATATAAACAATATAACGTTAATTAAATTTTTTTATTTGGTAAATAGCATTTGACATAATAATTAATCTAATGTCTTCTTGAAATCTTACATGTATATGTAAGCTACTTAAATTATCAACTTACATCTAATGATAATATGATTATTATTGAAGACAGCTTTATTTCTCTTTTATTAAACAATTTTTTATTTTATTTTTTTTTTTTGCACATAAACAACTTATTATAAAAAAAAAATTAAGCTATAAAAATAGTCTGATCATACTAGCATTAACGTATGAATTATTTATTTAAAAATAATGTGATAATACATATATTATAAATATAAAAAAAAATTGAAAATAATTTAAAATTAAATAATATTATATTATTGTGCTATATTTAAAATCAAAAAATGCTCAGTTTTTGATGCATTTAAAATCTAATTTGTAATTTAGATAATATATTGTTACGTAAAGCCCCAAAAAATCTATAAACAAATTATAATTATTATTATTTTTACTACAAATTATTAAAGCATTAAACGAGCGAAAAGATCGCTAAGCGATCCCTGCCAAAAACTAATCGAAGGAAAAATAATAAAACTACCTATCGTTAAGGAGCGACAGATAGTCACAATCATTAAATTATACAGGCCAGTCAAACTTGTGAATATATATCGCGCATTTGTAAATAACGTATTAAAGAAAGCAACTACGAGACGGACAGGTAAAATTATTAAATAATAAAGACATTACGATAGCATCATCATAGCTGAACGCGATACTAAATAGTTGGAAGAGCGAAAAGAAAAAGAAAATTTAAAGCTAATACCTTCAAATAAATAACATATTTATTTTTAATAACATTAAAAGACTACTTTAACCAGCGAAGCTCCCTTTAGCAAACTTCCTAATTTTAAGAAACCAAGGGACAACGTGCATCTCTTTCTTTCTGTTTTCCTGATTAAATATATTTAAATTTCTAAAGATTTTTTCCTTATGCATGTTTAGGAATTAACTGTAAGATTAATATTTAACTACTTCTAATTTTATTTTTTATGTAATACGCATAAAAAATTATAATTATTAAATTTTGTCAATTAAATTTTTGCTAGATTATATTTTATTTAATTAAAGAATTTCTCTTCTTACCTTATTGCGTTGAATATATGACAGTAAAGTATGAGACAGAAGCTTTTACCAGCTGTAATATTTAATTGTAATATATTGAATATGTTCTGAGATATATTTATTTCCTTACCGTTGCAAAACACTCTAACGATGCGATAAATAATCCACCGACATCTAAAGTAAAATCTTGGGCGTTTCTTTGCAGCAAAAACAGTATTATTTTCTGAACATATAAAGGAGCTATATACCACTGAACGTTATACCTACAAAATCAATGTAAATAAAAATTTATAATTTTAGAAAAATAAATTAACAACTCTTTCATATATATATATTACTCAGCTTACATATACGCTGTTATCTCTTTTACAGACTACTATAATATTTTTTTTTAATGTAAAATGTTATATGTATAGTTAATTATTCCATACAAGATGAAAGAAGTAAACCAACTTCAAATAATTATAAGGACAAAAAAATCAATTCTGTCAATAAAGCCCGCAAATGAGTCGTTTTGGTACTAAAAGATCAAGAACTGTGAAGAATAAAAATTAAAAAAAAAAAAATTTGTTGAACTTTATTAATGTAATTAAATAAGAGTCTTTCTACCATAAAACTTTTGCGTAAGACATTTTTCAATATGTCAAATAATTTTCGAGGAATATATTGAAGAAAGCTAGGAACTTTACATATGAGCGGTGATTTAACTCTTTAGAATTTCTTTTGGCGGCAACTGAAAATTTCTAAATTTATTTATTATATTTGCACCACTTACATGGGTAAAAAATTTTATCAAAATCGAAATTTTCGGATTTGTAAAGTTTTCTTGTTAGTCTTTGATTCCCTAGTGCCAAAACGACTGATTTGCATAAACAGGTTTATTGGAAAAATTGGATTGTTTTAGTGACCTTTATATGCACTTGAAATTTGTCGGTCTAAATCTGGGACATCCTATATAATAGTATTTTATAAAATTATATCTTACACGGTAATAAATATACAATTATTATGATCTGTCAGATTTTGCCCGAGATAGTTGGCGCAGAACATATATAAAATACTGATCAATACAAGTAGAGAGGGAAATAAAATTTTATCGAGGTTATCTCTTTTCGTTGCAATCTGAAAAATCTAATAAAAACAAATTTGATAATTATATATAACCAGATTTCATAAATATAATATTTTTATCATTTAACAGACATGTAAACAATAAGTTTTTAAATTAATTTTAGTAAAAATTTTAATAAATCACAAAAATATGTATAATTTACTTTGTGTAATTTTTATTTAAAGTAATTTTTAATGTATTAATTATTTATTTTATCAATAATTTAGACATATTAATTATTCAAAATTATAAATTTAAAAGAGGAAAAGAAAATGATGAGATATGAATCTAGCATCTCAAATGTTAGCATCTCACAAATAGTTTTTAAATTTATTTGCATCCGGCATAGTTCTAGGAGTTCTGATAAGTTTTAACAATAGATCTATTGATTTACACATAAAATCGCGTTTTAGAAAAATGAGATGCCAACTTCTCGTATGGCTTTTCGCCTGAACTCTTGACAACTCATGCCCAGGATGTTGAACTTCGAAATATTACTCTCTTACGCTGAAAGATTCAAAATTTGATGAGATGCTATCAAGCCAAACAAGAAGTTAACATTTCATTTTTTTAAACGCGATTTTATGGGTAAATTAATTGAACTATTGTTAAAACTTATCAGAACTCCTACAACTATGCCGGAAGCAAGTAAATTTAAAGACTATTTGTAAGATGCTAAGTTCACACCGGTATGAGGTTAGGTATATCCTTTTCTACATCATACACCATATATATTAAACATACTTATATTATAGAATGTTAAATGCTCATTTAAAAGTAGATTCAAGAATGTAATTTGAGACATACCTGAAAGAGATTGAGGCTCAATAATATTACCCCTGTTGCTATTAAACAGAATAACATTGCTTCAAATTTGGATACCAGAGTTTTGGCTAATCTTCAAACATAAAAAATATTATTTTACTTATCGTACGCATATTATCGAATTGATACTAACTTCATAGCTTGCCGATGTATATGCACGGCATATCTTATCTTTTCTAACATCAATGTATCGTTCTTTGGATTAATATTTTGTAACATAGTCACTCTCATTGCGCATTTAATGCGGTAACTGTCAATAACACATTTATCAAGACATATTTATTTGTCTTTGCAATATAATTTTTGCAGATAGAAATTTTCATTATATTTATATTCATTTATACAGGATTACAGTTTTGTTTTATACCTAGCGACTTTAAACAATCCACAGATATGTTCAAGATATGCAATAAGCATTGTTCCAATTGATACCACTACAGTCAATCCTATGCAAAGTGCTGCATTTAAATGCAGAAGAATGAAAGAAAAATATTTTTCTTCATCGATGAAATATTCTGTCATAATTGGCAGACGACGTACTTCTTGAGATATGTTCATCGGTAAAATAACAGCCAATATATTCGACCAAAATTGTGCGACAATAAGAGCAAATATACTACAAATAAATAACGCTGAAAGCATTAGAAAGTAATTATTATTTAAATTTTTGTTTCATAAGATTCCAAAATTTTACGCACACGTGATACAATATTTTGTCTTACTTATAAATGCAATTGTATGACGTTTCGCAATACAGTTATATTTTTCAACGATAGCATTTTCACATTCATCTTTTAATTGATCGTGAACATGTTGAAGCTGTGCCAATAAATCTTTCATCTGTTAGGCCGATAATGTTATATCGATTTTGTATGTCAGAAGGAATTGCTAATTATAAAAATTTTATTGTAAAAAAAATCTCAATAAATATTATAAACAAAAATTATATCGTTAACTTACTGTTTCGATATTATTGGCAAAAAAGATGTAGTGTATTACAAAAATTATAAAAATGAGCACGTTAGATAGAATTTTGACAATGAAGTCAGCGGTGCATTTTGAATTAAGAAATGTAGTAAACTGCAAAAGCAATAATCTTTTTAAAATATTTGCATTAAAGAATCTGTTTTTAATTACTTGTAATTTTTATACAAAAAATTATTTGACTACCAATCACATAATGAGTACCAAATCCATGAGGGTCTATAATAGAATTTCAACTTAAATGCTCTCAGGAAAAAAAATATACATTTAATTTTTATTTTTATAATATCTTTCAAGATTGATTTATTGCTTATATTATAATTACGTGTATGATTGAAAAAAAAAATAAAAAATATAAATAAAAGAAAAATAAATGAAATTCCATTTTTGAGAATAAGGCACATAAGGAGTATTGCTGTTATGTCGTATAAACATGATAAATATGTTTTAGGTATATATTATATGTTTGCCTATATTAATTATTATTAAGGATTTTATGGAAATATATCCACAATGATATGAACGGGTTCAGTATTCTAAATCAATACATTATAGTCTAGCTGGCAATAATAATATCAAGATGTCGTCTTACTTGAAATAAAATAGCAGTCGTCAAAATACCAAGGAAGAAAATAAATCGAAGTCGATCGAGTTTTGATTGGTGATATGGCCACAAGCCTATAGTCTGCAAAAGTATTCTGTTAACATTAAAATATGCCGTAATACACATCATCTCTCCATGAACTCTAGAGCATGTATGATTGTGAAAAAATCGACCACGGTGCACACACCCCTTCCTTTTCCCTTTGATCGATGATCAGGTATTTTATTATTTTTCTTATTGTGCGAAATTTTAGCATAAATTGTATATAATTTGTGTGAGGAAAAGGCGTGCAACTTTACAAGTAAAAGTAAAATATCCTCAATTTAACAATGTTTCTCGCAATAAAGCCTCCAATTACGCGATCGATTTGATAGCGGAGTAATTTCGGCGGGTGTTTACCATAAGAAGAGTGGAGAGAAAATATTTATCGAGAGAATTACTTGCGCGAAAGTCGCGCATGCGTATTTGTCACTTTTTTCTATTGCAAATTTACACGTTTCATTCTATTGTCCGCGCTCATAACGTACGGTTCGCCTTCGAGACAAGTGTCACTATTTAGAACATCGTGCCTTCAGGTAAAATTCATATTATGTAAAATTAAAATTTAATCAAATCCCTACATATGTGATAGAATTGCCAATTGTCATTTTTTATATTTACATAAATCTTTTTTATTTACGACATTTTAATCATCAAAATGCTTAAATTTAAGAATTCAAATAGGCAAGAAATATGTATATTTTAAACATATATAAATAATACTTGGTACGTTGTAATACATAAATACGAAAAATCAAAATACATAAAAATAATGCATTTTAGATCTATTTATATGATATATAACATTTGATATAATAGCTAATCTTATGCTTCTTTATTAAGAAAAATTATCTCTTTTAATTTTATATATGTAAAATATCAACTTTAAATTATCAATTGATAATATATTTAATTTAATATTGATCAATTAATATTAATATTATAATTAAATATTAAATTAATATTAATATTTATAATTATCATATAATTAATATTACTATTGATCAATTAAATTTAAAGCTTTCTTTCTCCTCAATTTTGATATTTTTTCTGCACATTATTTATTATAAAATAAAATTAATTAAAAAAGATAGTTGGTTAGCCATATTAACATTAACAATGTATAAAATATTTATTTTAAATACAACAATACATATATTGTATTTATCAAAAATAAAATTTGAAAATAATGTAAAGTCAAATAACGTTGTATCATTATTTTAATTATTTGAAATAAAATAATGCTCAGTTTTTGATGCATTGAAAATCTATGTAATTGAAATAATATATATGTTTATCTCTCTATTTTTCTCTCTTCTTAATTCAATATATTTATATATCTGGAGATGTTTTTATATCTATTTAGATACAAACTGGAATTAATATATTTAACTATTTTTAATTTTTTTAGACGTAATATAAAAAAATTATTAATTAATTTAAAACGTATTATAAAATATTGAAGATTTGTTGACTAAATTTTTGCCACATTATACATCCGTTATTATTTCTTTTCTCACTTCATTATTGCGTCGAATATATGACAGTGAAATATGAGACAGAAGCTTTTACCAGCTGTAATGTTTAATTATAATATATTAATTATATAATTAAATGCATTCTGTGATATATTTATTTTCTTACCGTTGCGAAACATTCTAACGATCCAACAAATAATCCACCGACACCTAAAGTAAAATCTTGGGCGTTCCTTTGCAACAGAAATAGCATCAGTTTCTGTACATATAACGGAGCTATGTACCATTGAACGTTATACCTACAAAATTATTATGAACAAAATATTCGTCATTTTAGAAATATGAATACATCAGTAATTTTTTGATACACACATTCGTAAGTATACATTATTCGCGTACATATATGTCTCTCATCTCTTTTATAAACAACTATAATATTTTTGTTTAATGTCAAATGTTATATAGCTAACTATCTCATAAAATTGTACTTTATAAAATATTATATCTTACACGGTGACAAATACATGACTATTATGATCTGTCACATTTTGTCCGACGTAGTTGGCGCAAAACATATATAAAATACTAATAAACACAAGTACAGAGGGAAATAAAATTTCATCGATGTTGTTATCTCTGTTTGATGCAACCTGAAAAATCTAAAATACAAATTTTATAACTATATAAAATCAGATTTTCTAAATACAATTTTTTAATTATTTAACGAAATAGGCATGTACAATAAATTTTTTAATTAATTTTAGTAAAAATTATAATAAAATACAAAAATATGTATAAATATATATTTACACATTGTGTTATTTTTATTTAAAGTAATTTTTAATATATTAATTATATATTTTATTTAAAATAATATATACGCAGTATTATTTAATCAAAACTATTGAAATAAAAACAAAGTAATGGAAAACATTAAGTATACCTCTTCCTTATACCACATACTTATATCGTAGAATATTAAATACACGCTTAAAGATAGATTTAAAAATGTATAATATGGCATACTTGAAAAAGATTAAGGCTTAGTGATACTACTCCTGCTGCTATTAAGCAGAATAACATCGCTTCAAATTGGGATACCAAAGTTTTGGATAATCTTCAAAGACAAAAAATATTACTGCACGTATTGTACGCATATTATCGAGTTGCTACTAACTTCATAGCTTGCCGATGTATATCCACGGCACATCTTATTTCTTCCAACATCAATGTATCGTTCTTTGGATTATTATTTTGAAATAAAATTACTCTCATTGCGCATTCAATGCGGTAACTGTCAATCATACGTTTATCAGAAAACATATTTATTTATCTTCGCAACATAATTTTGCAGATATAAATTCTCTCGCTATATTTATATTTAATTATACGAAATTATAATTTTATTTCGTACCTAGATATTTTAAACAGTCCACAGGTATGTACAAGATATGCAATAAGCATTGTCCCGGTTGCCACTACTATAGTCATTCCTACGTAAAATGCTGCGTTTAAATGCAGAAGAATGAAAGAAAAATATTTTTCTTCATCGACGAAATACTCGGTTATAATTGGCAAACGACGTGCTTGAGATACGTTCGTCGAAAAAACAACAGCAATTATATTCGACCAAAGTTGCGCGACAATAAGAGCAAATATACTACAAATAAATAATGCTGAAAGCGTTAGAAAGTAATTATCATTTGAATTTCTGTTTGCAAAATTTTATACTCACGTGGTACAATATTTTTTTCCTTACATGTAATCACAATCGTGAAACGTTTCGCACTACAGTTATATTTTTCGACGATAGCGTTTTCACGTTCATCTTTTAATTGATCGTACACATATTGAAGTTGGGTCAATAAATCTTTCACCTGTTAGTCCAATAATTTTTTTTCTTTTTTATACCGCTTTTTTATGCCAGAAAGAATTAATTATAAATGCTTAGTTTTTAGAATTCTTTTCTAGGATAAATATTTTTCAAATCGTTAACTTACAGATTCGGCATTAATAGCGAAGAAGATATATTTTATCACAAAAGTAGTAAAAAAGAGCGCGCTTGATAGAATCTTTATAACAAGATCAGCAGAGCATTTTGAATTAAAGAACGAAGTAAACTACAAATAACAATTTTCTGAAAATCTTTGCATTAATGAATCTACTTTCTAATTTATTTATCAACTCCTGACATTTGTGTTTCTTGACCGTCAATCGCACAACGAATACCGGATTTTATTAGAGTATAATAGAAAAAATTTTGTTTCATGTATTTACGGATAAAGATAATTGGATTTATAATTTTTTTCGTATTACTTCTAACGTATCCTAAAATTAGAGAAATAAAAAAGAATACAAACATAAATAAAAATTAATTATTTTTCGTTTTAGAGAATAAGGCAGATAAAGAATGTTTTTTATATCGTATAAAAAAAATTATAAATAGACACGCATCTTTCGATATGTACTATTAAAAAACTATTGCACATAATGCAATAAAAAAATTACTTTTCTATACATAATTAGATTATATGAAAACACTTTGTAATTACAATTACATACAAGGGCGTTTCTCAAAATCATCGTATTGTATTTAAATAACATAATGTACACATGCAGTAGATACGAGACTTTTAACATAAAAAAAATATTAAGACCACAATTTACAAATTATGAAAGTCGAAGGCAATAATAATACAGTCGCATACAGTTTTAGATAATTACATATACATGATATATGATATACAATTTTGTATATTAATATATATTAATTATTTTTGTCATAAAACTGATTTGATTTTTTGGCATCTTTTTTTTTTTTCTTTATTCGCTTCAATCTCCTTTTTCTCTTTTTGCAATGTCTTATATAATAATTGCTATTTTTAACATGAATTGAGTGGAATTTAGTAAATTATTGAAACACATAAATAATAAAAATTACTATAAATCACTGTGTATTATAGCTTAGCTTGCAGTAATGATATCAAAATATTGTATGCGTGTCTTACCTGAAATAAGATAGCAGTTGTCAAAATACTGAGGAAGAAAATAAATCGAAATCGATCGACTTTTGATTGTTGATAAGGCCACAAGCCTACCGCCAGCAGAAGCATTCTGTTAATATTAAAATATTCTGCCGTGATACGCAACATCTTTTCACGAACTGTGGAACATGTGTGACTGTAAACAAGATCAACGACGGTGTGCGCTCGTCCCCTTCCTTTTCTCACTGATCGATTAAATATTTTTCACAAACTCTCTCTCTTTTAGTGGAAATTACAATGCGAATTTAATATAATAATAGGCAGTACACAAAATAATATGTAATCGAAACAAAACATATGCAATTGAACAAATTTCTCAGAGGTATGTACATATAATTACCCGATCGATACGAAAGTATTGACAGTTTAAAGTATTTCGACATATGGATTTTTCCCATGAATGAAACCCTTTGCGCAAAATGACTCAACGCAGGCGCTCTTCCCCCTTTTTTGAAGCCGGCATTTCATTCTAATGTTGGCGCTTATAGAATACGTTTGGTCTTCGAGAGGAATTTCTATCTCTTCAACTTTAAACAGTTGATTAAAAAATATTAGTTATATATTGTATATTTTTATATATAAAAACTTTTGTGAAGTCGAAAGAGATGACTAAATGAAGTCCTAATCCTTGGTGACAGACGGGAAGTCATGAGTCGCTCTATAAAATACAGGTGACAGTCACGAGCAGCTCTGAGAAATACAGGTAACCCTCAATGACAGATGGGATGTCAGGAGTCGCTTTGTAAAATACAGGTGATACCTGATGACGAGGAAGAGTCACGAGTTGCTCTGCGAAATACAGGTAAGCCTTGATGACAGACGGAGAATCGCGAGTGGCCCTGAAAAATACAGGTGAGTGAAGCGTACACGTATGATTATAAGATCCATAACGACCACCCCTTACACTCATTTCGAAGTATGTCCTTTTCCCATGAATAAAATTGCCACCTTTGCACAAAATGCAACCCCACGCAGACGCTATTTTCCCTTTTCGAAGCCAACACATTATAATGCTGTCACTTGTGGGATATGTTTGGCCTTCGAGAGGAATCTCTTTCTTTTTAATTTTAAACATTTTGATGTATCTGGTAAAGCTCATATCATCTTAAACCGATTAGATAAATGCACACCACTTTCAAATATTAAATCGACAATTGACACAATTATGATTTGTTCATTGCTGCTAATATTTTTTATTCGAGTGTGTTTAATAAAAAATTATATTAATCACATATTTGCTGTTAAACATACTTTTATTTAATTGTTTCTTTTGTTTTTTGTCTTAAGTGATTATATACAGGGTGTTCTAGACCACCCCTTTTCTTTCAAACACTAAGCATTTTAGAGAAAAACGTTTTGAACAAAAATTGTATAGTTTTGAGGAGAACATAAGATGGTGTCATTGGTTTGACCTTGGATGGCATCGTTAAGGTCAAGTCAAGGACACTTTTAATTTCTTAAATGGAATCCCCTATTTTTATTGCATATTCTTATAGCTTATATCGAGAGCTTTTGAAAACACTATAATAAAGTATTTTTTTATTAAGAATTTTTTTAGTTATGTATCTTAATCTGACACAGTTTAGTATTAAATATAAAATATCTCGAAAATTATTTAGTGTTCAATAATTGTATCGTAATACTTTTATGTAATCAAATGGTGTAAAGAAAAAATAAATAATTGTTATAAAAAAATATATTGCAAATAATTGCATTTTTTTTTTTTAACAATTATTTTCTGTACACCATTTCATTCATCTTATTATTCTGTACATAAAAGTATTACGATACAATTATTGAAAACTAAATAATTTTTGAGATATTTTATATTTTATATTAAAATATGTCAGATTAAGATACAAAATAATTCAAAAAATTCTTAATGAAAAAATACTTTATTATAATGTTTTCAAAAGCTCTCAAGATAAGCTATAAGAATATGCAATAAAAATGGGGGGGGGGGGGTTCCATTTAAGAAATTATAAGTGTCCTTGACTTGACCTTAACGATGCCATCCAAGATCAAACCAATGCCACCATCTTATGTTCTCCTCAAAACTATACAATTTTTGTTTATAACGTTTTTCTCTAAAATGCTTAGTTTTTGAAAGAAAAGGAATGTACGAGTGGATCTAAGACACCCTCAACGCTAAACAATAAATAATTTGTTTAGAAATAATGTCATTATAAATATCATGCATTGAAAATATCAAAAAAGGTAAAATAATCACATCTGTATTATTGTTTTTATTTCAAATATATTATACGAAATATTCACTCGTGATACAAATCCAGCACAATATTATTGAAATTAATTAATTTTATTTCTTTATATTTTTCTTTGCATGAAAAATTTTAGTTACACTTTTATATGCTGCAAAACATAATCTATTATTCTGTTTAATACATGAAATATAGGAATATGTTATTTTTGTGTTAATTATATTTCGTCTATGCTGTTATATGATTTGTTATCCTGTAGAATATATAACTGTAAAGTAAGACACTGAAGCTTTGACTAACTATAACAAAAATTATTCTATTTTATTGAGCTAATCATTTGTAATATATATATATATATATATATATATAAATATTCGTATCATCTTACCGTGGCGAAAAATTCGATAGATATAACGAAAAATCCGACGGTCAAAACGAAATCTCTGGATTCTCTTTGTAATAGAAACAATATTATTCTCTGTATATGTAAGGGAGCGATATACCATCGAACGTTATATCTACAAAATAAGTTACTAGGTAAGAGACTTAATGGACTTAATTTTAAACACAATGCAAAAGTTTTTTCAACATCCGCTTGTTGCGCAAAAACATTGACGTGTACATTTCAATACGACAAACATTGAATAATGTCTGCAAATAAATTTCGCAAATTTTATCTTACAGTGACGTTTCTTACACGGTGACAAACACGTTGCGATTGTGATCCGTTACATATTGACCGATATAGTTCGATAAGAACATGTATAATGTAGTAGATGTTGCACATAAAATGCGCAATATTAATTCCTTCACGTCAATTAAAAATGTATCATTTGCGCGTATAATCTGAAAAATCTAAAATACGAGTTTCACTCATAATTATCAGTACTAATTATAATTAGTCTCACGTGCGTGTAATATAACACATCCCTCAATAAGTTCCCGGTCTAACTAAGAAAAACAATTTTTTTTTTTAGAAATCACGTGGGTCTGTCAACAATGTTGCCACAATGTGTCAGACCGGGGACTTATTGAGTGATGTGTTAACCATAACTTTACCAATAACAGCAAGCTTTCATGTTTTGTGTTTTGGTTTTTATCAATTACTATAAAGACTCAAACTTATTACCTGTTAATTACCTATAGATTCTCTCTCTATCTCTCTTAGAAGCACAAAAACTGTTCAAAAATATGTTATCGACTGGGGGTGGGGGCGGGGGGGAAGGAGGGGGAGGTGGACGATTGTCAAATATTAAATTATCAATTATTTAATGGATAGTTGCAACAGTAGTTGTGAAATATCAATTGTGGGCTTAGAAATAAAGATTGTAGAATAAATCAAAAAACTTACTCGATACAGATTGAAGCTCATTGAGGCTACTGTAAATGCTATTAAACAAAACATCATCGATTGAATACTCGATTGTAAATGTATGGTCAATCTTAAAAAGAAAAAGAAAATATTATTATGGAATAATAATAAATCCGACACATTATTGGATATATACAGACTTCATAGCTTGTCGATGAATGTCCACGGCCCAAATCAAGCCCTCGAATATTAAAAGTTCATTTTTGAAGTTAATATTTTGTAGCACGTTGTTGCTCATTGCGTGTTCGATGCGATAGCTAATAGATAAATTAATAAAGTGTGTTGTAACTATGCTCATCGAATAACATATTTTTGTGATTTTTAAATGTTTTTTTTTTTTTTTTTTTTTTTTATTTATAAATTCTCCAAAAAATGATTATTTTTGTATGCACGTCTCATACCTGGCGATCTTGAACATTCCGCAAGTATGCTGATAATACGCAAAAAGCGTCGTTCCTATTCCTACCATCGCAATTGCCCCAATGCAGAATGATACGTTAAGATGTAGCAGAATCCAATAGAAATATTTTTCTTGATCGACAAAGTACTCCATTGGAATTGGTAAGCGATGCAGTTCAGATGCATTTGTTGATAATATATTATCAAATATACTCGAGCAAAATTGAATGATGATAATAGCAGATATGCCGCAAATAGCAAATACTAAAAGCGTCAGAGAGCGATTATTAATAATAATTATTATTATTTATCAAATCTTTGTCAGATAATATTTCAAAATTTACGTTATTGTGTAATTGATACACATCTGAGTCTCCTCTATTGTTTTATTGGATTTAAATATATTTGTTACTAGAAATATAAATTAAAAAAAAAACTAAATGTTAAAATACGATTTTTTTTTCAGAAAAAAACCTTGTTTTTTTTCAAATATTTTTAACATTTTTATATTTTAATTATTACAAGTTAATTTTTTATTACTTATGATTTTTTAAATAACAGATCTAAGTTAACCACTACTATTTTAAATGTAGATCGCAATTTTATTTTTGTTTTCTATTCTAATTTATATTTTAATCCTATTTCTTATCTATACTCTAATCTTATTTCTAAAATTCTATAGTTGTATAATAATTTGTAATTTTATATGTAATATTTATTTTTAATTTTTAATAATTTTATATTTGACATTTTTTTTTAATTTACCTTTTAATTACTATTTTAATATAACAAAAAAGATTTAATTTTCTTATATTTAAAATTTTGTTATGCTTCTACTTAAAAATTATCTAAATTATGTCGCTTTTTGTACAAATTTCGACCAAGTCTCGTTCAAAAAATTATTTTAAAAAAGATAAATAAAAATATGAAAACTCTAGTTTTCCTTTATTACATTAACAAACAATATAAAAGAAATATTATATTTAAAATAATAATAAAAAAAATCAAATTTATTATTTTTCTTCAATGAAAAAGCTCGTTTTCTTCAACATTTGTTTACTATCCAAAAACAAAGCGGGTTTTACATCTCTGTTTGTTATTAATTATTATTATAAATGCGTGTGTGTCACAAATATTTTAATAGACATAATTAATATATCAACGATATATGAATGTTGCATATCTGATTTGATTTTCTGCTGAAACTTTGACAGCTTTTGCGAGTTAGGAAGCACTGTATTTAAAAAATCTAAAAAAATTTTACTCGTAAGTGCAGCGGTAAAACGTCTGGCATTGCATCCATATGCGTTTATGATAGCAAATTCGTTTTCGTCTTTTAACTCATTACATATAAGCTGCAGCTGCTCCAGTAAGTCTTTCACCTGTTTTTTTTTTTTTTTTTTTAAATAATTTTAAATGCCGTTATTATATATAACAAAAAGATATAGGAAAAGGTGTTCGTACAGAATTTATTTGAATAAGAATTTATTTGACAATAATACATACTCACAGCTTTCATCTTAACACTGAACATATTGTATTTTATCACAAAGAGAGCGAAAAAAGATGTGGAAGATAAAATTTTGCCGACGAAATCCGGAGTACATTTTTGTGAAATAAATGGTGTGCACTGTAAACAGTAAATTTAGTAAATTGAAGTTACATAAAAAAATTATTTTTCTAAAAATCATAATCGCACGCGCACACAGAGATTTCTTTAATTTTACATAAACGAATCTATTTTTAATAACTAAAAATAATATTCTATTTGAAATGTTATTTACAGAAACAAATTATATATAAATAATTAATAAAAATGTCAATAAATAAAAAATTCTTTTCTCAATAATAATAAAAATTTATATATATACATATATTAACTATTTAAAATATAAGCCATAGATGCAAACGCATATACATTTGACTTACAGTTATAATTTTTAATTAACACTTAACTTTATTCCAATCTAAATTGTAAGATATTTAATTTACATGTGTGGTATAAAACTGCTTTTTGCAACAATTTCTTATATATTAATAATATTATACATTAATAATATTATATTAAAGCTTACCTGAAATATAAAACTTGTCGTTAAAATAGTAGTCAAGAACATAAACTGAAGTCGAGTGAAATTCGATTGTCGATAAGGCCATAGACCAATAGAAAGCAGAAGAATTCTATTCAGATTAAAATACTGAGTCTCGAGACGAATCATTTTCTTGCGACGTTTAGGACGCATATGATAGCAAAGTAATAAAAGTACACACTTTCCCCCCTTTTTTTTTTATTGATGACCACGTATTTTATTCCCATTTTCTTCGGATGTAAATTTTAACAAACACACATTACGTATAATTTCGGCAAGCCGATACGACTATACGATGCCGTAAAAATAAAATATTTATAGCTTAACAATGTTTCTCGTAATAAAGTCCCTAATTATGCGATCTATTTGATAGCGGAGTAATTTCAGCAGGTGTTATTTAAGAAAATAAGAAAAATATTATTTATATAGAGAGAATTTCTTCCATGAAAGTCGCGCATGCGTATTCGCAATTTCTTTTGTTTCGCAGATTCACATGTTTCATTCCATTGTGCGCACTCGTAGTGTACGTTTGGGAGGTCTTCAAGATAAATATTATTCTTTCTTGAAAATATCAAGCCTTTCTGGTAGAGCACATAATGATTAAAGTAGTGATAAATGTGTTTTAATTAGTAATCAAGGCGATAAAAATTATCATTGTAAAAGCTAAATATTGCTTAGAATTATTAACTG
Organism: Cataglyphis albicans; assembly: GCA_038406275.1. Lineage (NCBI taxonomy): Eukaryota > Metazoa > Arthropoda > Insecta > Hymenoptera > Formicidae > Cataglyphis > Cataglyphis albicans. Next base: position 952,321 of record JBCAUJ010000028.1, read on the forward strand.
TTATTAATTGGTTACATAATTTGTTATTACTTACGTCACTTTGATCAACAAGAAACTGAAATTTAGAAACACTAACAAGAATAAATTAAAAATGTAAAAATAATATTTGATGTATCTTATTAGAAAATTACATACACCAAAAATCAAAATGCTTAAAAACAATATAATTTTACGTGTTATCTTTCAGAATAATCATCATTTCTTTTAGCTTGTCATATATAAGACATTTAATGATTAACAATAAGTTATATTAAAGGTAATATGATCTTTATTCAAGACAGCTTCATTTCACAAATCGTGATATTTTAATTACATTAATAAATATAGATATAAATATTAATAAATATTAATATTAATAAATAGCACATATTTATTATAAAAAAGTTAAGCTATAAAAAAAAGTTTGGAAACATTAATAATATATAAAGTATTTATTAAAAATGTGATATATTAAACGCAAAAGTTAAGATAAAATTTGAGAATAATTTAAAACTAAGTAAACTTTTGTATCAATATTTTATATTTTGTGCTTATATTCAAATAAATTAAGAAAGGGTCAATTTTTTTATATCAAAAATATATATATTTTTATTTGAATTTATTGTGTATTTTGTTTGAATACATATGTATCACAAATATAAATTTTAAAATATATGTTTAAATATATGGAAAACCTTAATAAACCTTAATATTACCATCGACCTCAATGTCTCAAATCAATCGATTTCAATGATCTTTACTAATATATTTTTTTTTCTTTAATTAAATATTTCTATAATTAAATATATTTATTTTTAGAAATCTCTTATGACTATTTCTATACAAACAATAAGATCAATAATAAATCATTTTTACTTTTATAATCTTACTAATATAATCGTAATATTGAGGTTTAGTTGACTAAATTTGTGACTATAATATATATAATATATTTGTAATATTTAAGATTATAATTTATTT
>JBCAUJ010000028.1:972742-984868 GCA_038406275.1 Cataglyphis albicans
AGAAGTCATTATTGTGATCTGTTATATCCTGCGCAACATAATTGGCTATAAACATGTATAAGATACTAAAAGTTACAAATATAAATGGAAATAAAAATTCCTTGACATCATCTTCATATGATACAATCTGAAAAATCTAAAGCACAAGATCGCGATTGTAACAAATTTGCGTCTGCATTTTTAATACGTTTTCTAAACATTATTCACAATAACTTATTAATTGGCAAACGATTACGATTTTAATAAAGACAAAAATAATATATTTTAAAGAAAAATAAGAATATTTTAATCAAAAAATCAAATATATTAGCAAAAATAGAAGAAAGAAAAAAAAAGAAAGAATGTGAGTGAACTTGTGAGAAAATGAACGAGAACGTGGGTTGAGAGAAAAGAAAAAGAGAGAGAAAAGGAGAGAAAAAGAAGAAAATTTTTTTTTCATAACATAAAGTACATATAGTATACCGCAAAATATATATATATATACATAATTATATAATTATATATACATATATTTTTTTTTATTATTTTTAAAAATTGTGAATGTAAAAATATAACACGAGACTTACTCGAAAGAGATTAAGGCTCAAACAAATCACTCCGACCATTATTAAATAGAACAACATTTTTTCAATTTTGGATGCCAAAAGTTTGGATAATCTTTAAAAACGGGAAGATGTTATTATAAATGTTATATGTATTTGCATATACATATTGTAAAAAGTATATCACCGAATAAAGTAACTAACATCATAGCTTGCCGATGAATATATACGGCACTAGTTATTCTTTTGCGTATTAAATTCACTTTTTTTGATTCGGTACTTTCTAATACAGGTATTGCACATTTAATACGATGACTGCAATTAACATATTCATCAAACTTTTATTTATATTTTTTGTCTTTGTAGCATAAATACTAAATTTTTTAAAATAACAATAGAATTATGTTTAAAATTTGAAACTTCATAATTATTTCTATGTTTGTGTTTTACCTGGAAATTTTAAACATACCACAGGTATGTTGAAAATACGAAATTAGCATTGCTCCTATTGCTATCATTGAAATTACTCCGATGCATACCGCTACACTGATATGAATTAGAATCAAATAGGAGTGCTTCTCTTGATCGATAAAATATTCCATCGTAATCGGTAGGCGACGTGATTGAGTTACGTTTATCGATAATATAATAAAACAAATACTTGGCCAAAATATAGTCACTATACTAGCGAATACGCTGCAAACGGCAAGTACTAAAAGAATTTAAATATGAAATAGTTCCAATAGTTTTTCTTGCTGAAATTTTATAATTTCGTTCAGTATTATATACACACATAATGGATATAATTAAGTTTAATGTATAAATTTTTAATTTGATTATAATATTTTTCAATCACATGAGTTATACCTGTTGTAATTTTACAATTTTTTTCTATTTGATTTGATTGATTTATTATATTTAATATTGATTAACAAACTCTTTTGATGCGTTATATAAACATAAATGTGGAGAGAATTTGTAAAAATTTATCAAAATCCATTTATCTTCAATGAAACTTTTATAACTAATATATTAAATTACAAAAAAAATGTAGGCACATATAAAAATCTAAAAATATTATCTTACTTGTCAATGCAGTTGTGTAACGTTTGGCATTGTAAGTATATTTTTTCATAATATCGATTTCATTTTTATCTTTTAATTCGTTACATACATTATGAAGTTGCATCAATAAATTTCCCACCTATCATTTCACTAAATTTGTGTATATGATTTTCGTGCGTGTGTGATACACTGTTGTGATACATGCGAATGCGTATGTACATATGTTCAATAACAACATGTATGTGTAAATGTTTAATACATAATATTAAACATTTTTCTAAATTATTCAACAAGAGTTGTCATCTTATCACGCGTTCAAACTTCTCACTACAACTTGTGAGCTATCGATTCTCATCAAATACAAATTCTATAAATTATAATAACATAAAACTTACAGCTTTGATGTTAAGATAAAATAAGTTGCATTTTATTGCAAATGTACTAAAAAAAGATATGGAAGACAGAATCTTGACGATAAAATACGGCGTACATCTTGACGTAATTAATGTTGTGAACTGCAAGTAATAACTTTAAAGAATTTATTTTTTTTTAAGCGATGACTAAATTATAAATTTTATATCACTAGTTATTTTTTTAAATAGTAGATTTAAAATAATAATATTAAAATGTGATTCATAACGAGAAAATAAGAGAGAGAAAGGAAGAAAAAAAAAAGATTTTATATATTTATACTTATATAATACACCTGATAAAAAAATTTAAATAGTCTAAATTAGATATTTTTAAGTCACGTGTATGACATAATAAAAAATTATTGCACGATAATATATTAAAATATCATAGAAAAATAAAATATATAAATATGAAATATTGTCTTACCTGGAATATAATACTCGTCATCAGAACACTAATCAAGAAAATAAATTGAAATCGAGTTAGATTCGATTGTTGCAAAGGCCATAATCCAATAATGAGTAATAGAAATCTATTGAGTTTAAAAGGTGTCTCGAGAGAGATCATCACTTTACGAAGTCCGGAACACAAGTGCCTGCGAAAAAGTCGACGAGGGTGCAAGCTTATCCCCTCCTTTTTTATTGATCGTCTGAATTTTATTCTCTCTCTTGTAGCGTGAATTTTAGCTCTATTACTGTAATTTAATGTAAAACGACAGCACACACACACACACATATACACATGAACGCACGCACACACGCAAATGTTATTATGAGATGATAAACATTTTATATTTTAGCAGAAATTGAAAGAAAGTGAGGTCGGCTGATAACCGATCAATTGTCGAGAAAAATTGAATTATCCACCTTTTACGTAATATCTTTCTTTTACATAAATAAGAAAAAATTACTTATAAGAGGAGCTGCTTTTAGAGCTTTTAGAGCACGCAGGCGCATTTCTTCCTTCTCAGAAGAGCAACTTTATTCTGTCGCGTACTTCTGCCAGATACACATCATTTTTGACAGAAATACTCTTCAGCTTTTTAAACATTGTACTAGGTATATATAAAACTTTTTGCAACGTGTGTAATATACGTTAGATATTTATTGATATTCTAAAGTGCTATTTATTTGTCATTACGTTATATTCTAACGACAAATGAGGACACATTAGACAATACAATACTCAAATAAATTTTTTTTACGAGAGAAATAATATACTAATTTCTACATATATGTCTGAGAACTGTTGTTGTATCTGCAAAAAGTTTTGTGTAATTCTTCCCAATAATTTAAAAAAAAATAGAAATGTTTGTCAATAATTTTTAATATATTTTGATATTTAATATATTTACTTAAGTAATAACATTAGCAATATAAGTTATTCCTCTTAATTAGCATAAAAGAGTTATGATTAATTTGTATAAAAATAAAAATGTATATGCAGTATTATTAAAGATATTATCATAAGATTAAGAATTAGATTAATAATTTATTTTAACACTATTTGCTTCTTAAAGTGAACTTTAAGTTGCATATTCGATTCTATTACAAAAGAAATATAGCGGCTGTTTTGAAATTTTAATTAAACTTGATGAAGTTTATATTTAAGAAACAAAAATAAATACGTAAAGTGACTATTTCAAGAAAGCCTCTTTACCGTTAAAAAATTAATCGTTTCGTGTTTCTTCGGTTAGTATAGAGCTTGTAATTTTCTAATGAGAAAAATATAACAAGGTCTTTTCTTTTTGACATGACTCCGTACCATGTGACAGATATGAATAAATATTATGGCGATAAAAAAGCGACTCTATCAAAGTCAATCTCATCCTTTATGATTACAGCAAATCAACGTACGTGGCATTAGTTATATGCAACGTGACGTCAATTTTATTTATGCCAGAGATGTATAAAAAAAATATTTTAATGTGTTTTTGAACTATTTTAGATTCCTTAGATTAGTAACAATAAAAACAAATATTGTAAAAATTTATTCATTTTAAAATATTTACTTTTAAAAGAAATAAATAATGTAATCTCTTATACATTTCTTTTAAAAATTCTTTTTAATAATAATAATTGTACAATATAAACAAAACTGTAAGATATAAATTTAATTTTTTCATTTTTTAATATATATGTCCTATTCAAAAAAATTATTGTTTTAAATATTTTTATAATTCCATTTCTGTAATATTAGAAATTTTTTAAAATTGATATTAAGATAGGATATGTAAAAAATATAAATTATCTTTTTTAACATAAATTGTTATTCATTTTTCTATTAAAATTGTTTTACATATGATATAATCACTTACATAACTTTTATATGTAAATACATATAACTTTAATTTCTATCTAAGAATATTGACTCCTGTAATATTGAGATCATTTCGATATCCGCTTTCGCGAACGGTAACGCCAAAATCAAGGTTTTATTACGTTATATCTCTCATTATATACATATTATCTGTCATTTATGCACAATGTTACGTGTCGTGACGTCGCGAAGAAATGCTTCATATACCGGGATCGCAGAATTTTCTAGGAGCGTGTTTGATTTCCTACCGCATACCAAAGAACATATCTATATAAACGTTAGATTTTAGACGTCTTTGTGCATTGTGACAAGAAAAACTTAAATTTTAATCTATTTAAATTATATATATTAAAAATATTTTTTGTTAAAAATTTAAAAAATAATGTTTTCAAAAATTATTTTTTTTTAATTTTTCTCATTAAATAAATGTGTTTTTATTATAAAACTTTTTTTAATATTTTGAATAATTTCAGCGATATATCGAGAAAAAGTCGCTTTACGTATAAGAGATAGTTTCATCCCTTAGAACCGTTTTGGGACAGAATTAAAAATTTCTGAATGTCCTAATTCATCTATTTACTTACTTTACATGTGTGTAAAGTTTTATCAAAATCAGAATTTTTGTATTTGTTAAATTCCCTTGTAAGAATAAATTAAACATTTGGGTGTAAAAATAATATTCGATGTCTTATCATATCTCATATACAAAAAAGCAAAAAACTTAAAATTGATGTAACGTTAAACAAATCTGTCAATATTTAATATAGAACAGCTAATTTTATATGTTGTCTTTAAGACTAATCATATTTTTTAGTTTTATATATACCTAAGACATTAAAATTATCATGTTATATTTAAGAAACATATGATTCTTATTAAAAACAATTTTATTTTTTAGTTTCTGATATTTTATTTACACATAGGTTATTCATTACATAAGAAAATTACAAAAAATATCGAAATAAGTTGAAATTAAAATATTAACAACTTATAAATTATTAAAAATGATGTGACTATATATATATATATATATCACAAAAGGTAAAATAAAACATGGCAATAATATAAAATTAAATAAATTTGTATTAATATTTTATATTTGATTTAAAGTTTATGATTTTATTAAAAATCTATGTAAATATCGTTATGTAAATATAAATTAAATATATTTTTAGAGATCTTTTGTTAGATTATTTAAAAGATCATTAACTATTTAACTATTTAAACTATTTAACTATTTAACTATTTAAAACCAAACTATGAAATTGATAATAAACCACATTTAACTGTTAAATGTAATATAATTGTAATATTGAAATTTAATTAACTAAATTTTATTTAAATTATAATTTTTGTACTACAATTTTTCTTCTTGCCTTATTATTTTATGTTCTTGCCAAGCTATTGCGTTGAATATATGACAGTAAAGTAAGAAACCGAAGCTTTCACAAGCTGTAACGTTTATTTGTAATATATATAATATGTAATATAACATGTTGCCTTGTTTGAATTTAATAATAAAATTTATTAATAATATATTTATTATATTTACCGTGGCAAAACACTCCAACGATCCGACAAATAATCCACCGACACTTATAGTAAATTCTTTGGTCCCTTTTTGCAATAGAAATAATATTAGTTTTTGTATATGTAGCGGAGCTGCATACCACTGAACGTCATATCTACGCAATTATATGTAGATAGCATATACATATATTTCTACACGGCAACATTGATCTTTCTGCATTTGATAAAACAATTTTTTAAACGAGAGATTTCATGCAATTTGCCTAAAACAATGTTTCTTACACGGTAGCAAAGAAGTCACTATTGTGATCTGTTATATCCTGCGCAACATAATTGGCTACAAACATGTATAAGACACTAAAAGTTACAAATATAAATGGAAATAAAATTTCCCTGACATCATCTCCATATGATACAATCTGAAAAATCTAAAGCACAAAATCGCGATTGTAACAAATTTGCGTCTGCATTTCTTATACGTTCTCTAAATATTATTCACAATAAAACTTATTAATTGGCGAACGATTACGACTTTAATAAAAATAAAAATTATATATATTTAAAAAAAAATAATAAAATTTTAATCAAAAGATCAAATATATCAGCAAAAATAGAAGAAAGAAAAAAAGAGAAAGAATGTGAGTGAACGTCTGAGAAAATGAACGAGAACGTGGGTTGAGAAAACAGAAAAAGAGAGAGAAAAGGAGAGAAAAAAAAAGAAAACTTCTTTTTCATAACATAAAGTACATATAGTATACCGCAAAATATATATATATATATATATACATATATATATATATATAATTATATAATTATATATACATATATTTTTTTTTATTATTTTTAAAAATTGTGAATGTAAAAATATAACACGAGACTTACTCGAAAGAGATTAAGGCTCAAACAAATCACTCCGACCATTATTAAATAGAACAACATTTTTTCAATTTTGGATGCCAAAAGTTTGGATAATCTTTAAAAACGGGAAGATGTTATTATAAATGTTATATGTATTTGCATATACATTGTAAAAAGTATATCACCGAATAAAGTAACTAACATCATAGCTTGCCGATGAATATTTACGGCACTAGCTATTCTTTTTAGTATTAAATTCATTTTTTTTGATTCGGTATCTTCTAATACAGGTATTGCACATTTAATACGATGACTGCAATTAACATATTCATCAAACTTTTATTTATATTTTTTGCTTTTGTACCATAAATACTATATTTTTTAAAATAACAATAGAATTATGTTTAAAATTTGAAATTTCATAATTATTTCTATATTTGTTTTTTACCTGGAAATTTTAAACATACCACAGGTATGTTGAAAATACGCAATTAGCGTTGCTCCTATTGATATCCCTGTAATTACTCCGATGCATATCGCTACACTGATATGAATTAGAATCAAATAGAAGTGCTTTTCTTGATCGATAAAGTATTCCATCGTAATCGGTAGACGATGTGATTGAGTTACGTTTATCGATAATATAATAAAACAGATACTTGACCAAAATATAGCCACTATACTAGCGAATACGCTGCAAACGGCAAGTACTAAAAGAATTTAAATGTGAAATAGTCCCATTAATTTTTCTTGCTGAAATTTTTTAATTTCATTCAGTATTATATACACACATAATGGATATAATTAAATTTAATGTATAAATTTTTAATTTAATTATAATATTTTTCAATCACATGAGTTATACCTGTTGTAATTTTACAATTTTTTTCTATTTGATTTGATTGATTTATTATATTTAATATTGATTAACAGACTCTTTTGATGCGTTATACAAACATAAATGTGGAGAGAATTTGTAAAAATTTATCAAAATCGATTTATCTTCAATGAAACTTTTATAACTCATATATTAAATTACAAAAGAAATGTAGGCACATATAAAAATCTAAAAATATTATCTTACTTGTCAACGCAGTTGTATAACGTTTGGCATTGTAATTATATTCTTTCATAATATTAATTTCATTTTTATCTTTTAATTCATTACATACATTCTGAAGTTGCATCAATAAATTCCCCATCTAACATTTCACTAAATTTGTATATGATTTTTGTGCGTGTGTGATACGGGGTTGTGATACATGCTCATGCATATATATATATGTTCATTAACAACATGTATGTGTAAATGTTTAATATATAATATTAAACTTTTTTTTTATTTTATTCAACAAGAGTAGTCATCTTATCACGCTTCTCACTACAACTTGTGAGCTATCGATTCTCATCACATACAAATTCTATAAATTATAATAACATAAAACTTACGGCTTTGATGTTAAGATAAAATAAGTTGCATTTTATTGCAAGAGTACTAAAAAATGATATGGAAGACAGAATCTTGACGATAAAAGTCGGCGTACATTTTGACGTAATGAATGTTGTAAACTGCAAGTAATAACTTTAAAGAATTTATTTTTATTAAGCGATGAATAAATTATAAATTTTATATCCCTAAATATTTTTTTATATAGTAGATTTAAAATAATAATATTAAGATGTGTCATAATTACGAGAAAGTAAGAGAGAGAAAGAAACAAAAAAGAAAGAGATTATATATATTTATACTTTTATAATACAACTGATAAGATAATTTGATTAGTCCAAATTAGATATTTTTAAGTCACATGTATGATAAAATGCAAAATTTTTGCGCAATAATATATTAAAATATAATAGAAATATAAAATATATAAATATGAAATATTGTCTTACCTGGAATATAATAATCGTCATCAGAACACTAGTCAAGAAAATAAATTGAAATCGAGTTAGATTCGATTGTTGCAAAGGCCATAATCCAGTAATGAGTAATAGAAATCTATTGAGCTTAAAATTCTGAGTCTCGAGAGAGATCATTTCTTTATGAGGTTCGGAGCACAAGTGACGGCGAAAAAGTCGGCGAGAATTATCCCCTCCTTTTTTATCGATCGTCTGAAAATTCTCTCTTTTGTAGCGTGAATTTTAGCTCTATTACTGTAATTTAATGTAATGCAAGATGACAGCACACGCACACACACACACACACACACACACATGCATACACGTACACACGCAAGTGCTATTATGAGGTGATAAACATTTTATATTTTCGCAGCATTTGAAAGAAAGTGGTCTATATACCGGTCTATATAATCGGTTAATAACCGAACAATTGAATGTCGAGAAAAATTGTATTGTCTATCTTTTACATAAATAAGAGAAAATTACTTATGAGAGAAGCTGCTTTGGACTAGAGCGATTTTATTCTGTCGCGTGCTTCTGCAAGGTACACTTCGTCTTTGAGAAAAATATCGTTCTTCAAACATTATAATGGATATATAAAATTTCTTGTAACATGTTTGTAATATTTACGTTAGATATTTATTTCGTTATTTTAACATGCAATTTATTTGTCATTATGATGCACTCTAACGACAAATTAGAGCATAATAAACATCACAAGTAAATATTTTTTACGAAAAAAATTATATTAATTTCTACATATATGTCTGAGAATATATATTATTGTTGTATCTGCAAAAAATTTTGTCCAATTGTCGTCTCAATAATTTAAAAAAAAAAAAAAAAAAAAATAGAAATCAATAATTTTTTTTTGTCAATAATTTTTGATATATGTTGATTTTTCTAGAGTAATAATAGATTATTGCTTTTAATTAGTTAAAAAGTATTACGATTGATTTGTATAAAAATAATAATGTTTATGGAGCATTATTAAAGATATCAGCGTGATATTAATAATTGAATAAATAATTTATTTTAGCACTGTGCTTTCTACAAAATGTAGCTTACGTTGCGCAGTCGATTTTATTGCAAAAGAAATGTCGCAATTGTTTTCTTATGAGAAAGAAAATTTTTTTAATAAACTTTGATAAAATAATATTAAGACTGGATATGTAAAAAAAATATAAATCAATTTTTTTCTCATAAATTATTTATTTATTTTATTATTTATCTTTCAAATAAAATCTTTTTATATATGACGTAATCACGTACATAACTTTTACATATTTACATTTTTGTATAACTTCAATTCACAAGTTCTGTCTAAACATATTAACTAAAAACATCTTGATACCCGTTCCTACGATGACAGTTCTAACAGTGACGTCAACACCAAGATTTTATTACGTCATAATTCTCATTGTACACATATCATAATTTATGCATGATGTTACGTGTCATGAAGAGAAGAGATACTTTATATACTTATCAAAATCGCAGAATTTACTAGAAGCGCATTCAATTTCCTCCCACATAATAAAAGAATGTCTAATATCTATATAAACATTAGATTTTAAACACGTTTATGCACTAAACACTGACAAAAAAAATAAATTATAATCTATTTAAAAAAAAAAAAAATATATATATATATATATATATATATATATATATATATCAAAAACAATTTCTTTTTTAAGTTTTTAAAAAATTTTTTTAAAAATAATTTTTTCAAAATTTTGTTAATGATTAAATAAATGCACTCTTATCATAAAGCTTTTTTATAATATTTGCTAGGTCCTCTTGTAATAATAAATTAAACATTTGAAAATAATATTTGGCATGTCTTATTATTGACATATCGCATATGAAAAATTAAAATGCTTAAAAACGATGTAACGTTAAACAAATCTGTTATTTGTTATACAATAGCTAATTTTATATGTCATCTTTAAAAATAATAATATCTTTTAGCTTTACATATACTTAAGGCTTTAAACTATCAAATTATATCTAAAGATAATATGATTGAAGATAGATTTTATTTCTGAATTTTTAATATTTTAAGTATTTTACATATTGTACACATCAGCCATTCATTATAAAAAAATTATGCTATAAAGAAAGTTTGGTAAACATTATTAATATATACATTAACAATATATACATTATTTATTTAAAGTAACGTAAATACATACATCACAAAAGTCAAAATAAAACAAGAAAATAATATAAAATTAAATAAATTTGTATGAATGCCTTATATTTGATTTAAATTTTATGATGTATTAGAAACCTATGTAATATCGTTAATTAAATATAATTATATTTTTAAAGATTTCTTGTTAGATTGTTTAAGAGGCCATTAAAATTATTTAAGACTATTCAAAGCTAAACTATGAAATTAATAATAAACCACATTTAATTTTTAAATGTAATATAATTGTGAAATTGAGATTTATTTAATTAAATTTGTCCCAAATTATAATTTTTTTACTATAATTTTTCTTCTTACCTTATTATTGCGTTGAATATATGACAGTGAAGTAAGAAACTGAAGCTTTCACCAGCTGAAATATTTATATGTTGTCTCGTATGTATATCTATTTGATAATTGATAAGGCATATTTGTCATATTTACCGTAGCGAAACACTCCAACGATCCGACAAATAATCCACCGACACTTATGGTAAATTCTTTGGTTCCTTTTTGCAGCAGAAATAGAATTATTTTCTGTACATGTAAGGGAGCTTCATGCCATTGAACGTCATACCTATGCAATCATGTCAAAATATACATATATTTCTACGCGACAACCTTGTTGATCTGTCTGCATTTAATAAAACATTCTTTCAACTGTGAGATTTCGTACAATTCATTTAAAATTCTTACACGGTAGCAAAGAGATCATTATTATGATCTGTTAAATCCTGCGCAACATAATTGGCTACAAACATATATAAGATACTAATTGTTATAAATAAAAAAGGAAATAAAATTTCCTTGATATCATTTCCGTACGTTACGATCTGAAAAATCTAAAACACAAGATTGCGATTGTAACGAATTTTCTTTCTACATTTCTTACGTTCTCTTTACACTAAAGTTTCATTCTCACAATAAAAGTTATTAATTGATGAAGGAAACGACTCGTCTATATAAATATGAACAATATATTTTATAAAATAAAAGATATCAGCAAGAAAAAGAGAGAGAAAGGTAAAAGCTAGAAAGGGAGGTGGGAAAGAAAGAGAGAAAAAATTCTTCTTTCACTATAAAGTATAGACAATATATCGTGAAATATATATATATATATATATATATATATATATTAAATATTGTTTGAAAGGGATGTATGTAAACACTTACTCGGAAGAGATTAAGACTCAAACAGATAACTCCGATTATTATTAAACAGAACAACATTTTCTCAATTTTCGATGCCATTAGCTCGGATAATCTTTAAAAACAAAAAGATATTAGAAATATATA
>JBCAUJ010000028.1:984968-1001115 GCA_038406275.1 Cataglyphis albicans
TATATATATTTAAAAAAAAAATATATATATATAATATATATAAAAAAAAATATATATATATATATATATTATACTTGTATATATATATATATATATATATGTGTGTGTGTGTGTGTGTGTGCGTGTGTGTGTATGTGTATCAAATAGAGATACTAACTTTATAGCTTGCCGATGAATATTTACAGCACTAATTATTTCATTCAGTATTAAATTAATTTTCTTTGATTTAATTTTTTCTAATATATTGATAGACATTGCACATTCAATACGGTAACTGTAATTATTATGAAATTGTATATCTTTTTCTACTTTCGTATAATATAAACATCAGATTTGTTCAAGATATCAATAGAATTTTGTTTAAGACTTAAAAACTTCTAATTATTATGATGTTTCTTTTTTACCTGGAAATTTTAAACATACCACAGGTATGTTGAAAATACGCAATAAGCATCGCACCTATCGCTACCATTGTAATTGTCCCGATGCAATTCGCCAGGGTCATATGAATCAGAATCAAATAGAAATATTTTTCTTGATCGATAAAGTATTCCGTCGTAATCGGCAGGTGACGTGATTGAGTTATGTTTATCGACAATATAATAGAACAAATATTCGACCAAAATATAACTATGCTAGTGAATATGGTGCAAATTCCAAGTACTAAAAGGATTTAAATATTGAATTGTCATATTGATTTACCTCGCGGAAGTTTTTTTAATTGGCAATTTATAATTAATTTATAAATTATTAATGTATGAATTTCTCACACAATTATAATTAATAATAACTATTTCAATCATATTAATTATAATTGTTATAATTTTACAATATTTGTCTATTTAGTTATTTTTGATATATTATATTTTTCATATATTATATTTGATATTAATCTTTATATTTTTGCGTGTATGACAAATATTTTAATAAAATCGTGAGATTACACAAGCATTATACAAACATAATTATGCAGATTTTGTTATAATTGCAGAAATTGTTATAATTTATCGCAATCAATTTTCCTTCATTCAAACTTTTATAACTCATGTGTCAAGTAAAAAAAAAAAAAAATATAGGTACATGTAAAAATAAAAAAATATTATCTTACTTGTTAATACAGCTGTGTAACGTTTTGCATTGCAGCTATATTCATTCATAATAGCGAGTTCATTTTTATCTTTTAATTCGTTACATACATTCTGAAGTTGCATCAATAAATCCTTCATCTGTCATTTCAGTCATTTCGTGTATATGCTGTTTATAGGATGCATGCGTAATGTGCGTGATTGAGTAATACGTGCGTATGTTGCATTAAAAAAAATTTTTTTTTTTTTTTTTATTTTATTCATGAAGAATGGTCATCCCATCAAACTACTCACAACTTGTGCGAGCTATCAATTCTTATAAATTAACAAATTCTATAGGGTATCAACTTACACCTTCGATGTTGAGATAAAATAAGTTGTATTTTATTGCAAAGGTACTAAAAAAAGATATAGAAGACAAAATTTCGGCGACGAATTGCGGCGTACATCTTGATGTAAGAAATGTTGTGAACTGTAAGTAATAATTTTATTAAAAATTTACATTAACAATTTGCATTGTCTTTTTAAACTGAACAAAAGTTATAAGTTCTATGTTACCAAATGTTTTTTTATACTTGTATTTACTTGTATTTAAAATGATTGAATTAAATCGTGATACATAATTACAAAAGACAGAGAAAGAGACAGAGACAGAGAGAGAGAGAGAGAGAGAGAGAGAGAGAGAGAAAGAGATTATGTATACTATTATAATACAGCTGATGAAATAATGTCATTATTAACTTAGTTTAGATTATACGTGCATAATAAAAAATTATTATGCGATATTAAAATATAATATTAAAATATAATTATAATTAATATAATTAAGATATAATAAAAAATCAAAATATATGTATAAATTTGAAATATTGTCTTACCTGAAACATAATACTCGTCATCAGAACACTAGACAAGAAAATGAACTGAAATCGAGTTAGGTTCGATTGTTGCAAAGGCCATAAGCCAATAATGAGTAATAGAAATCTATTGAGCTTAAAATACTGAGTCTCGAGAGAGATCATCTCTTTACGAAGTCCGGAGCGCAAGTGCCTGCGAAAAAGTCGACGAGGGGGTGCACGCTTATCCCCTCTTTTTTTTTTCATCGATTGTCTGAATATTCTCCCTCTTGTAGCGTGAATTTTAGCTCTATTACTGTAATTTAGTGTAATGCGAAACAGCGTCACACGCACAAATGCTATTGTGAGATCGTAAACATACTATATTTTCGCAGCATTTGAAAGAAATTCAAGTCTATTATTAATCGATCGATTGAATGTCGAGAAAAATTAAATTGTCGCTTTTCTAGACAAATAAAAAAAAAAAAAAAATTATTTATGAGAAAGGGCTGTTCTTGACTATATAGAGCCGCGCAAGCGCATGCCTTTTTTTTCAGCATCGCAACTTTATTCTGTTGCGTATTTTTGCAAGATACACTTCTTTGAGAGAAGTATCTTGCAGCTCTTTAAGCACCATAAGTGTCCGTTTGTTACACTTATATTTATTTTAAATTTATTTTATATTCTAACGTGCTATTTATTTGTCATTACGATATACACTGTAACAACAAATGAGGACACATATACGGACAATATATCAACACTCATAAATAAATCTCTACGTATATGTCTGAGAACATATGTTATTGTCGTGAAGTTCTGCAAAAAATTTTGCAATCGTTGACTCTCAATAATTTAGAAAAAATGAAGATATTCATCAATAATTTTTGATACATGCTGCATTTATTTTTGATGGGCTTGATATGGTTTTTCTCACACACAATAAATAATTTAATACAATTATTTACAACAAACTATAATTGATCACTCTTTATTTATTAATTCCAACACTGTTCTCTCCGCAAAATGAATTTTACATTGCGCGATCGGTTTTATTGCAAAAGAAATTTAGCTTTGCTTTTTATGAAGATTAGAAATTTGTTTTTAATAAAATTTAATAATTTTTATTTAAAAAAAAAATAACAATAAACACGTAAACAACTACACTCAAAAAGGTCTCTTTGCAATTAAAAATTACAAAATTAATCGCTGCGTTATTCCGGCTCATGTGAAAGTTATAATGATTTTCAGAATGGAAAAGATACACCAAGGCCTTTTTGATTTCACCTAACCTAACCTAACCTAACCATGTGAACAGATATCCTGACTATAGGAGGACGACTCTATCAGGATCGCATCCTTGACGGCAAGTCTTCATGGTGTATGCGCGTAAGCAAGCTCACATCCATAAATCCTTGATTCGGAAATATGCTTTGCGTTTGAGGCAATTATGAACATTAGCGTCGCGATGTAGCTTTAATTCTACTCGGCCATCCATCTCGTTCGAGCGCTTTTGAACTATCTAAATATCATTATAGTTCTTATACACGACGTTTCAAAAAGTAATTTTCCTCGTCGATATTATGTAACAATTATTTCGGTGTCATATACGCGAGATAAGAGATAATGTGTCATATAAATAAATTATTTGTATTTTTTTAAGTATATTTTATGGTGAAAATAATTGAAATACTGTATATGTACAAGTGTAATTTTATTTTATTAATTTTATTTATTTTAATAATTTTATTTTATCTTAAATCTAGATTAATAAGACAAAAATGTCATAAAAATTTAAAAATTTATTTCTAAAAAAAAGAAAAATGTTATCTTCCATACATCTTTTAGAATTTTTTTTCAAATAATAATAATACAAAACTTTAAAATATAAATTTAATTGCTTTATTTTTTTATGCATTTTTTAATATATTCTTAAAAAAAATAACTGTTAAAAATAAATATTATATATAATATATTAAATATTTTCATCTCTTTATTTCTAAGTAATATTAGGAAATTGATAAATTTGACATTAAGAAATATAAATCATCTTCTTACCATAAATTATTTATTTTCTTAAAATCTTTATATATATGACATAATCATATATATACTTTATTATATATAATTCAAATTTTGTCTAAACATATTAACTAAAAACATTCTGATAGTCGCTTCTGCTAATGGTGACATCAAAACCAAGATTTTATTACGTCATAGCTTCTACATCTCTGTCATTTATGTGCGATTTAAAAAAAATTAAATTATTATCTAAAATATAATAAATATAATAAAAATATTTTTTTTTTAGATTTAATTTTGTTTAGATAAAATTTTTAGTGTGTGAAAAATAGAACTTTTTCAATTTTTATTGATAAAAATAAAAAAATAGAAAACAATTTTCAAAAATTAGCGTAATTAAAAATTAAATGCTCTGTATATGAAAAAACATATATAAATGATTGTACGAGGTTCTTAAAATTTTAAATTTGAATATTAAATATATACAACAACATATGTCTCAACAAAAAAAAAAGAAAGAAAGAGAGAAATAATAAAAAGCTTAGAAATATACATGTAAAAAAAAAATTAAAAATTTATTTTTCATATTTGCCTTTTTTTTACAGAGACGCTTTAAGTATATAGGATTGTTAGATAAAAGAATATTTAGGCTCCGGTGCGCGTATGTCGTCGAAGATTTTCGGATCGGGTTCGTCATCAGGATCGAATTCTATGTCCATCGGATCGATCGGAGGTGGTATTTGCGGGATTCTAGGTTTCGCAGACGGTGCTGATCGCATTAGACAGGCTTCCAATTTTTCCTGCACGCGTTTTTCCTCATCCATCGCATCTATCACGGATGCAGTTTCCCCCGCATATCGCATTATATCTTTTATATTCTCTTCGTACTCCCTAAGCTGTATTTTCAACAAATAACAATAAAAAAAAATGTTTAATATTTAAAACCTGAATTTAGCTTATTAAAAATGAGTATAAAATTCTCTCTTGTTTAATATACAACTCTTTAAAGATACATAAGATACATTTTGCCAATTTTAGCACGAATTTAAAATATTTGTGTAAACTTTAAGTGAGAATGTTTACAAGAGTTAATGTATGCCAATTACTTCTTGTTCAATGACATCTTTATCTTCGATCTTATAGTAATCCTTGGGATAAGCATCTAATTCATAAGCTGATTCTGCTTCTAAAGTCTCATACGATGCAAGATCATGCTCACTTCCATTGGTGATGCTAGATCGGCGATTTAAGAATCTCTCTCTAAACTTTTGCGCATCCACTTTGAGAATGATTACTCTAAACACATTATCGAAAATTATAATAATAATTATTAAGGAATTTTTAGAATTGTCGTTATTTAGGAAGAGGAAATGTACCTATTGGGTGGCGTGGATATCATATCCAGAAGCTTGAACTCCTCCACAGTTTTAGGGTAATCGGTTAAAATCCATCCTTTTCTAAGACATTCGGATGCGAGCACGTATTGCTGGAAATAATAATGATAAATGATAAACGCAAATTACAAAATTAATTCAATTGATTTTTCATCAAACTATATTTGTACCTCGACAATTTGTATTCTTGCTTCTGATTTTAATTTCTTTCCGCATCCGTAGCACTCGCATAATCGTAACATTTCACCTAAGGCCGTTTCTTGCAAACATGCTTGCTCCAGAATATAATTGAAATCAACTACAAAAATATATAATGCACTGTATATTCCAAGTATTATTATTTAAATTAAATCCACTCATTCAAAATATTTTTATAAAAAATACTAATATATATATATATATATATATATATATATATATCTCTATATATATATTATTCTAAAAAAAAATAAAATAAAAATAAAATAATATATTTACTCTAATAAAATGTATAAATAATCTAATATCTAAAGTATTAATATTAGCTGTAATAATACCATGAACGAGATTAAATCTCTTAGATATATGCTTTGCCAAAGAGTGATGACCTGATCCCCTAAGACCTATGAGAGCTATGCGAAAGAGCGATGGTGCCCCATAATGTTTCTTAATCTTCGCTAATGTCGCGCATTCTTTGCCTAGCTCTTCAATTGTCTTAACACCAACTTCGATTTCCTAAAAAATATTTTTTAATAATAAAAAAAATTTTAATAATAATAAATAAAAAAATAAATAAAAAAAAAATAATAAAAAAAAAGTTGTCTTAACAATATTAATAATATATATATATATAATTTTAAAAAATATAAAATATGAATATTAAAATATATTATTAATGTATTATTATTTATATTACAATTTATAATTTAAGAAATAAACGTGTGACACAAAAATTTATTATTCTTTTTAATTTTTATATATATAATGTTAATGTTAACATTAATAATAGATAATAATACTAATAATAAAGAAAAAAAAATAATAGATTATCATTACTAAATATTATAATGTCAAAAATTAACTAACAATTAAGAAACCAGCATATACTTCACGTAGATCTCGAAGGGTTCTCTCATAATTGCATTGTCTCAAATCTTCTAGAAATAAACATGATTCACGAAAAAATGAATCAGATATAATTTTGCATATCCAGAAATATTAAGGATCTAAAATTTAATTCTGCTAATACGTATCTGAAAATAGATCTCTTTGTATTTTAATTTTAATTTTCTTTTTGTACAGATAACATATTTTTGCATATTATTTGTATATTTTATAAATATAAAAAATGTAAAATTTCCAATTAATTCAAATTAAAATTGAACATTAATTTAAATTAATTAAAATTAAAATGCACATACATACATTAATTTAAATTAAAATAAAACATTTAATTTAAAATTGTTTCGATTTATATTTACAGAGTGACTGTGCTTAAAAAAAAAAAATAAAAATAAAAATGGATGTAAATGAACAAGAACAGAATAGCAGAGTCAATGATACTGATCCTACAGTAAGTATACTTTGTTGAGTTTTGTCCTCTGCGTTTGATGATACGATTTGTATTACGTGTGTGGGTATCACGCCGACACGTTGCAACGCACGTGCTTCCTTCTTGCTTCTTGGTATATCTGTAAGTGAATTACTTATTTACGCAAGAGAAAAATAAAAGAGAGATTTAGTTTTAAATAATGTATATAATATAATAATTTTAATTATACATATTATAATATTTTATATTATAATAACTTTCCTAGAATAATTCAACAGTTATTTCATTCACACACAACAGAATAATTCTAATTTAAGAAAATTTAAATTACCCACTAATGTCCACCCAGATTCGTGAAGTATTCCCGACATTAACATTTCCTTCATTCTCATTGCAATCTCATTAGCACTATAGCAACAGCACATATTCTGAAATATATATATATATATATATATATATATATATATATATGTATGTATGTGTATATATAAAAAAAATGTATATATATATAAATGTAATAAAAAAAATAAATAAATAAATAAAAAATTATGTAATAAAATAAAAAAAAATAATTAGCGTTTTTCTTCTCCCAGAGACATTTTATAAATGGTAAATAATTAAAACAGATTACTTTAGCAGAGGATAAAGCACGAAGATCTTGTAGAGTTACAGGACGATTACCAATTTCTTCTTGCAGAATTTTCGCGAGGGTCAATTTGTCTGTGAATTGTCGACGAAAAGAGAATTTTGTTTGATATTAATCTTGAAAATAAAAATATATATTTATAGATAAATTTTGTAATTTTTTTTTTAAATATAAATATTATACATAATTTTTTTCTTAATTTTTTATCGTATTTCATAAATAATATTACAAAAATAACGAATATTTTATTATTATATTTTTAATATTTTATTTATTATATATTTAATATTTATTATAAAAAGATTTCTATACTTAATCGTGTTAGATTTACGCGAAATTACCGAAGCTCGGAGGAGCTATAAGAATGATTCTGGGAATATCTCGTTTTCGTATGGCATGTTGAATGCATTGTTTCATAAATACTAGTGGATCCTCGGGTTTCTGGATTAATAACTGGGTCACTAACTCCTATATAAGTTTTGTCATAATATAATACTATATATATAAAGTAATGTGACAGATAAAAAAAGAATGAAAAGACTATACTCCAATGTAATATAAAAAAAAATTACAATTTATATATAATTATAAAAAATATATATTATGATATAATTAATATCGATGCGAGAAAATATTTAAGCAGTTAAAACGAACATAATGACATAGTTTAATTACATAAAAGAATTCGTATAATCTGTGCTTTTCCATATAAGGCACGAAATTTGGCGGAATGGTCAACAATCTTCTCGTTGTTTCTCCAAAATCGCACATTTCTTACAATTTTCATATATATATGTTGAGATTAAAATTAAAATCACGTCACAAAATTGACATATTCATTTTTTGACATATTTTATGAATTCGAATAACAAAGCGCGATTTTCAATTTTATTTATTTTCAAAAGCTATATATTTGCTCTTTTTTTACATTATATATACAGAATATTTTGCAAATTAAATTAAGTAGGAAATATTACATATTTTTTATATATAAATATAAAAATAAACAAATTATAATTTTCAGTAAAAAAATTTATCGAGCAATGATTTAAAATCATTCTACTTTTAGTAGTGCAAATTTGAAAATTTATATTTATAATTATATTTATCTATATGTATAATTAGTTTTATAATAAAAGCTATATTTGTCCTAGATAGTAGCAATTTTTTTTTTAATTTTTTATAACAAATATTTTTTATTTTTTTTATTTATTAGCTATTATTTGTTTATACATACACATATATATATATATATATATATATATATATATACATATATATATATATATAAAATTAAAAAATTAAAAATATTTGTTATAAAAAATTTTTAAAAACTTATATGTATATATAAACAAATAATAGGGAATAATTTTAAAAAAATTAAAAATGTTTATATATATATATATATATATAAACATTTTTAATTTCTGTTACCATTCGTGCTTCGTTAGATTTGTAGCTTTTCATTCTGCAATATTTTCTGAGAGGGCGTTGATGCATAACGAATATTCCAAGCTGCACAGATTTATCTTCGTAATTGTTTACAGAGGGAGACAGTTGCTAAAAACAAAGTGTAGCACATGCGTCTCGTGTTGATTTTATATCAGAACGAGTTTTGCTACCTAGTATCTCAAAGAGTTAGAAATCTTCCGGGATTTCGCAAAATACGCCACGTTTAAACTTAGTTTCAAAGTGATGTTCGTTTAACACTTGCCAAAATGAGTAAGACATTTTTATAACTTTTTTTTTTTTTTTTTTTTGAAAAGAACAATTATATTTTTTTGCATAAATAGAGGAAAGAGAGAATTATAATTTAGAGGAATTTTTTTTATAATTCTTACATGAGTATGATAAAATTTTTCTTTTGTTGCCCAGTACATAGAATACATAGAATGATATTATTTGCCATCGTCATTTTTATCGAATAGAATGCATGTTTACTATGTTTATAGGTCAAACAAAAAGATCGCAAACTACTCGAAGCATGAGAGAGAGTAGCAATGATATATTTTTATCACAAGATCAACCTAGCACAAGCAGCCAGCTTGATGCATCATCCCAACGAAGTAGTAGAAATGCATCATCTCAACAAAATAATAGAAATTTTTCACAGTTAATGAGCTCACAAGATATGGAAGCACAAGAAAAAATGCAATTAATTAGCAGTATAATAAGATATATCTTTGCAGCAGATAAAAGTAAACAGCCTATACAAAAAAATCAAATCATTAAGAATGTACTGAATGGAAATGGTAGATTGTTTCGTACAATTATAGAAAAAGTGAACAGGGAATTATCTCAGGTATATTTATCTTCTTTAAATTATTATTATTATATATTTTCATTTGTATAATTGTATAATTATTCTGCGAAAAGCAAACTATTTTGAAATATGAATTGAACTGTATATTTTTTTTATTAAATTTTAAAATTAACTATAAAAAAATTATTGATTTGAAAGGTATTTGGATTTGAACTGGTAGAAATTGAAAGCAATAAATACATATTGGTAAATGAAATAGAAAACAAACTTCCACATCTCATTTTTCATAATGGCAGTAAGCAGCTGCTATTGTACCTTGTGCTTGTTCACATTTTTATGCATGGCGAAGCATGCCAAGAAGGTAATTTTAATTTTATTTAAGTTTTATTGTTTATTTGTTGTTATAAATTTATAATTATTTATAACAATGATATGAAATCTGATTTGATAAAAATGAATATTACCTATGATATATTTTTACACAGATATATTATGGAATTTTCTTCGCAATCTGAATATCATAACTAACAACAGTTTCCAAAATGAATACTTTGGCGATGTAAAACAATTGGTGACAATAGTAAGAAATAATATGATTATTAATTTTTTCACATACGAAAAATAGTGCATATTAAAATTCTATCAATTTACATCCAGGATTTTGTAAATGAGAGATATCTTGCAAAAACATTAATAGATAAGAATGATCCATCACAATTTGAATATACATGGGGATCCCGAGCAGAAAATGAATTGACTTATCGCTCTGTCTTGCAATTTGTGGCAAATGTAAGTTTCAAATTATATAATATATTTACAATAATTTTTTATATATACTTACATGCATCCACATTGATATATATGTAATTGATATAAAAAAATTTAATTCTTTTATTAGATATATTAAATTGTATTTTTTAAATTCCATATTTCTTTATTTTGCTTTTTTTAAATATATTTTAAATCTAAATAAATATTAATACTCGTGATATAATATCTTTTTTCTTGTTAATTTATATGAAACATAATAATTATATATAAAAACATATGTATATATGAATTACAGATATATGGCATTTCTCCAAAAAAATGGAAATTACAATATAAAACTATGATTCAACAAGAAGCGTAAAATAAAATTTGTAAGGACGTTTCCTGAGAAAAGAAAACTAAAATATTATTTAAATACATGATTATTTTTTTCCATTCTTATTCCTAAAAAAATTTATAGGACAAAACTGAGTGAGAGAGTGATACAGAGAGAGAAAGAGATATCAAAAATATATATATTTATTATATAAAATACAGTATTCAGATAAAAAAAAAATGTACTAAAGCAAATTTTATATATAGAAATATTTTATTTCTGTTAAAAGACATGTATGTAATTAAATTAAACAATAACATTATATATTTCCAGATTGATCTATTTATGATTTTTCGTCCCTGAAAAGCAACCCTAAAACTGCGGATTACAGCTTGTCTAGGATCTTCAAGTAAACGAAAACAAAGACTAATCTGAATTACACGCGCAAAATTGCACGTGTTCGGAATTACGCTTTATATTCGTATTTACTTGAATAAAATATTTAAATAAAATAATTAAATGTTTAAATACGATAAATTTTTTTGTAGATTGCAAGAAATTATATAATATATAATTCATATTTGTACAATTTGGAACATTTCTAAATTTGTATCATTTATAGAAACTTGTATTTTTCGCATATTAAAATCGCTTTCCAATTGCAGATTACTCGAAGATTAGAGAGAGAGAGAGTTTCATGGCCATATCCGTGCCATTTACCTCGCCTCACCCTCGACACTCGAGGAAGGGGGCGATGAGCAGCGCGGGAAGGTGGGGTTGTGCGGAATCTGTGTCGCGCCGGGTCGGCCACACTACACCACACCACCGTCGCCGGGATCCCGTCAGTGTTCACCCAGCCTCGCTGCTGCTCGGCGGCGTCGTCATCCGCGTCTCAGGTCGCGATTCCGCCGTGGCGGAATCACGCGTGTTGGAAATCCACGCGCGCCGACCCGTACACTGCCCACGACGACTCACGGGTCGATAGCACGGAAAACTCAAACTTCGGGTACGTTGCACCTGACCCGGGAAAAATCGGGGGATCGTCGCGCTCTCGATCCCTCCGATTACAACGACCTGATTATTTAGTTATTGATGAGAAAGTTTAATTTTTTACAAGATTCTTGTGTATAGACGGAAATGTGGATTGTGCGAGATATGTAGGAAAAACAAAATTTTTATTAAAAATGATAAAACACTCTTTAGATTATGGTTTGAAATGCTTAATGCTTAATGTTTATTTTTAGATCTTTTATATGAGAGATATACTAGTGGTAGTTTTTCTCTACTTTATTTGTAAAAATTTATTTGAAAAATTGACATCTCTTCTCGCGCGTAAAATTTTATCCTAAAAATGTAAAATGTATACGACTTATCGACCCTCCTATGTATATCGCGCTTTCGTTGCCAAGTAACATATAGAGATGTTCACAATATTTTAATGCTATGGAAATAGCATTTTATTGTCTCATGAATAATTATATAATAATTATATATTTTCTCTCTTTTCTTTTTTTATAAATTATTCATGAGAAAATATATAATTATATAACAATTATATATTTCCTCATGAATAATTTATAAAAAATGTGTTTTTAATAAATTGTCAACATATTTTATTGCCACCATAAATATCACATAAGTCTTGTAGATCAGATTGATCAATATAGAGTTATATATAGAAGATCATTAAGTCAAAGATTTTCTTATCAATTTAATATGTAAAAACATCCGTATTTTCATAATTTTTTTAAGCATTTCTGATAGCGCCGTTCACGGAAATTTCATCGACCAACGATTCTAAGGACCAATCGATCCCCTGTGATATTTTGTCGAATAATTTGACGAAAAAATTCAACATCAAAGGGCGCGATTCACGTTTCTTAACGGTAAGTGACGAATTAAATCGTTGACAATAGATTAAGTCAATGATACCAAGCACTAAGAATTATAAGAAGAAAATTGATTTGGCGCTACAAGAATTTAAATATCATAGACTTAATAATAATTATAATAAGATATACAGTTAATAATCCTATAATTAATAAAATATCAATTTCTTATTTAATTATTTATTTATATTACTTTTTAATTTTATTTATTATATTCTTAATTAAAAAAATACTAATTAAATTTTGGAAGAGAAAATTTAAGAGATACTACATAGTTACACAAATATCTTGTACTATGTTTACTCATGAATTAAGTGTGCAATATGAATTATCTTGAATGATCAATAATATATATTCCAGAATACTTAGACTTAACGATCGTTAATTTAATGAAAGATATTATATAAGTAATTCTTGATAGTGCTATTATACCGACGCAGTTTTATTGTAAATACATTTCAAATCGTTAATTATTATTTTCCGCATTTTATACACACAAAACACGCGCGTACAAAGAAAATATAATTATAAGATATACGAGATATAATAAGATTTGCATGAAAAAAAAAATGCTAATCCGATCATGTAACATTCTTGAGAACTATTTTTTGTACCATTATTCTCTTTATGCGAACAGACTTTTAAGATATACGACCTCGCGAAAACGTAAGATAAAACATCCTGAGACAAATAATGTTTCGATCGGACGCGGTTTATTATTCGCTTCATATATCGATCTGGAATTTCGAGAGCGTTATTAATAGCGGGACGATTCCGCGCTTAAATAATGTATTCGCGTGTATCTCTCGCGACTCGTTGACTCACAATAATTTGCTTCGATTGTGAAATTGGACCGAGAAAGGTCAGAGGAAAAATTCCGCAGTTTATAAAAAGCTATTAAAAGAAGCACTTTTCTCGAAAGAGACGAAGAGTCCCGAGAGTCAATTAAAAAAAAAGCTTCTTTTTTCCTTATCGTTCTTTTCCTTTACAAAGGTAAACGCTGACAATTATAAAATCAGAATATTTTTTTCTCTATCATTGTAATACGTAATACGTATACATATATAACAAATATTTTTTTTAGTGAACTAATAGAAAGAATATAATTATTTCCTTTGAAAGAAAAAGATACTTGAAATTTAAAATTAATTTTATAAAAGTTGTATTATATTATATATCATATATACACATATTATATTCATACTCTCTGACTTGGTTTTCCTCGAAAATATTTCGTTACATTTTTAATAAATTAAATCCGATATACGCGCGCGTTAAGAAATTTTCATAAAAAAAAATTATTAAAAAAATTAAAATAATATTTTTGCAGATATTTAGAATTTAATAAAATGTTGTACGATACAGTTTCTAATTTTGTTGCAATAATTTTATCATTGCGATAGTAACGAAAAATTTTTCCATCATCAGAGAATTCCATTATCATTGAAAGTTAAATCGAGTAATCTTCTATATTACACGTAGCTAGATGAAAGTGGCAAGAATAAACTTTGAAAGAGTTTTCCATTTCATATTATTAAATTTTCTTTTGAGAAGAAATTTGATTTTCGAAAACCTTGAACAATTTTCGAAAAACTTTGAAAAATTGCAGGACTCAATCTCTCATTCATATTACATCTATTTAACTCTGTTATCAGAATCAAATCAGTATTCGTTATCATCCAATGCAATATAATTAAATTAATATATTTTTGCGCGCGTAAAAAAAAAGTTAGGAAAAAATCTAGAACAATCAGATAAAAGAGCCTCTCGTTAAATATTCATGAATTCATTTTACGTAAAAGCGTCGGGGGGATGGCTTGATAATCTCCACCTTAGATTCGTATCTCTTTCGAGGAGATAAAATTTAACAAGACGCTTCGCGATAGGCGAACTACAACGGCATCTCCGACACCAAAAGCTGGGACCAAGCGACAGCGTTCGCGAAGGCAAAACCAATCGAAGGGATGTTCAATCTCTACCAGAACCTAAACAAGAAGGATGACAGCGATAGCGGCGGGCAGCGGAATCGAGAGTCGGACGTGACAGGCCACGACCGATTCTGTCAGCACCGCACCGGCCACTCGAGCACTCGTCGCCGTCGTCGCGCTGTCAATCGCAGAACGCAAAGCGCGACGGAGCTGAACGCCAGAGCGATGAGCTCCGCCCGAGGTTCGCTGCGACGTGGTCGAAGCGTGAGCACGGAGGACGAGAACGAGAGCGAGGATGACAAGGGTCATCAGCTGGCGAACAAGTTGGACAATCTGGCGCGGTTGCTCTTCAGCCGCGTGTCGGCGGCGCGAGGATACAAGGATCAGGTCGACGTCAAGTAAGAGAGAGAAAATAACGAGGGGCATCCCTCACATAATTTATGAATTATAATGAAGATCGATGAAGTTATACACGATACAAAATAGAATTATGGAGTGATAAAATTATAAAACTATATAAGAGCAAAATTTAAGGATTATAAAATTGGAAAAAAATTGTAGAGCTATGAATTACGTAATTGAAGATGATTGAAAAGTGCATGAAGCTGTAATGAAATTGGAGTTACTGGAAAATATATATATATAAATATGGAAGATATTTATATATATATATATATATATATTAGAAATTGATATTGATTTAGAATAATGAATATTCTAAAATTAACACATTTTTTAAATAATATAATTATAATATAATTTTTAAAATAACATAGTCATATTATATATTGTATAAAATGTCTCATTTCGACAAACTTTAGATGATTATAAAGGACATCAAAATAAACCAATTTTGTCACTAAATCCGTATTCGCAAATGATTTGTTTTGACTAACAAGGAAATCTCTATCTAATAAAAACACTTTTATTTAACCACATTAAAAAAAAAAATAATAATAATTTTTTTTAAAGATTTGTTTGCCCTTGTTAATCTTTGATTCTCTAGTGCCTAAATAATTTACTTGCGGACAGTTTATTGACAAAATTTTTGTCTTGTTTTGATGCCCTTTATAACCTTATGAAGTTTGTCAGTCTAATTCTGGGACACCCTGTATGTAACAATCTCTCCATCAGATCTCTCAGGCTATATATTATTCATATAACAGAGTATATTATATATTGTTCCTCTCTTTCTCTCTTTCGAATCAGTTATTACTTGTGCTTCAACGAGTAATCAACATTTAATTAATAATCCCTCTCTTCCTCTCCTCATCGTCCACTCTAGAGACATGTCTGATATTATGTCAAATATTATCTCTATTATAATATCATATTGTGTTGCTATAACTATAAATCAATTGCTACACATTACACGCATTGACTTTGAGCATTCGTTTCTGTTTGTAAACATATATATATATATATATATATATATATATATATATATATATATATATATATATAGA
>JBCAUJ010000028.1:1033851-1047517 GCA_038406275.1 Cataglyphis albicans
ATATGTCAAACCCAAAATAAAATTTTCTTTAATCGAATAAATACATTTTTTAAATTTTGATTTAATTTTTAATTTTTTTTTACTTAAATAGATATATATATATATATATATATATATATATATATATATTTAAGTAAAAAAAAATTAAAAATTAAATCAAAATTAAAAAAATGTATTTATTCGATTAAAGAAAATTTTATTTTGGGTTTGACAAGGCATTTATATGAATCCATGCATTCAAATAATTGACATTGATTGTGTTGGTACCCCGTCAACTCGCGACTACTGTTATTCCATCAATATTGACGTATAACTCACAAAACATATTAACTCAGTATTGACAGATAACGTTAACGGAATACCAATACTATACTCGTTGATGTAAACCGTGCACTGTTCCTTGGACATTGAAATCTTATTGCTCGCTAGAATTACCAGCGGCGAGTTGCTCTACTTTGTGGATGACCGATTAAAGAAAACTCTATTCTGTATTCTCCCCGCGGTGATGAGGGGGATTTGTTCTCTTGAAAGAGGCAGGTGGAGTCTTGCAGGCCTTTCACAATGATCCTTGAGCGATTATCTCGGGAAAAATGGAATGGAAAGTACTTTGCTTCTATTAAATTCGTAATAAAAATTCTAGAAAACAAATAATTAATTAAATTGTTTGTCAAAAATCAATTAAAGTAAATTTCACTCTATGTTATCAAAGAATTTATCAAAATCAAGTGAATATTAATTTGTGAAAAATCTGCTTGAATTAAAATCCTGAAGAAAGATTTGATCGCACCGTTTGGTTAATTATTTTTGAAAGAAATTTTATTTTTATTAAAGAGAAACTTACCCTATCATTAGGGCAAGAACGTAAAGCGTATGAAGGAAACCATTTCAAAATTTTCACAATACTCCAGAATTTTTCTTTTGTAACAAATGGAATGGAAGATCTCTTCTTTCGGCAAGAGTAGTATTTTTCATAAAAAAAAAAAAAAATTGGTACATCTTAAAATTGTGAGGAAAATGTAAATTAAAGGGATTCATTCTTTATTAATTCAACGTACGCAGGAAATTTCACTGCCATCGGGATGATTAGAATCTTAGGAAAAAGATAGATAGATAGAATTTCAATCTCCTTTCGCAATGATCCTTGAGAGCAGATCGCTACAATTATTCTTTATGTAAGGCGAGATAAAAAAGTGTCTCGTTCTGCAAGAACGATTAGGTGATTTTAATTCGAAAGATCAACTATGTGTAATCTTGCGGAAAGAGTTACAGTTAACTCAGATTGAAAAAAAAAAAAAATTGTTATTTTTAAATAAAGGAATCCTGAAATTTAGAAATATTGTTTCAATTCTTCTGCAAATATCTACGAGATCGATTTAATTATGTAACGTAATTATCACGAGTGAAACAGAACGGAAGATGTCATCTTGCCGCACATGACGTTTCTAATTTGATAGACTTTTCTCTGATAAGTTATTTTATACATATTTTTTGGGAACAAAAATTTTCTGTGAAACTAAAACTCACTTTGATATTAATAAACGATAGCTTGTGAAATTAATTTTCCTCGTTACTTATTTATTATCGTATTGTTAATATTATTTTTGATATTCTGCTTTATTTTTACTATTATAATCCACTGGTTCTCAAGTTATTTATTTAACGAGACATCCTTAAATGTTTTTGAGAACTTTTTAAATATGTTAAATTTAAAATTTTTCAAAAAATTGATTCTTATGAATGCGATATTAACAAAATTAGTCATTTTCTTATTTTTTTTGTCAACACTTCATTCTGCGTTTTTTTTTTTTTTTTTTTCTTATAATGTTGAAATTGTAATCACATTTTTCTTTTTGTACTAAAAAGGCCTCTTCCATTTATAAATAAATGAATAAATAAATTTTGCTAATTCTATCATGTCCAATTCTAGCGTATTTCAGCTACTCGATGTATTAAAATTTCTGATGATTCTTCAATAAATCACATAATGCGTTAAATAATCGACGCTGCGAGCACGGATTAACCAACATTTGGTTAATCCGCGAAATGCTAAACTTGCGTCTCTTCAAAATGAATAGGATAACATCGCGAACATCGGCAATAGCTCTAGGCAGGTAGCTCATCACTAGAGCTGTCGTTAATAGCTAGAAAGTCCGGCCCCGTGATTTATGCTCCGAGAGCTCGTTTCTCTCGCGAGAGTTCTCGCTTCGGCACAGACAGGTGTATATCGGAAACGGGCGAAACTCGGGAAATTGATCGGCCGATCGTTGAAATTAGCTGGATAGACTCGTAATTATTTGCTATCGTCAATCAGCACTGATGTATCGTTTCGCGTAATTCAATGTTCTATACATATATCACCGACAAATTACCGCCTCATTATAGGTTGAGAAGGATATTTTTACGCGATTTAGATGAGAAATTATAAATAATGATCAAATAATGTGAATAGTTTATTAATCCTTAATTTAAATAAAAAATAAAATTTTACTTTATTTTATTCTATTTAATTTTATTTTGTTATTTTATTTTATTTTATTTTATTTTAATTTATTATTTTATTATTTAAATTAAAGATTAAAAGTTAATAATTTTAATTTAAATTATTATTAGTTAAAATAATTATTATTTTAATTATTATTTACATAATAATAATTATATTATTATTGGTTAAAATAATAATTATTTAAATATATAAATAATAATAATTATATTATTATTAGTTAAAATAATTATTATTTACATAATAATAATTATATTATTATTAGTAAAATATTAAAATAATAATCATAATTTTTAAAAATATTTAAAAAAATATGAGATTTATTTATACATGATAAAGGGATTTCTAAAATACTGTGTAATGAGATGCAGTTTTCAGGTGCAGTTTTTGTGTGACTCACGAATGGCGAATGGTGCAGTGATAAAGTAATGCGAGACGTGCAACAGGATCTGAAAGTGAACCACTCGATTTCCGTCGTTGGTCGCGATGGATTGCAAAGCCGAGTCCGCGATGTTTTCTCGTTACAACCAGACGCTCTTACCTCTTTGCCTTTCAAATAACTTTAGATCCGTTTCGAGAACGAACGTTCAGCCAGTTCTTGAAATCAATTTCTCATCAATCTCAGTGGTGCTCTTTAATAATAATTTTATTAATTATTTTTTATATATACCTTCTCAGAGAAATATATTTTATCATAATTATTATATTACTAAAAGTAGAGAAAGGAACTAAATGATAAAAATCTGATCATCGCTTAAATCATTCTACCATTAATTTTTTTCCTATATTTTTTTTCAGAGAAATATATTTTTTATTGAGTGTGTAATCATTACACTAAAAATAGAATGGAATTAAATGATAAAAATCTGACCATCAATTATTATATCAATAATTTACCTATTTATCTATTTTTTTCTATATATTTTTCTCAGAGAAATATATTTTTTATTGTAATTATTACAATAAAAGAAAAGAACTAAATAATCATTTTTCTATCAATTTTTTTTCTATATATTTTTTCAAAAGAAAAAAAATATATATTTTATTGTAATTAATGCGCTAAAAGTAAAAAAGACTTAAGTAATAAAAATCTGATCATCAATTATTTTATCATCTATTTTCTTTTTACATATTTTTTAAAAATATGTTTTATTATAATTAATATGCTAAAAGAAAAAAATTAAATGATTGAAAATGACCATCAATTTTCCTTTTATATATTTTTTTCACAAATAATTACAATAAAGTATTTTATTGTAATCAATTTGCTAAAAATAGAAAGAAATTAAATAATAAAAAGGAACTAAATAAGCTGAAAATCTAATCAATTATTATTGTACCAAAAAGTCAATCTAGTCAATTGTTATAACAATCATTTTGCCATCAGTTTTTCCAAAATTATATCAACAAGAAACGCAAGTTGCAGATCCAAGATTTCGGAAAGTACGCGAACATCGGCCAAGGTCATGACATCATTGGGACACGCATATTTCCGGATATACCGTGGGTGCCGAAAGAGGCCGTGCATCTCTTTTTGTTCCCTTCATCTCGGCCGCGTGGATCGTCGAGAGTCGAATCGAAGCAAAGCCGGGGGAAACTTTCACTTCGCATGGTGAGGTCATCGTCGGTCCTTAAATATTCTTCGGCGTGACGCTTCACTTTCATGCGCGACCAACGCCTTCGAGAGTCGAAAAATCAAACGATTTTTAATTATTTAACGATCTCTTTTATGTAATACTCTCGAGAAAATTCGAGACTTATCCTCGTCCTCCTGCTCCTCAGGATTGTCATGAAGTAGGAGAGGCAAGACTCTTTAATCTTACAGAGGAGAACTCTTCGACTTCAAACGAAGAGTCCTCGATCGTCTCGCAATTTATTTTTGTCAAACATGATTAAGAAATTTGAAGTAGTTGAGAAAATGTTTTCATTTATGTTTTTTTGAAGTGACGTTAATTATTGGCCAATATTGAAGAGTGCTTAATAAAATAATAATGATCTGTCAATCTTTTTACTCTGTTTAAGCGTTCTATTCTTCTTTTTATCAAGACTCTATAAAATTTTGAAAGCAACGTGATAATCCAATTCAAGTCTTAGTTAAAAATAGCGACTGACAAGTTATGCAAATATCTGTGTCTTAACGCCAGAGTTTGTACAAATAATTATTACAATAGTCGTTGCATAAAATTTTTAGTAATTCTACTTAAGATACCAGTTCTTAAGAAAATTTTTATAAAAAAAATTGCTAGTCATTCTTTGCGCGATTGAATCACAGAAAGTTTTTTCAATCTTTTATAATACGTATTTGTGATAAATAAATATCTCAATTATAAAAATTGCACAAATAATATTTTATGGCACATTCTTTCATAAATTTAAAAAAAAATCGATTTTTTTCTTAGTCAAAATTTCATTCGCTCGGTAATCATTAAATCATTAAATTAAAAATTTGATTAAAAATTATTTAGCAAATTTAATCCCAAAGAAATAATTATTACCGGCACGTTCTGTATTCGCAAGACAATGAAACTGTTGCTTGCAACACTCGTCGCTCATGACATAAGCGAATTTTTCCTTAATGCAACATCGTCGATATAAATGCACGAATAAGCGCAATAAGTAGTCTGTAAAAGTGCCGGAGGACTTGTTTAGAACTGGTTGCGAGCAATTCTTATCTGATGAAAAGAATGCTCGCATGAAACGATTTTATGACCATATAATAACATCGCCGGATTTGCTATATTGATGAGCTTATTTTCTATTGAACCAAAATTATTAAAAACAAATTTATGCTTGAATAAATATCTGTCCTAAAAATAAAAAAAATA
Source organism: Cataglyphis albicans (assembly GCA_038406275.1). NCBI lineage: Eukaryota > Metazoa > Arthropoda > Insecta > Hymenoptera > Formicidae > Cataglyphis > Cataglyphis albicans. The sequence continues at coordinate 1,039,177 of JBCAUJ010000028.1, forward strand.
CTATTGCTAGAATATTAAATAAAAAATTGAATAAACATTCTATAATTTAAATTAAAAAAAAGAATATAATATGTAAAGCAAATCTTGTAAATAAAATATAAATATAAATAAAATATAAATAAAATATAAATAAAATATGAATAAAATGTAAATTTATTAACAATTTTTCTGAATTCTAATTTTTTAACTATAGATAAATTGTGTATATTGATTTCGTTTTCTATAATTTATATTTATAATTTTATGCTTTTTCTTTTGGAATGAGGTTTCCTCTTCGATGCTTACACCATTTTGTAAGGCTATCGAATTTTTTTTCAGAGAAAACTTGTTCCGCACGGCAATCAGAATTGCAGAAAAGTTAGACGCGAATAAACACATGATCGATAAATCGCTATATAACGCGCGAAGAAGACGATGGCACGAAGACCACGAGGAATTCTACGAGTCAATGGAAACGCGTTTGGTCCCTCCATCGTCGACATGGTCGACGAGTCTTGGTGTCAGTGAAGGTTAGGTATAGGTTCTTGCTCGGTGTCTGGTGACCCGATTTATGTACGACTGTCTCTGCGCTTCGGACGGTTGTTAAAATACTCTCGCGAAAAATACCGGACCCCGGTATAATTTCATACAAGGATCTCTTTCACTTCCAATTCTCCTTTCTTCTTTTTTCGAACGATATATTTTTTATTTGCAATTTAATATTAAATTTCGTTTATATCAATTATTTTATCATCAATTTTCTTCCTATACCTTTTTCTTTAGAGAAATATATTTTATTATAATTATTATTAAAAGTAGAAAGGGACTAAATAAGATAAAAATTTGATTATCAATTATTATATCAATTATTTTACCATCAATTCGCTTTCTATACATTTTTTTCAGAAAAATATATTTTATTGTAATTATTACTAAAAGTAAAATGGATTTTTTAATTAATATATATATTTGTCATGATCATCTGTTGACAAATTAAATGACTGGCAAGTATCGCAATGATAATTATTTTTTTTGTGAAAAATCGTATCAATTGAAAAATATATAAAAAAAATTTGTATTCAACATTTTTCATTTAAATCTCTATTTAAAATAATTCACGCATTTTATTCGAAATTTATGCATCTGCTATAAACAAAGTATATTTGTATTATTTCTTATAAAATTTTTCATTATTCTAAAAGTATTTGGATATCTACTAACTTGCTTATATTTTCATTAAAAATAATTCTTTGATCAATTATATAGTTTGATCGATCAAATTTATATATCACTTCTCGAGCTGTTTCGAACACGGACATTCGCCTTTGAAAAGGATTAAACCAAGGTAAACTCTTATTGTAAAGCCTGACCGTCAGTTTTTGCCGAGTGTCGGCGTCCCGGTTATGCGACCGCCAGGTGCAACATATTAATACTTGTGTCCCACGAGTTTGCGATCGTGTCACTGCTTCCACCGTGCTGAGAATAAAGTTTGTCCTCGCACATTCGCACGCGTTTCCCTCGACCTTTCTAGTACCGTTTCACTCATTTCAAGACTATTGTGAATTTCGTAAAAAAGTTTTTAATTCCTCTACCTTTTATTTTTTTCAAATTAGACATTGCAAGGAGGGAAGCACATACATTCTTCCAACAATACTGTATGCATTTATTGAGTAAGATGAATTATTTCTTTTGTCGAGAAAAATTAGATCGTGATAAAAAGTTTCCTAGAATTTATTATCCAGTATCAGCTACGAAGAACGCAGAGAGAAGGTTTACACGAGGCCGATGCCAGTATTTCTGGCATGCGTAGATTGTGTTCGCCTTTATTTTTCCGGTGGCTACCGCCTATAGTACACACTGTGCATAGCGAGAACTGTTACTATTCTGCTGTACGAACTTTCGAATGATATTGAAATATTCAAGCAGCGTATCTCAAGAAATTCTGACCAGTCCAGCGTTGAAATCTCAATTAAATGAGATCAATTTTTTGAATATTGATATTAGGAGGCTACTGTGTAAATTACAAATATTTCGCAATAATTTTATAATGCAAGAAAAAAGTTTAAGAAATAAATAATATAATATATAATAATATAAATAATAATATGTAATAATAAAATAATATATAATAATATATAATATAAATATAAAATAGAAATATATAATAAAAATGGAATATATAGAAATATAAAATAATATATAATATAAATAATAAGAACTAAATAATATAAATAAATTCAATCAATATAAAAAATTAAAATGTAAATAAAATTAAAACTGAAAAGAAGAGGTGTAACTTAGAAAATTACATATTCACAAAGTGCTACATTTTATCGAGAAAGGATAGTTAAACCATCAATAATTGCCCTTAGAATGAAGGAAGAGCTCGTGAAATAGCTGTAATTATTGGCAAAACCACATGCTTCCTGGCTGTAGTTAATTATTCTTCGAAGGATTAATCATGTCAAACGTGATGCATATACATGCGATTGGCAGGAGATGCAACACATATTTATGAATGATTTCAAACTCTGAAATGCATTTACACTCGCTTATCATAGATCAGTCGATATATCGCTCATTCTCGCCACTAGAATACAAAATAAATTGTGTAAATATATATATATATTTTTTTTACACATATATAAATAAAAATAACAAGAATTTTGCTTCCTTTAAAAATATATAAAGTACCTATTTATTACGGAAATATTCGTTTCACGAAAATATAATTTCTATCATCTGTCACTTTAAATCACACACATTGATCGATAAGATATTTCAATATTACTTAATCATTTTGATTTATTTAGAAACTATTTCTTTTTCTTCTTATTTTTCGTACGAACTAAAGTGGCAATAGAGCTCATCTTATACAAGGTGCACCGCCAGGAATTGAATTGCAATTATAAGGTTCGATTGCAAGTATTTGCGCACTCGACTAATTAAAGTCTTTAACGTTCAAGCGATTATCGGTATGTTCGTATACATGCAAAACATCCGTCATCCTCTTCCTCTTGTTGCATTCTTGCGCTCGAACATACATTCTCGTAATCGTGCCGCAACTGTTACCGCGTGCGCGAGCGATCGGTTGCTCTCTGGCTTTCTTCGGCAATTATCTGAGTTAAGGAAGAGGGATTTGACAAAAGGCCGACTTTGAAAGGCCTTCGCAAGACTTTCTTGAGATATATTATGGACTTTCTACTTGCTCAAATCGCGACCACTCGCTATCGAGAACGGTCATTAATAATGATATATGTATGTATAAATGACGCCTTAGAAATTAGCCGGCGTGATATCTACAAATTTAATATTTCACATATTAAATTTGTACATGTATAGCCTCATATTTATGCAAAATTAATATAAAAAAAATTAATACATTGCTCATTATGTTAAAATTGATATATATAGTGTTGCAATTTTAATGATCAGCAATATATGATAAAAATTATTTTGATTTTTAAATTATTTTCAAAAAAGAGAGATAACATAATTTATTATTATTAATATTTAATCATTTTTTAAAGTATTTTACACATATATATATAAGGTTTAGAATAAAAATTTATGATATTTTAAAAAGAGATATCATATTAAATAATATTATTATTATATGCTATTTTATTGAATTTACAAATAATTTATGTAAGAAATATAATTTAGATATAATTATTAAAGAAATCTAATAATTATATCTAAAATTTATTATAAGAATATTTACAAAAAATTAAAGTTAAAGCAAATTATTATTTAAAATCCTGATGAGATTATTATTGTACAAAAGATGTTTTGTTACAGCAAAATATCTTTTATTATAACACAAATATAGTCGATAGAAAAAGATAGTGTTGGCATATCCAAGATTTATACCGAAGGTAATTCTACAAGTTTGCATCTCAAAACAACCGCTGTTTTATGCAAATAACAAGAAATTATCTCTCTCTTTCTCTTTCTGATAAAAAAATACGTCGCGTATTTTAAAAAATGATGCACTAATGATCGCTCTAATATCTTTATACATGCAAATGCGCACAGCTTTCTCCACAATATCATATATATATATATATTAGAAAAAAGAAATATTTATATAACATCTCAAAAGCACTTTCCCCCCCAAAAACTTTAATGTGCAATGTTAAAAAATTATATTTAGAAAAAAAAAATGCATAATATATATATTAATCAGTAATTTCGAAATTATCTCATTTGGAATTATCGCGGACATTGTAAGCATTCTTGCTCCAAGATGTTTATTGCGTCATTATAGAGGAATGGTTTAAAATAAATTCCACAAGTGTAATTTTTTATCTAGGAAGCTATGGATACTCTTGGCGACATATCTTCGATTTCATGGAATACTTGCGAAAGATTCTGAATCCCTAATGATTTCGCAACTGCTATTTTATAGATCTCTTGCTATCCTTCGATCTCTTAGATATCTTAGAGCATTGATCATCATATTACATTTCGCGGAGATGTTTATATTTACTATAATGCTCCAGAATTAATATAGTTTTTATATATTTATATATTATTTATTAATTAATTATTTATTTAATTTCCATGGTCCATTAATTAAAATGTAGATCGTAGGTATAGGAATATAGATTTAATTTTTTTTAATTTAATTTAAAAGAAAAAACATGAAGTAAATATATCTCAATCTGCCAATCCCGGCGCGTACGGCGGGATCTCGCATTGAACTCACCAGCGCTCATCCAGAGGCACAGCGTCGCCGCCACGACAGGCAACCAGACCGACATCGCGCTACATTGATGATCCACGACGATGATGATCTGCGAGAAATCCCGGCGTCACTCCATTCGATACGTGTCTCATTCGATCTACACGATCCCACTCAACTTGTCTCGATATTCACAAAGATCACTCTCCTTTAATCTTGACACATACCATCCATCTGATCTCTATACATAAATCCTCATTAAAGAAAATTGTGATAACCAGACTTCTGTACCAAATATGGTACTTAAAAGAAGAAGAAATCCAGTTCGAAATCCGGGATCGATATCGAGTTCAACCACGGTTGTTGATAAAGTCATTGGTTATCATGAATGTCATCACTCTTAACGCTATTATATTTATGCCATAATTCTTTTTATCAATCATCGCGCAAATTTGCTCTGATTCTATCTTCTCTCTATGCAATTTTTCCGACATATCACTGCGCTTTCACTAATAAACTGCGATATATTTCTTGATATCGACTCGATACCCATTCCTACTCCGATCAAATGTTCCGATTAATCGTTGTAGGGAACGATCTTAAAATGTCATTTGAATCCCCAACATATCGCGCAAATCGATGTACAACTCTCTTGGAATCCGATGGCGAATCAGCGATCGTCGCTACTTTCCCTGGATTCTTGAAAAGTTATTTATCATTTCGATAAATTATTTTAAAATATTGTTATAATACAATATATTTTAATAACGACAATATCGTAATTAAATCTAATCGATTATTTTATTGTATTCCAATATTAATAATATTATATTTATCAAGCAGCAATCAATCTTTTTGGCTACTGGCTACTGATAATCAATCTTTTTCACGATTCTTTTATCGGACTTTTATCGGAGCTGAACGCGGTCCCGGGGATCGCAACGAATCTTCAAGAGTATAATTCTTGGAGAGATCCTATACACAGATTTCTGAACGTCCTCCTCGGATTTTTGGACGACGAATTGCGCACTAAGACTTGCACATCCTCGCGCGAGATGATCAGAGGATCCAGAGAGACGGATCCGACGATAACTGGCGAACGAAGCGCCGAAGACTGTTGGGGCCGCGACGTCGCGACCTGTTCCTCGACCATGCTCGGCGAACTGATACAGTGATGTATATCAGTATGGGCCTTCCGGGCCCGTGATATAAAAAAAAATTGAAATTTTTGACACTGGAAAAAATTGCAAAAGCAAAAAAAAATGTTTGTCATATCAAAAACCAGTCGTATCTTTTTATTACTTTATTATTATTATTATTATATTAAGAATTGTGAGAAATTGTAAAAAAGCAAAGATTAAGGGAATTGTTTTCAAAGATTAAACAGAGAGAATCACATTAAAAAAAATAAATTTTTTAAAAGTCACATTCTGATAAAATATGCAACTTTTTGTTTATAAATATATTGTTTATATATATATATAATTTTTTGTTTTGTATTTTTTAATTATGATAATTGCCTTTTATCTTTTACTAATTAATTAAAAACAGAAATAAAATAAAATATCAAATAAAATTTAAATGCGTCAAAACCAACAGGCGCTCAAAACTATGAAGGCGATGTCGATCTGTTAATGGCGCCATCGTCATCGTTATCGTGCAAGCCGCAACTGTCGGCTGGAGAAAATGAGCCACCAGTGGCGTAGAATTCCTTATTTACAATCAGTTCAATGGCGGATCTGTCATAAAATTAATAAAACATAAAGTTTTAGAATCTAAAGGAAACCGCTTTAGATCTTATTGTCAGTGCAATTTTTTTTAGCATTTGTTTATGTAAATATATATTTTCTCAAGAGAAATTAGCTTCTTATCAATAAACGCAAATTTTAATTTATAGTACATATTTAAATACATATTAATGTATATATTAATTATATATATAATTTTTTACATAATTTGACTTATAGTTTATAATCTTGTCTTTTAAAAAAAAAAGTTCAAGTATAACACCCTATACATTGAATCAGAAATTAGATTTCAGAACAAGTGACAATGAAGTTGTCTACAGATTGCAGCCAAGAATTAAAATCTCAATTGCTCTAGTGAGAGGTAAATATAACCCTCTTTCTAAACCAAACAAGGAAATATTCTTTTTTTTTTTTCGTTTTCCAAAATTGATCGGTAATATCGCGATTTTATTATAATGTGATGGATATGTCGAACAAAGTGCGACAAAGACAGGAGTACGGTACTTGCTTGTGTTTCTCGGTGATGGGCCGAAGGAAGCTCAGGATCTCGGTAATTACATACAATTGATGAATCCTTTAATCGGTCGATCTAATCGATGAATCTGTTGATAAGTAATCGTCCCCACATCCTCCCTCTTGCTCCGACGCTACGTTTGCTTTCGCGCTACATTTTCAGGTAATTATCATTATTATATGTATGACCTATAATATATCCCTGTCGCGTATCACTAATAACTTAATCACTAAAGTAAAATCTGCGTCTCCAGATAAGCGCGGTTAGCTACCCGGGCGATGCATCCAGTATTATGTCGGAGAAAAAATATCCAGCTATTTCCGGCGCGAAAAAATTGAAGAATGCTTCTCCTTCGAGGCAAGATGAAAATCCGATTGCTTCGACGATATCATCGAATTCGATTAATGTCGTAAAAGATTATACACATGATGAATTCGTCGAAATACAAGACAATTTCTTGCAAAGGATCGATTATCGCGGATATCCCTATTATAGGTGCAATTTCATTTATTAAGAAAGTAATACGAAATTTATGATAAAACACACATGTCCTTTAATTTCCAAAAACATTTAAATTGAAAATGTCACTTTCAATTGACGTAAAAATAATAATTGAAGAAATATTATTTTTAATTCTTGAAACTTTTATTGATTTTCTGTCTCTCTTATTTTTTTATATTTTTTTCTTGCTACTTTATTTCGCTGACTTTTCGATAAATTTACTATAATTGAAGAGTTAAATAAGTGAGATTTTTTATGATTCGCGTTACAAAAGTGATAAAACTGATAGTTTTCAAGATGCCATTTTAGTCAAGGATGTAGGAATATCCTGTAATCTTTTAAATAATAATCCTATCGATTCTGATATAACGATTTCGGGAGTTGAGAGTTACCTGGTCAGGCAACTTAAACTCGAGTACAACGAATTATCGAGTATCACGAGAAAGATAAATGCGTACACCAAAGATATATTAAACACCTTAGCATCGAGATGCAAGAGAAAAGATCAAGTTCTTCGAAAAGTGGTACGAAAATCTTAATAGTGATTTAATTTTCGAGTAACTTCATGAAATATCTTTATATATTAATGTATCATCCTTGTGTTTTTATACCAGCGACAGAGTTAATAATTACAGTCAAAACTCGTCATTACAACTTTCTTCAAGAAGCTTTTATTACAGCATGTAGCATCGAAGCATGTAATGACATCACAATATGCAAACGAAACTGAAAATCCCTGTTTAAAACTAAGATTTTTCAACAATGCGATGAGAAAATATCGAGCATCGAAAATTGACGTCAGTAAAAGTTTCGCTGAAAAAGAAATCGTTAACGAAAAAGTAGATGGTAATGTATATTAAAGTCATATATATATACAGGGTGTCCGAAAATTCGCGCAACATCCTTTAAGGA
>JBCAUJ010000028.1:1048596-1082896 GCA_038406275.1 Cataglyphis albicans
TATACATATATACATATATATATATATGTATATATATGTATATATACAAATTGTATATAGATAACGCTCGTAAGCGGGTTGAGCATAGTATACTGAACACAAAAGTTCTTTATCATTTTTTTTTTTTCACATATAAAATAATAAATGCATATATAGATTTTATTTAATTAATTACATTTATTTTTAACAAATGCATATTTATGTGAACAAAATTATCTATAAATTATATAAAATCATGCCAAAAAAATGGACATAACATAAAATTTTAATGATGTCGCAAAATTATACTCTTTTAAAACTAGATAATAAATAAAATCGCTTGTTAATAAATTTTAAAAAATAAAATAATCGTACTCCAACATAAACGTTTATTAAATAATTATGAAAAATACGTGAAGCAAAAATAAATAAATTCTATTTGCATAAAAAATTGAAATTTACTAGCAATACGTTTTTTCAAAACATATTCTCTCTTCAATCTTTTTGTTAAATAAGTTTTCCAGAGTCTTTACATATACAATAAAATTGCCATTTATATATAAATTATCATATAATATATAGATATAATAAATAGATTTTTGTATAGAGAGAATCATACTGTGTATAATCGAATGAGATGCTTATTGACTAGTTGAAAATGAGACCATTTGATTGATCAGTTATACTGATTACTGTAAGTCTAAGTATCCCTGATTTAAGTAGTTGTATTCAAATAAAACTCTCTTAGAATCATGTTCTAAAAAAAAAAAAAAAAAAACAATATGATCATTTAAATCTATGTACTCTTTAGCATAATGTAAATAAACATTACATGGAAGAGAAAATTATTTACATAAAAGACTAAAAATTTCAAATCCATTAAAAATAAAAATCTAAACTTTTTTTAGAACTTAAAATTTTTTAAATTTAGTAAAATACCTTTTAGATGTCTTATGATTAAAATGTATTTGAATTTTTCTGTAGTCAATGAGTAATGGTAGAAGTTGACCCATAATATTGCAAAATTCTTTTAAATAAAGTTTGTTTCACTGATATTGTTTTTTTTTTGTCGTTTTAATTGTTGTTTTACATTTTGCAATTTCCTTTGTAATAAACAAATCTTGTTTCTGAGTATCTGTTCTTGCAAATAACTTGATAATTTAGAGTCTGTTTGTATTTTTTTATTTTTTCTATCAAATTCAATCTGCGTCTGCTGATTCTTTTGTTTTTTTTTACTTTTAATTTGATTTGAACTATCAATTGATGAATGTATATCTATAAAATAAATAGAATTTCTAATATTAACATATATCAAAGAAATAAAATTAGTGACATCTTTACCATCGTTATTTGAGAATGTCTGATTGTCAGAAATTAATAATGATTTATGTGCTAAATAATCATCTAATGGTATTGGAAATGCATGTGGCTGCAATCGATTTCTCAAATCATTCAAAAACATTGACGATTTGAAATGATTTTCACAAACACGATAATTTTTATATAGATTTTCTGTCGAGGTTTCAATAATACGTCCACAGTTTCTCAGCCATAACTTAGATCTGAAAAATCCAAATATATACATATGTATAAATAAACAAATAAGCTTAAGAGTTCTTAAGTGAATTTCATACTTTCGTAACAAAAATTTCATATTAAAAAAATCACTCTTACCTTTCTGGATCTCGCGGAAAACGAAAAAAACTGAGCCCAGGAACTCGTCCAGAAATATTCGAGCATTCTTTCATTGCACAACTATATCCGCCTTTAATCATTGTATTATACTTTATTTTTTCTTTATATTAGAAATAAATATTTTTAACACCATTTATTTTCTATAATTTCAAATTATCACAGCAAAAACAACAGATTACAGGTTATAATACGTGCATAGACGCTGCCATGTGTTCAGTTGGATAATCGACGCATGCGTACTAAAAATTTTTTTATTGAAGCCTAATCAGCCATAGGAGAAGAAAAAATAAATATTTTTCTGAAAAATTTTACTCTTAAAAACAAATCATATAACGAAAATCTGTTTATTAAATGCGATATATTTAATTTACGTATTTAATTAATTAAAATAGCATTATGAGATCGTTAAGGGATTTAATAAGAAACTTTGATAGGTTATTTGATAACCAATACTGTTCGTGCAATACGTAATTTACATTTATATTTCGAATTTTATTTCGTTGTTTTATCTTATATCAATAAGATCGAAAAGCACGACGTAAATATGATTCCGAACAACTGCGAGCAAAACAGGCTTTGGAAAAATGTTAAAATAAACGGCGAAGATCACATGATTTGTTTCATGAAAAAGTACGAGTCGTGGAAAGTTCTCTTAACGAATCTAGTAGAAATTTGGGTGGAGACTTTGACAGATGAAACTGTGCTCCACAAATTTCAGGTGCTCAAATAAATTATTTTATAGTTATGTGTGATATATTACTGCGCTTATATATATTGTACATAGTGTATGTTGAAATGAAATTTCAATTATTTGTTATACGAAAGAAAAATGAAGATTCATAATTAAAAAATTAATATGTAGTTTTCTTAAGTTTTTTTTATACTTATATATACATATAATATATATTATGTCGATTTTTAGATCTTGAATCCTCTCTTAAATCTTGAAGCTGTTGACTGGAAGCAGATGGTAATGGATATGTTAAGCGATATTTCCAAATATATACATACATATACTTTAGAACATTCCACATGTCAAATAGAGCTGCGGAAAGATCAAGATTTTGTAAAATTAAGATTCTCGTTAGATCTTCTCAAAGAAACGCCGCAACAGTTTTGGGAAAATGTGACGATGCCTCTCTGCTTGTCATCAATGGAACTGATTCGCCGATATGAAATTCTGCTGGATTTAGTAAAACAAAAAGATGAGGAAATTGCAGAATATAAAGCAGAAGGTGCAGAGTTGATTAGGAGTAAGTATTTTTTGTATATAGCATATATAGCATATATATTGATATTCTTCCAAACAGCTAAAAATAAAGTTAAAGTAAATTCAGTTGAATATAAATTAAGCATCCTTATTTATATCTTATAGAGTATATTGCTACAAAACCATTCAGCGAAGAATTGTTTCACAATGATACTACTGCACCAACTGCAATTGATTTTATAAGAACTTTCCAATCTATGTTCCATTTTCATAATGAAATAATCTTGTCAATGCCATATGCAAAGATAGAATCTAGAAAATCTTTGAACAGTGCAAGGTACAGTATAATGCTATATTAAGTATACTATATTTATTACGTTTATTTTTTATTTTAGTAATAATAATTCGCCAAAGATTGATGAAAACATTTCACCTGATTCTAAAGACGAATTCGTAGAGAAGCTAAAACAAGAAAAGTCGAATGAGCAAAATCATTCAAATATCAAAGAACAAGAAGCAGGTCCCTCCAACAAAATTCCAATTCCAAAAATAAGCAGCACATCTCATAGGATACATAAACTAAAGAAGAATAAGAAAACCTTGAGCAATTTTATATCGTAGTAAAATATTGTTTACAATTATTAAGTTTTAGATCTTTGTGTAAATTTGTTAATACTGAATTTATTGAAAAAAAAAAATATTGAAGAGATATATTTATATATAATTTTAATCTAAGTCTTTGAAGAATGAGGTCACAAAAATTAAATAAAATATAAATGAATATTATAATGTTATATATAGAATATATAAAACGGATTCATGCATAAGAAATAACAGCATTTTATATATATACTAATTGAACAATAATTTTGTAACTGTTTTAACACCATATATAAAATGTAATATATATATTTTTAACGACTAAAGAATTGTGTTAAGATTAAAATGCAAAAAAATTGGGCTCGTCCGGGATTTGAACCCGGGACCTCTCGCACCCTAAGCGAGAATCATACCCCTAGACCAACGAGCCTCACTGAATATGTGATCATGCATACGGGATATCGAATTTTATTATGCTAACAATATACATGCATATGTGTATATGCGCACAAGGCTTATCTATGTCATTAACGGCGCGATAATACACTCTGTCTCTCTATTTGCGTGGGGCAATGTGCCCACATAACGCGCAACATGGCGGGTTTCAGTCAGCAAGACTTCAACAGGAGTGCGTTGACGCTCGATAATGGACGGGTAATTATAAAAGAAATCGATTTTAATTGCACACAATAACATATTTAATCAGAATGTACATATATAATGATATGTATCGACTGATATAGATCTGCGCTTTCCAACTGCACTCTCTTGCACTTTTTGTTATCGTAAAGTACATACTTGAACTTGAAAGAAAAAAGGAAATATGAAATGCGTAGGAGATAATAAAGAGTAAATCTTATTTTAAATATCTATTTCTTTTATTAGAGTATAAAATTATATTTATTATATTATTATATTATTATATAAAATCTATGGAATTAAATTAGTTAATATAAAGTCTTTCACTATCTTTGTAATATATATATTACATTTTAGAAAAGCTTAAATTTTTGATAAATAAAAAAATATTAATAAAGATTGTCAAAAGTTTAATTTTTTTTTTTTACAACAACAATCTTATTTTCTTATTTTTAAAATTGATTTTAAAGTTTACACTTTTTTTACATTTTTATATCTTTCTTTTTATTTTTCTTTTATTTTCATTTTCTTCTTATCGATAATTAAGGCTTGGTACACCGGGCAGAAAGCAGAAAAGATTCCCAATGGATTGGTGGGAGTCGTCGGTCACAATTGTCTCGGCTTGGATCTCTCGTTCAACGAACTGACCACCGTTTCCGGTGTAAAGGATTTCGAGCAACTTCAAGAATTGATTCTGGACAATAACAAACTCAACGATCTCAAAACGCTGCCATGTATTTCGACTTTGACTACGTTGAGTCTGAACAACAATAAGGTAAGCACTATTTGGAGAGATAATAAAAACAAATAAAATTCTTATATAAAAATACTGTAATTTAAAAAAAATTTATATATATTAAAATTCAGTCAGAAAGTTATTAAAACAATATATTTTCTCTGTTTAAAATTTTACTGTCATTTGTTAGAGGCAATTTTGTTTTTAATTTTTTATCGCAAAACAATTTTTAACAGAAATATTTTAATATAATTTTTTTCGAGATCTATTTAGAAGATTTTTTTTTTTTGTATATACGATATGAATTTTCTAACAAATAATATCTCTTTTTTTTTTAAGAAACTAGAGAATTTTAAGATATATATTTGAATAAAGAGAACACAAAGAGACACACTTTAAATTTATTATTTAAAAATACCTTTTTCTAATGTGCCTATAAATTATTTTATTTTATTTTTTTTCAAAGTAAAACATATATATAGAAGATATGTCAAGTCCTTATGTAAACTATCCTTTTGGATTTCTGCATTCTTTGAAAACAAAATTATTTATTATTTATTATCCTTCTTATAGATCTTCAACATTGACAGAGCTCTAGAACGGATACGAGAGTGCTGTCCTAATATAGAATACGTGAGTCTCTTGGGAAATCCCGGCTGTCCCGATCAGCTCACCAACCCGATGTCCACCGACGAAGACGATTATGAGCGCTACAGGCTTTACGCCATCCATACTTTACCTCCGACTCTTCGTTTCCTGGACTCGCGAAGAGTCACTCAGCAGGAGAGACTGAACGCTAAGGATCGTGGTAGATACTCCAGGACGATCAAGTTCGTTCCGGAGCTGGTACATAAGTTCGTACCTAATTCGACACACACCGACAACGAGTTCGATGACATATACTTCAACATCCATTACACACCCTTGCCAAACTCGCTACGTGCTCCTCAGGATCACAAGGGTGTGTATAGTCATCAAATTAGATTGTTCAATTATAACTGTCAAAGTTTATTTTGAAAAAAATATATATATATTGTACAATGCAATTTTAAGAATTTTAATTTGTAAAATTGCTGAATTCTTTGAAAATTTATATTTTCTAATAAATGTCCAGATATTAATGATAAATTTTTTTTTGCCAGGCGCGTATGGCAAGTGCAAGTATCGATACTCTGGCAAGAATTCGGAGGGCAATCGATTCATCTCGAATAACGATCTCTAATTGAGAAAGAATTACACGAATATATTTTTAAATGTGACCTTAAAATATCGAGACGATTCTCCTAATCAGGTATGATTGATAGTGAAACATATTATCAACGCAAGATCCTAATCTTAGATTTCGACAAAACATTATTAAAATTTATCGCACGAGAAATACGATTAGTATTATCGATTCAGATGATATATGCAAGACTTAATATATCATATGATATTAATTAAATTTTGATACAAAAAGTGACTCCTTTAATATATCAATTGAAATTTACTTTAAAAAGAGATATATGTATTTCACAATACTTTTTTTCGCAAAAAATAAGATTAAACTTTTCAATTAAAAAACGTAATAAAAAAAAATATATATATTATTAAAAATGGTTGAGAACAAAATTAAAAAATTAAGATTATAAATAAAATTATTTCAATCATCGTGCTACTATATATATAAAATTTCAAACTAAAAATAAATGTATATTTTTTTATACAATAATTCATATAACTTCGTTCTTTTTTTAGATAAACTTCTTCGATGGTAACATTTCATGCTTTTTCTCGAATAACGTGCTTAATTTACGTTTATAAAGGCGCTTACTCGCAGTTAATAAATCACACGAAGCGTATACGAGTAAACGTATAAAATTTTTATTATCATATACACACCGACGAACGACATATAAATAAATGTCTGATTCTCTAACATAAGTTTTTAACATTACATTCCGTAATATTAAGTACTCTAAGTGGACTAATATATATATAGAGTAACTTGGGGATTTTATCGAGATAGAAAACGTAACGGGTTATCGTAAATAAATTCTTCGAGTTTCTATTGCTATTGGTCCGTAAATATGCTAGACGTACAATTATCGCAACGACTCTAAATTTAGTATCTCGAGAATATCGAAATCTTATGTATGTATATATAATTATATATATATATATATATATATATATATATATTTCTCAGAGAATTTGTGTTAGTTTTAAATCTACCACACAAATATTGGTCCTGCAAAAAATAGCTGAATTAGAAATTTAAATAAGAAATTTAATTTACTTACATTATAAATTCCTTATATTCCCTCCATCATGTTTGGCTTTATAATTCCTACCTTTGTTATTTTTCAATTATTCTATTTAAATCTCACAAGAGATAAATCAAAGAAATCGCTTTCTTCTCGAGTCACATGTTTAAACTAAAAATTTCCTATTTTAAATATACCTTACTTAACAATATAATTTACGCCAAGCGCTAGAAATTGACAGACAATCAATATATATCTAAGTTAAACTTTTTTTATTCATCTATTTCTTTGCAGGGAGCTTACGCACATCACTTGAATCCCTACGTAATGTTAAAGGCAGTTTTATATAGTTTCCTTTCGTTAAAACCCTGTTTTTAGGAAGAGAGAAAGTCTTTTATAGCTAACAATACGCAACAACTTACGATGTCACACTCACAAATATAATCGAAGGTATAAGAAAACAATTAAGTACGAATATACGTCAGTCCGATCATTCGATTTATGATGGAACATTCGATACGTATTTATAACGCTTCAGCATTTAACGCTAATTGTGACTGAAATTATCGAATGCTGTTTAAGACAGATATCGAATCTCACATAACATTT
This sequence comes from Cataglyphis albicans, assembly GCA_038406275.1. Classification (NCBI taxonomy): domain Eukaryota; kingdom Metazoa; phylum Arthropoda; class Insecta; order Hymenoptera; family Formicidae; genus Cataglyphis; species Cataglyphis albicans. The sequence continues at coordinate 1,056,311 of JBCAUJ010000028.1, forward strand.
AACGCTAAATACATACAGAGGGATTAAAAAAAAAAGAAAAGAAAATCAACGCATTTAACGTAATCGTATATCATGAATAGGAGCTTGTTACGGTCATTTTGGAATTACCGGAAGAAAACTTCATTTTTAGATACGTACGTACACATGAATGGCGAGTTTCCTTTATATACGTATATGTATATTTAAATATATCTATGAAAATGTGTTCGCGCTCAAATTGTGAAAAGGGAAGCGGTCATATTTAAATGTCTTAAATACACCGTTCCTTCGCTCACTCGCTCCAGAGACTCATTCATTTCTATTGTATCTATTTGCTGGAAGCATCTATCTTTCCAAGAAAGGAAAGTGTCCACAAAATTCAAAACGCTGAATTCTTTACTTATAAGTCTCGAATAACTTACTCGGCAGGTAAAAGGCAAATGGACGAAAGAAATGTATTGTATTTTTATAAAATTCTTGGATTCTCCATTGCATATATAAATTATTATCCTTTATTTTCAGTGAAAGAGAATTTTTATAAGGATCCACTATTTCATCGATTTTTCTTGAAAAGAATATATTTATAATAACTTCGTTTGAATTGTCATTCAACGGTCATAACTATTAGCTTCGATGACAATAGTTATCACGGAGATAAAGTTTTTCTAATTGTAAGATATTTAGGAAATGACGTTCTCCACATTTGCATGTATGGAAATTGACAAATACACAACAATTACCAATGACAAATTATTGATAAATTATCAATAATTGTTTATGTTGTTTTATATCAAGAGACAGGAGTTTTAGTATCTCGCGCCAAGAATCACGTGCAGCCACAATCTTGATGCGACAGGATTAAAAGGATTTGAGTCAAATCGATCAGTGGCCTCTGTGGAATGTTTTTTCAAAACGATTAAAAATTTAGGAAACATCTCCGCTTCAAGTATAAATAAATCATCATCATCATTTGATCATGTTTGAAATACTGGTTATTTTATAAACATTATATATTAAAAGACCAGTAATGTATATGAAATGAAAGACTCTGATGTTAAGTATATATGATATTAAATATAGTATGAAATAGCTAATTAAGAGCTAATTAAGAGCCGTCGCGATAAATAGTGCGCAAATTATTTTTATATATGCTTATTATGAGGCTTATTTGTTTTTGCTTTCACAAATAATCAATTGCTTTTTTAATTCTTTACGTTTAATATATTTTTTTGGCAAAGCTTGGGAGTTTTTTAAATTTTCAATATTTTTCTTCAACTATTCTATCTATTTCTTATAAGTTTCTTGCCGTTTGATTTGGTCCTTCAGTGCATAAATCGCGCTATTTTTTTCATTGATTTCACTCTCAACTTCTTGTCTAAACCAGTTATTTACTTCTTCACCTTTTCCTTGATTTCTGTAAGATTATTGGTATTGGGTCCCTTAATGCAACTTGAAAATTAAATTATTCAATTTTATTCTGTAGAGATATAGGATCTATGATGCTGTCATTGTTTGTGAAAATGAAATCTATCTTGTATATATTTGTTATCCGTTGTTTTTTCTCGAAATTGTGAACAAATCTTTGATCTTTTAAGTCATTGTATCAAGCATCTGATGTGAAAAATATGTCCATGTGGCACGTGGAAAACATCATCGGGCGATACTAATAATTCGCTACAAATTACACACTATATTCATTTTATATTTTTGATAATCAAGAACTTCTTATTTTCCACGAAAAAAAAAGAATGATTATTCCGAATGTTTTCGAAAAAATTTCGAAAAAAAAATATACATCTATATACCGTTTTGCAAAAAAAAAAGACCTAAGTAATAAAATCAAAAATTTAGAACCGAAATTAATGTGAGTTTCTGCAATTCTATTTTTTGAATCTTTGTCAAAATAACGCATTGAACAAAAAAAAAATTGGAAGCACTATTGATTATTTGAAAAAATAAAAAAATAAGCCTTCATAATAAACAAGAAACGTATATAAATATAATCCGCGCACTATTTACAGTGATCAGCTTTTAATTAGCCCGCTATTTCTTATTTAGATATTTATCAGAACCTTTCAATTCATATATATATATATATATATATATTCCTTTATATTATTATTTATTTAGTATTTTCATCAAATTCTAAAATTAATAATCTTAAAATATAAAAACATAATTCGGTTTTTCCGTTCATTTGCTTTTTGCAATTTTTCAAATATATTCGCAATATGTATTTATATATATATGTATGTATATATATATATATATATATATATATATATATATGTAACATAATATTATAATCTTTTTTTATTTTTATAGCTATTGACCTACAACGCGCATCTGTAGAGACTAAAAATTTTAGTGAATTATTTTTGCACTATCAAATTATTTTTTAGATATCTTTTTTTTTGTGAGATAGAATTTTGCAAAATTTGAAAACACTTGGCGATTCAACGTTTGGAAGTTGACGAAAGAACTTATTCGCCATTTCTAATTTGTTTATTCGCGGATAGCGAAGAACTTACACTTACGTGTCCGCACATGCTGATTATTCTGTCAGCTATTTGTAAGGACGCAGTTTTTTTTCCTAACTCCCGTTTCAGGATTCTTAAGAATATATATTTTAATCCAACGATATCCTCGATGACTTATAATATTGCACGAATTTTTATTAATTAATTAAATTACTTGCACAGTATATTCATTAGGATGCTTTTGTAATAATTGCTATCGAAAATAATAAGGAAAAATATATAACATAAAGCAGCTTCAAAATGGAAAAGAATTATATATCTCGCTGTAATTTTCATAATTTGAAAATATGCGAAAAAAAGGAAAGTACGGTGGTTATGAAAATAAAATAAACAATATTTTTTTTTTAAAGATCCAATAACATCAAAATTAAACAAATTGTATCTAATAATATAAAACTTTTCAATTTGAAAAATTCATTTGAAAAATATATAAATATTAAAGAACTTAATCGCAGCACGAATTCGCCACAACTTTTCATGTTTGGCACGTCAATTATGTTAATGTAGTTGTTACGAATTCCAGCATAAAATAAGACATAACGAAAAATACACAAGCGAGCAATAGAAAAGTCTAATGTATTGCCAATTCTTTCATCATTTTTATCGCTTAACAATTCAAAGAAAAATGATTTATGAAATTAACTTATATTTTCTAATTTTCATCAAGATATTATATTTTTTTTAGAATAGCCAAAGTGTGGCAATAAAATAAAAGCAAAATATAATTAAAAAGAAACCAGAAAGTAACTATTTTGTGCAATGTGCGATCTCAGAAAAAATTATATGTATAACAGAAATTTTATGCGAAACTTTCATATAAAAATTCAAAAATATATAGATTTATAGAAGTTAAGCGCAGACAACGTATAACAATAAAAAAAAAGGCAGAAAATCTAAATGAAATTAGTTCACACAATTATTATATCATATAATAATTGCCACCGGAACTGCGGCAATGATATATACTAAATGGATGATCTTCGCAGCGGAACGGAAGTTCGCAGGAAATTTTCCTCTAGGCTCGTTCAGACGAGTTTACGTTGCTCCCGAAGGCACTGATTTTTCGTTATTATTCACGATTATTTAGAATACGCTCATCGTAAGCGCGACACTTTTAGAGCTATGTACATACAATCGACTTGGACTAAATCGGCACTTCCGCACCTCGGAAATGAGAATCAGGGAGCGAATCCTTATCGCGTTCCGTCGCGTCGCTTTTGCTGCCTTTAAGAGCCGTTGCTCTTCCCGTGATTGTGCAAATTCGGCCTCAACGTCACCGCGCCCTCGACCCAGAAATTCGGCCTCTCCAGCATATTTTGCCACAGAGACAATTCGCGGCCGGTCGCGTCCATCCAGTCCACCGGCTTTCCATAATGCTTCCCTGAAATGAAGATTGTTAAAAGAAAACTGCAAGAAAAGATCTTTAACAGATCTTTGGAATATAGAAGATTGAACGGATAAAAATGACATTTCATAATTAAATTGTGCGTTGAGATTTTTTTTTTGGGGGGGGGAGAAGGCTATTATCTGTCGAGATAAATTCAATATCATTGAATTTATTATAATTATTATAATTTAATTTATAATACAAATTTATTAATATAAAATCAATTTATAATATGAATTTATTATAATTATTATAATTTAATTATAATTTAATTTATAGTAATAGTTATAATTATAAATTTATAATTTTCAAGAAAATTGAATTATAATAACTAAATAACTTGAATTTATTATAATTCAATTTCACACACACATTCACACGTGAAAAGGAAGATAATTATAATCTCTAGATAATTATAATTATAATTTCTTTAGATTATTTATGTGTATACGGCTCTTTTATACATACCGGTGCCAAGATTAAATCGAACCCCGCCGAGGAATTCGTTACTGGCAATTCGATCGTGGTCCCAGACTGTTAACTCTAATCCGCGTTCTGCCAATTCTTGCAAACTGACATCCTTGTAAATAAACGTGTGACCCCAAACCGGCGAACCGACAGATCTACGAACGACGCCGGTCTTCTGCTTACCGGATCGGCCTTTGTCGGGGAGCAAATAGCTGAAAGAAATTATTTATAAAGACTATAAAAGAATTTTAAAAAAAAAGCTAAAGACGAATTTTTAAAAATATTACGAATTTATGATCTAAATAAAAAAGTGAGGCGCAAAAAATAACAATAAGTTGCTCTTTATAAAAAATAAAATAAACTATAAATAACTTTGTAAATAGGAATTTTATTTTCTATTTTTATAAAGAAAGCATTTAACATAATAATATTTGAATCAAATAAAAAAAAAAATTAAATAAAATAAAAATAAGAAAATTAAAAAAATTGTCCAAAATATTTGAACTGTATTATTTTTCAATTACCTATATGTCTTAATAAAAATATACATATTGATAAGATTCAAAATGGGGGAGGGGGAGGGGGAGATGGAAAGAGTACCTTTTGCAAAAGGGATCGCAGGTGCCCGAATTCTTGCCGCGCGTTTGCAAGTTTCTGGCTTCCTTGACGAGCACGTGGAGCGCTCCGCGGCTCCAATTTTTTTTCGCCTTGGAACTTCCGCCACGTTCCGCGCCGCTCTCCCGTTCGCGTTCTTGCTGCGCCGGATCCGGTGGGACGAATTTCAGGCCGACGATCACCTCGCCCTTATACGCCACCGGATCGTCGAATGGCTCCGTCTATAAGGCAATATAATTATCTGCATTGGTTGTTTAGCATCAGCGGTTAGAATTTTAACTTATTTTTTTTTTTATTATAAATATATATATTTTTTTTTTATTTTATATAGTATATTTTATATTGTAGACTCTGTGTATATATATATCTAAAAATTTTAATATTTTAATAATATTTTAATATTTTAATAATATTTTAGAAAAAATATTATTAATATATATATATATATTTTAATAATATTTTTTCTAAAAAATATTAAATATTAAAAAATATTAAAATAAAAATATTAAAATTTTAATAATATTTTAATAATATTTTAATAATATTTTAGAAAAAATATTAAAAAAAATATATATATATATTAAATTATATATATTAAAATATATATTATTAAAATTCTTAAATATATATATATATTTGTATATCATATCAAAATTATTATCTCAGTATTATATATTCGTCATATATTCGAATATATTTTGCATTCACATGCGCTCGTATAAGAATGAAATCAAAAGCATTGTAATAAGAAGCTCCTAAGTGGCAGCCTCGAACGGAAAGAAAAGACGGTATAACGATCCTATCTGCTAAACGCAAAATGCTGATGCAATCCATTGAATGCACATTGAGGTCTAGAAGACTTACTTCATTCGGAGACGATCGATGACTTTCGAAATTTCAAGAAGAATAATGGCTCTCTCATCAATTTTTCGCCGATGAAAAATTGATTCGCCAACGTTCTGTGATGTAATCGGCGCGATTATATTCGGCGCGATTATAATGCACTCACCCTCTCTTGAAGGGGATACCAATGCGGTGACGGGTCGTCGAATATCTTGTTCTCCAGGGGCATTCGCACCTCGCCGAGGAAGTCGTTTCGACCGAACATGTCCGAGTGCCAGACCGTCAGCCATAAGGTTCTCGTCTCCAGGCCGCTCAGGCTCATATGGAACTAAAACCGCGCGATAACGAAGCCATCCAAATCGTCATGCAAACTATACAATGATAACATTCAGGGGCCAACTTACCTTTAATGTCTCGTTGAATTCCGGATTCAACGTGTGCTTCTTCACCTTTGTCTTTCTCTTGCCGCTCTTCGACTTATCTGGCAAGAGATATACCTTTACGTATCTAGAAGAAACGTAAAAGAAGATTGCAAAATATGAAATATTATATTATATTTATATTTATTTTATATTTATTTTCTATCAAATTTATTTTATAAAAAAAAAGAAAATATTTTATAATAAAAATTATAATAATATACATAATAATATATATAATTATATAATATGAATATATTATTTATATTTTTATAATTATAATGTTACTAATATAAATATATTATTATATTTAATATATATAAATATATCATTATATCTTAATAATATATTATTATTATTATTATTATTATATGAATAATTTTGTAATGAAAATATTGTTTTTTATTTTTAAAATATTATTTTTTATAAAGCAAGCATTAAATATAAAAATATTAAAACCAAATAGAGAAAATAAAATAAAATAAAAATATGAAAATAAATGAGAAATAGGCAAATAAAATAAAATTACTCACGGATCCGATCGTTTGCGCTTCACGTCGACGGGCGCGAGGTTCTTGCACTTGGTCACGTGTACTTCAAACGTCAGATTCTTATAGTCGTACTGCAAGGCGAACTCTACTTCACCTGTAACGACCACGGATCGACAGCAACGTCCCTCGCCCGCACCGCTGTACACCGACGCCATGGAGTCCGAGCGTGCCTGGAATAGCGAAAATTAGAATCGCGAAGCTCTTGGTGCGGTCAACTCCCAGCGCAAGACGAGAATCATTTAAATTTGTCGTACATTTATTAAATCGCGATAATTAGATGCAATTTCTCTTGAAAGCTGAAATGTGTATTTCGGGAAGACGCAACTGTTCGACGTCCCTTGAATAAAATGCACTTACTCCAAGACTCGACAGAGACGAGCGAGTGGTGAGATGGCCCGCATCCATGTCGTCCATGTCCATCACTGTATGACTAGAGCCTGCTCGTGATCCTGCTCCAATGATCGGCGTGCTGCATGCCTCTGACAAACTGCTTCCATCGTCTGTAACATCACGAGGCAAAAGACTCGATTACTCATAAATTCAATGTCCAATAATCAAGCAAGAACGACAAATTTTCGAAAAACAGAATCTCCCCGAGAGCTTTTGTACAAAATGTACTGTAACAAAATAGATTGTTAAAATAAGCACAATGCATTCATCTCATGCTAAAAATTCCTAAATATTAAAAAAAAATTTGGAAATATATTTATTTATATTTATACTTATTAATAATTAATAAATATAATATATAATATATAATATATAAATAATAATAATTAATAATTGCGCTGAATTATTTCTTTTTTAATTTTTGAAATTATTTTGAAATAACAATATTTTAGCGGTGATTTTTTATTTTGAAGATTCTTTTAACATTTTAATTTTCGCGATTTTTTTTCCAATCATTCAAGATTAAACCTTTTTTTACAGTCTTTTCAATTATTACTTAAATTATTTTCCGACTAACTTATTATCAATTGTGGAACATTTATCGCCCTTTGCTGCCTGTATCGTTTCGAGCACTTGGCGAAGATATTCCCGGGATGCTCTATTTCCGAATCGCTTTCCGGCGCATTCTTCTCGTCATTAAACGATGCCGATTTCTTCTCCTTGTTCGGCAAACCACCTATCACGCGTCTTGTCCCGTTGCTCGAAGCTCCGCTAGTGGACGAGGACTTGATCTTGAAATCTGAGGAGCCGTTCTTGCGGTTTATCAACGAAGTGCCATCCTCGACGATGTCCTGCTTCATCCGGCTATCATTTTTTGATACTCTATGATCGTGATTCTTCAGAAGAACTTCCTCCATCTCAATTCCTTCAGCGTCGTCTTTCGATTTCGCGGAATCGATCGACGGAATCTGCGATTCGATGACGGACTTCGGGATCTTTTCTCCGTTGGATTCTGAAGTCGAAGCTGCCTTCTGTCCCGCGTAACAAGAACCGCAACAGCACACCAGCAGCCAATTTGAAGCGATTTTTCCGATAGTCCAGGCGCCTCGGATGGGAGGCTCCTTGAAAGTGGAATAACGAGCACTTTTCGTCATCTTGAGATCAATTCAATCTTAGTTGTTCGGATTTTTGTAGCTAGTCAATTAGAGTATCAATCGCACAATCTTTCGCTGATTTCGAAGCAATTTTACATAGTTTTAGTGATGACACATTTAATTATTTCATTTCAATACGTTTGAATATTTTCCTTTTATCCTGGATTAAGAAAATGTATTATCTTCAAAGATTTAAAATAGAGATTAATAATTCTTAATAAATTGATATTTTACAATGATTAAGGAGAGCGCAACAAAGAAGAAAGACGCAACGCGGAACAAAATACTCGCTATACTGACTCTGAATTCTTTCATTTGACTTTTCATTCTTCCACCGAACGGAACAGAACAACGATAATACTGATTTTTGCTTCCTGCCTTCTGGTAACAAATATTATAATAATAGCTTCCATGTTCAAGGTCCAGTATCTGGCGAGATTTGATAACGAGTGATAATTATTACACGTGCGAGAAGGCCTTATTTCAACGGCGATAAATTTTTCCAATTTTTTTTCAAATATACGTTCAGAATGTTTAGTTGAAGTTGAATTATAATTTTTCTTATTTATTTCTTTTTTTATTTTCTTTTTACATTCCATTATTATTAAATAATTTTCGATTTTTATCTTACACTGTCGAAAAAATTGACTGAAATTTAATATAATATATCGCTTGTGTTAAACAATTCACATAAATTTTTATGTTAATTTAGCATAATATGAATATGTTAAATATTACTAATATTATGTTAATATTTCAACAAAATACACTCAAACTTCATAGTAATTTAAAATAAATTTTATGTAAAATCAACATATTTATACTGATAAAATTAATTTGGAAAAATGTTATCGGTCTGTAGTTCCTCTCACTGTTATTGTAAAATAAAATCAACATATATTTTTAATTTTACACAATAGATATGTTCCATATTATTAGTGACAGGATTTATCTGTTAAAATTTCCAGAAAAAGATGATTGATTTTATTCTAATTTTTTTATCCTGATTTTATTCTTCAAATTAACATACGAATGTGTTAAATATTTAACAGAAAAATTTTAACCGGCTTATTTTTTAGCAAGAAAACACAAATTTTCCAATAATGTTTAAATTCGTGTTACGTTCGTAAGACGATATGCCCCATACATACATTTGCGGAAAAAAAAGGAATGTAAAAGATAAGCACAAATCTAAATATTGGTACCAAACACACGAAAACACGCGTTACGAAAACAATGACATATACATATACGTACTACGTAATTAAACGTTAGATAACGCTATTTACCGATAACCATTGTTTTCGCGATTGCGTCCTAATCGCGATAACATTTTCACTACAATACGTCGGAAACGTGGATCGATTCGATCTGAGCAAAACTTCTAAAGCGGGTTTAGCCGAATGTGTGTCAAGGTGATTATATTGACGTATCTCTGCGCCGTTTAGAAAAATAACTTTCGTGAACACCTGTACATTATCTAGCAACTGCATTCGTCATCAGACAGAAAGTCTATTGCACCAATATGACGCAGACACTGAGATATTTTTCTTTATGCTTAATTGTCTCGAAATATTAATGTCGAAATATAAATATTAATTATATGTATATGTAAATATTAATTATATGTATATATATAAATATATATATAATAATATATTACTCTAATTAATAATTGATCATTTTATTCTAAATTCCTTAATAATTTTTCTTTTTTCTATAAAAAAATTTAATTTTTTACACTAAAAATAAATTTTCTTTTAATCAAATAAATATCTTATTAATTTTAATTTTTTTTTTTACTTAAATAAATATATATCCTGTTTCCAAAAATGTTTCTGTTATGTTAAATAAATTATTATTTGAATATAATAAAAATTATAACTTTTTAATAAATAAATTGTGTAAAATTTTTATATAAAACTTAATATAAATTTTTATATAAATTTTAATATAAAATATTTATTTGAAGATTAAAGATTATTTATTAAAATAAAAGAATCTATATTTTTTAAAGAAACTAAAAATTAAAAAAAGATTTTTCTAAAGAAAGTAATTTTGTATAATATAGATAAAAAATTTAATATAATTTTTTTATTTACAAATAAAAGTATATTTGACTCTTTTTTGTATATATATATATTACTAATTTAAATGTATTTGCTATTTGATTGTAATAATTAAGTCCTTTGCAAATATTTAAACATAATAATTAATTTTTTTTTATAAAAAGATTTCTATATATTATGTGTATACTTTGTATCTTTTAAATTTATTATTCTTCTTCAACATAAGTTACGTCTAATCTTGTCATAGAGAGATATCCAGTCGCTAAAATTAAGATGGATCATTGTACGTGCTTTTTATATCGTTCATATTTTACGACAGCAGAAGGGAAAGTTAATTAGATTTTATTCGATACTGCCAGACGCGAATAATAACACGCATTTGTCTTTCGTTTAAAAATGTTGCCACCTGAGGATCTCTCTCTCTCTCTCTCTCTCTCTCTCTCTCTCTCTCTCTCTCTCTCTTTCTCTCTTTCTCTCTTTCTATTTGCACAAAGTTGATTTTCAATGTATGGAAAACACTGTATGCTACTCGATTAAACCATATGCGTGTTCGCACGTGATCACCCCGTATGTGGGACATAGTACTACGCACTGGTAATGTTGGCGAAAGTTCTGCCATGTGTCGGCGAGAACTTTGTTCGACCGAGTAGACGAATCAATTATCCGTTAGGCAAGTATAATAATAAAGGAGACCTCAGAGGAAATTGCGCAATTAATATGCATTAAATTTTTTTCTTCATAATTATTTCAATTATTTTCGCGGCAATCAAATTTTCATCTCGCTCTCCCTCCTCCTCCTCTCTCCCCCCTCCCTCCCGCTCTTCTCCATATCTTTTTGTTTCGATAAGGTACTAATTTTAACAAACGCTCTTACATAAATATCTCCTTTGAAAAGAAATTAAAAAAAGAAATGTTGCGTTTTTATATATATTTATGCATACAATCGTCGCTTCAGGTTTATTTGTGTTATTCTTTTACATGAATCCCACTCCAGTGTACCTTTCCATTAGAAAACGCTATCGCGTACTCGTGAGCAATTAAAGTACTCACTACCGGAATTATTCTCTGGAACCTCGTGTAAGGGAATGCAGATCGGTATGTTTCCGCACGCGCAGTAGCTCTCGCAGTCTCAATTATCGAATTACTCTATCGAAGCATGGATATCGCCACGATAGGTGCTTGTATACAACTGTTGAAAAATTTGTGTTTTCTTGTTAAAAGATATGTCGATTAAAATTTTTGTACTAAATATTTAACACATTTATGTGTTAATTTAACATATTGTTGTTGTGGTAATTAAACTCAAATGTTAAATTATTAAGACAGCTAAAAAAAAATATATATATATAAATAAATACAATATGCACATATTTTTAATTTTCTATGTAGACTTAGACTTTAATTTTCTATCTAAAAAAATCACATATTCCTAAAAATGTTTAGATTTTTTGAAAGAGGCTGTAATTATTTTTTCATTACTTTATTAATTTTTTTTATAAGAATAAGTGACAAATAAAAGTGAAGCAAATGTTAAAGCCTTTTTTGTCACTTAATATTGCGTGTGAAGAAAACTTTTAGGGGAAAAGGATTCTTTCACAAAAATTAAATCGCACTATTGTATTTTATTTTATACGATTTTTTGTCTGTACGATTTCGTTAATCGCTCGATATGCGGATCGTAACTGTGGGAATCTGAAAGATGTGTTGCGAGTAGAAGCGAGTAACATCGTTCTTCATGGTCGTCAGCAAAGAACCGTTTCAGCAATTGTGCAAAAAGCATGACACGCATTCCAAAACTCGCGCCAACGATCGGTTCAACGACATTCTTATGTTCTCAGTGCCAATGTCCTTTTCATAATTCGTTCATTTTCGGAGAGAAAGAAAGAGTTAATGTCCCGTTTTTTTTTTTGTTTTTCTTTTCAAGAATTTCTTTTATGCTTTTCAATAGAGTAGAAATAAAGCTCTCTCGAAAAAACAAAACCAAAAACTTTTTATTATATGTGTAGATTAGATTAGATATATAATAAAAATATATAATATAGATTTAAAAAATAAAAATAATATTTCTAACATATTTCAAAAATATTTAAAAAATTATTTTTTTAAAAAATATTTAAACAGTTTTTTTATTGTTTAAATATAACCTTTCTTAAATTCTCTCTCTCTCTCTCTCTCTCTCTCTCTCTCTCTCTCTCTCTCTCTCTCTCTCTTATATATGTATGTATGTATATATATGTAGTTGTTGGCTATTAAAAAACTTTCAAAGAAAACAAAATAACTCAAACATCCTGCATTGCTAGCGGCGCAAAGCGATGATTGAGAAACGTATTAGTCTTTGTCCACGGAAAAAATCGATCTGGTTTAAGAGCAATAACGTAATCGCGATGGCCGCAGGTGAACACAACATAAACTCGTATGAAGTCTATGATGTCGAACCTGTCGCCGACCGATCTTTAACGAGCAAAAAAAAAAAAAAAAAATGAGTGAGTGCGAACAAATATGGAGTTTTCCGCGACTCCATCGTGAGGAAATTGCGTGCGTGCAGTGCGTGTAATGCGACAAATGTATCGTAAAAACGCATTTACAGTATTATTGCCGTATCGACATAAATACAGAAATATCTTTCGTGAATTTCAAGAATTTCTTTTTAGAAAAAGAACTTTTAGTTAAGATAACAAAATATCTTGACGTCAAATTATTTAATTTTGATTCATTCAAGAGTTTAAAAAGTAAAATTATACAGAATGAGTTTTTTTAATCTTAACAAGCAAATATTTGACATAGACAAAAAACTAAAGAAGTACACTTTGTAACTTGAAGTTTCAGCTTTAACATTCTATCGGTAGATTTTAAATTTTTGTATCTTTCTTGTTTCTATGTTTAAAAATAGAATACACTGTTTTGTTCTTTAAAATTATGTATTTTTTTGACATATATAAAAATTATCGAGATACCAAAAAGATTTATTTGAATTCAATCTGAAAATGTAATGAAAAATATGGATTTCTATTTGAAAAAATTAAGCTAACCTTCTGACCTTAAATAAACATCTGAAGGTCAAACCAAGGTCACTTTGTACTTCCCCCTCATACAACTTTTATTTGAAAAACTTTTGTTTTATTAAAAATTTTTGTAAAATTGCATATTTACAAAATATTTACCTGTTAAGATTAAAAAGATCACCTTGTATATTTCAAAAAAAAAAGATAATAAATCTTTTATTTATAATATTTTAAACTTGCATATCCATAACATTTAGAAAAATGTTAAAAATATTTTCTAAAAAGATAATCTTGTCTCAATCGATTTAATTAGAGTATATTTTTAACGCGAGATCAATTTTGCTCGAGTAGAATTGTTCAAAGGGTGGGATTAGAAATCATAGTAAAAGAAGTTATCAAAGTGATAACAAAAATAGTAAAGAATTTTATTTAAAATAATTTTTTTAAATAGCGATATTATATGTATATTTGCATGGCTAAGAAAATAATTATGTGATAATTTTGGTTTTCGTGTAACTCTGAGATTTCATCCCCCGGACTTCGAATTAGGGGATGATTATCCTCCGTTATTGATTTGTGGCAGGTAGCTGGAAACGGGAGTGGCAAGGACCTTAATTTCATGTGAGGTTCCAGTCGTAAACAGCAAAAGCTGAATTTCATCGACGAGTAAAGAACCTAATTGTTGTATAATATTAATTATTCTAACTTTAAATCGAATCATAAATAAATTAATATAAAACTACTCTCTTTTTTCATGTTCTTAACTCTCTCTTTCACTTCCTTTTCATGTTATACTTCCGATATTGCAATTGCGAAAAAACGTAACGCTATATACGCATATATTATAATTATATTAAACAAAAAAACATAAATATTAACACAAAATATGAGTTATATAAAAGTTAAACACAAAAGTTACTCAAGAATGTTATATAAAAAAATGTAAATTATGAACTTCAAAGTCTGTCTAGATTAAGGAAGCGGAAATGTAAAAAAGAGCGGATTTCTGTATACAAGCATATATTTGTTTCCTTTTTTTTTTTTTGCGAGAAATATTAAAGCGAGTAACGTTTGTTTTCCGAGATTGTCTAAATTTGCAACTGGTTCTGGTTTAACCGCTGTCTTTCTAACTGCGATAACCTGTTATCGTGGGAAAAGAAATACACAAGCTATATAGATAGATTATTATCGAAAGGTATTTACATTCTCGCAAGTGGATTAGGTCGATGCTCGGCAAACATTGCGATATGATGATAGGCTATTCCACCCCGATCGATAAGGCGAATATACATGAAAATATTTAAATCAAGCTTTACTCGATTGGAAGATGTAAAAATAATCGAGATATTGTATGTAAATGTCTTAAAATAAAAATAAATAAAAACACACGTGAAAAAAAGTGGAATGCATAGCGAGCGAATGCGTCGATTTACAATGCCATTGCGTGCAACGCGAATGTTGCACTCTTACATTGATGATGCGAAGAAAGGTTCAACGTTGCACGCGCACGTGGAGTGCGTACGGAGAGTGGTCGGCGCTGCATGGCATTATCGATTGTACGTACAATGTATCGGGTGTCCCAGAATTACAATGACAAATTTTAGATGGCTGTGAAAAGATACATAAAGAAATCAATTTTGCCAATAAATCCAATAAATAAGATGAACAAGGAAACCTCGTGAACCCAAAAGGTCTGATTTTGATGAAATTTTGCACATATGAATTTAAAAATTTCCAGTTGCGACCCGAAAACGATTCCAAGGGATGTAATCGCCCCTTATATTTCGAGCGGCTTTTCGTTTTTCTTGAAATTGTTTTTCTCGAAAATTATTCAAAATATCAAAAAATGTTTTATACACAAGTTTCGTGATAAAAATATCTCTATTCAACTACATTAATAAAATTTTGAAAAAATAATTTTCTTCAGAGATTTTTATGGGACACCCTGTATATACACGTACCTCAGGGTTCGCCAGGGATGTCGGAGAAAAGAAGGGAAACCTTGTAATAAAGCAGTTGCACTTGTCACACTCGAGCGAGCATCTGAACGCGGGCGCGCGTTCTACTTGTCGTGCATAAAAAAATATGCTACGGAAACGAGCAGCGAGCGAATTTTTTTTTTTTTTTTTTTTCTTACAAGAAAAAATCCGAAGAGGGTGTTCCTGTATTTCAAAGAAGCGAAAGAATCCAAGAAGATCATTTATTGATTTTTTTCTTCAGTTTAAGCCTCCCCCACCCTCTTTCAATCTCGAAATTTAGTAAACAAATTACGGAAAAACAAGTAGAGAGATATATCAATTAAGTTCAAATTGCATGTGAATTAATATGATTTACTATTAGTTTATTATTACCATATTAAATTGGTTTTTATTTAATAAACAGTCATTTTATTTAAGAAAATTTTATATTAACAAATTGTATATATATATATATATATATATATATATATATATATGTATATAAAATTAAAACAATTTTTTATAATATATTTTGTATTTTTTTTAATAATCATATTTGTGTCATATTTAATAATCATATTTAATAATCATAAAAGTGCTTGCTTCTTTTATTTTATAATTTGTAGAATTTAATTTCCAAAAGAGAGAGGGAGGGACAGAGAGAAATTGTACTGATATAGATATCCTAAAATACTTTTAAACTTGTATGTATTTCCAGCTTCTCTACATATTTATTTGTATTCAAGATTAAAACTCTCTTTTGTAAAAATTTTTCTACAAACCATTCATCGATCTCATAATTCATATTTCTAACACCAAATTTTTTTTCCTAACGTATTATAAAAATTGCTTCCAATATATTCTTATATATATATACATTTTTTTTTCCTAAGATATATATAACTCATTATTGACGAAAGGGTAAAAAGCAGTCTCTTGCAAAGGTTGCACGTCAGAATCGTATTTTATAATCAGATAACTAGAAAAATATTTCTCGATAAATAATTTATAACGAGATGATACAACGAATATTTTTGATGTAATTGAATTTTAATTGAATTCGTCGGAAAAGAAAGAAGAAAAGACAAATGTAACAAAGTCGTTAAAGTTAACTCACATCTGTTATTATACCAAATTTCACGCGATGAGTAGCACGTTTTCGCAACAACTGTTCCGCTTTTCGCAATGTTTACGACTCTCGGAAAAGACAATGGAATCTGCTATTACTCGCGTTGCTTTTGTTACAGGAAAAAAAAAAAAAAAAATCACGCCTCGTACGCGTTCAATGTATAAAGGATATCTCACAGCCGGTTCATTCAGCGTCTTAAAGTGATAGACGATTACTTTTAAGTTACAATCAGAGAGGTTTAATTGGGCATAACGTGATAATAATCAGATATACACTTAATGGAGAGCATTTAAGACATATTACGGAGAACGTTAGTTCAGTAAATTACCTGTCAAATTTAAATCCGAATCATTCTCTAGGATAAACATCGAATATCATACATTTTTATCTAATTTAAATGTCACTTTTTCCTCTCCCCTCCCTCCAAAAAAAAAAAAAAAAAAAAAAAAAAAACATAATGCAGAGATAATGATCTGTTTAAATAATGACCGAGATTGAATAGAAAAGAGTCAACGATATGCGCGCGTTTTGAGTTTCGCCGCGAACTTTCATCTCGCCGTCACTTATAAAAAATGCTGAAAAAAAAAAAAAAAAAAAAAAAAACAGTTTCTCCCGCCCGCCTTTCCTCATTACGACGACGCTCACCATAATTTCATATTTACACCTAATCATTTGCATGGCGCGCGTCACGTGTGCGTGACGATGCCGCGGCGGCTGCCTAATTTATCACACGGGGGACTCACATAAAATTTCCTTTCATTTACGCTTTCTCTTCAAGATGCGCCTCCCAGATTTAAGATACCTTCAGCTTTAAGACATTTCTTTGCATTCTCTTTAATTATAAATTATTATATAAAAAAAAAATTATTTTTATTATAAAAAATTATTATTATTATATAAAAAATAAAAATAAGACAAAAAATGTTGATGTGAAAAAATAATTGATCTTAATTTGTTAATTGTAATTAATTAAATTGCCTTAATAGTTTGATATTAGATTAATCTGCAAATTTTTTCACATTAGATATATTTGTGGTAATTGATTTTAACATGGATGGCATAAAAATTTCTATTAAATTGTGACAATGGATAAGAAATATATTTAGAATCTTAATAATAAAGATATATATGTATACATTGTGTGTTAAAAAAAATTAATATATTTTTCATAGTATGTTTAATTTGTTTCGCAAAATTCTTCAGGAATAAGCATGAGTTTATGGGTCAATTTTGATCTCATCAAGTTAAATTAAATACCAATTATAATTACTCGTATCATTTTACGATCCTATCATATAACGAGACTGCTGTACTATACTTGACGACTATATCAAGATTGTATCAAAAGTCGCACACTTTCTCTCTCTCTCATTGTGCGATTTACAAATTCCCCATCGACTTCTTCCATAAGTTTTACGCGAGAAAGTTCATGGGAACGTTAAAATGCAGAGAAATTATTTAAAATTTGACATGTATAAATAAATAAATTAAAAATTGCAATATGTGTCGAAAACAGGAATCCCTACTTAAATTATTGCTACCCTCTCATTTATTCATCTTTATTAAAATTTATTTAATTCTATCAAAAGAGATTTCGCAAGAAAAAAAAAACAATAATAAAAGAAATTAATATGATATATGATACAATCTAAAATATAGATTTAACACAAATGAAATTTATATTTAAAACTGTCCTCGCGTAATTAGATATCTAAAAAAAAAAAAAAAAAACAAGAAGAAAACTTACCCGATGTAAGCGACATCGTCTGCTGCCTTCTCGACCGCGAGTTGTCCCGTTTGCCGGTGACGGATTGCGAGCCGGAAACTTGAAGACCCGGTGCGCTGACGGCGCGTTTAGGTCCGCTGCCGATCGCCCCGGACACGACGTTGCTATTCCTGGCGAAGCCAGGTGGCCGATACCGGGCGGATTTCACGCCGCTGTGCTGCGGCAAGAAGTGGTAGACGCTGTGCGCCTTGTGCATCGGCGATGAGGACGATGACGCCGACGACGACATCGTCGTCGTCGTCATCGTCAGACCGGTCGGCGGACCCGATCCGGCCGGTAGTCGTGGCAGGGAATTGGTGGCCGCGCTGATGGCGGATTGCATGCCACGTGGAAGGGTCGTCGCTCGCGATTCCCCGCCGTATTCCAATTCATCTTCGGTGTCCTCGTCGCCGCCTGATGCACCTGCGACGATTAACAATAAGTTTTTTTTTCTTTTTTTTTTAAGATGATATCGATGTATATGGAATATATAATATAATAGGATTATATAATAAGCGCAATGTGCTTTTGTGCCACGTGGTCACTTCTGAAAGAGGAGCTCTTCTGGCTTCTACTTGAGTTGTTGGGAGTAAACGGATTGTAAATAAATACAGGACAAAGCGAGATATTATTGTATCCTATTTACTCTTAAATATTTATTATTTAAATAAGTAATAAATAAGTAAAAAATAAGAGTTTTTTCAGTTTACTTATCTATTTATTTATTCATGTTATCATTTTTTATGTTATCTTCTGACAAGGAATGCAAACATAACATCAGTAAACAGAAACAACAACCTCGTGTTGTCGTGCATTTATTTACAATTCTTTAATTTTATTTCAGGCAAATTTTAATTCACTCTTTTTTTTAATTCTACGCTCTACAATTTTTATTTCATAATACTTTTTATTAAATCTAATAATATTAGTGTTGTTTTAAGTTTTTTGGTGAAATATTTTTTGTTTCCTTTTTTTTTTTGCAATTTTCTTCAAAACAAAGGACTTCTTTTCTTAGTTTATCGATTCCCCATAAAGTAGTAAAGCTCGTAAAGTTTTGATATTTGATTTCGGGACATCCTGTATACAAATAAAAAATTATCACAAATTTGAATAATTTAATTAATCTCGCGCTCAAGTTTTGCAATGTTTTCCTTATCAATTCGTGTTTTACAGTAGTACACTCAACAAATAAACACAATTTAATAATGACATATCAGTAATTAATTCGTGAAATATTTAAAAAATATATAATTAATATTTTTGTTATGTTATTTCAATGTTACCTTTCTTCTTATAGAGTAAACTAAAACAGAATCGCGTGCAGCGTAAAATAATTCCGCAATTAAATTTTCCAATATATAAGTACAATTAAATTAAATTAATTCGCGCGTGTTCGTGTTCACATTCTTATATCAAACTAAAATATAACCCGCATTATCAGGAATATCATCTGACCGTGGCGGCCAATCGTGTTCAGTCCGCGCCGTAGCGTAATTGCGAAAAAGGAATGTTCGGACAAGCTGCGGAATTGCGATGAGGCAAAATCGAGCTCTAACACCAATTACCATCGTTTCCGCGATGTAACACAAGCCGCGGGAGATGAGCGCGCACGGGCACGCACACACATCGCATTCATTCACTCACTCGCACGCATAGAGAGAGATAGTCATGCACGAGCTCACCTGACTCTCCCCTGGTATTAGCATCGGGAACGGAGGATCTCCTTCGGTTGCTCCAGATCCTTTCCTCGACGGAGCCGCCGACATTTCCGCCAGTTCCACCCCCGCTTCCGCCCCCGATCGAACCGCAACTTCTCACCCTGTCCAGCTGTTCCCTGGAGAAACTCTTCGGATTGAACAAAAGATCGCCGGCGCTGCGCCGCTTCGCGGCGAGGGCACTCGCACTAGCACTGCCACCACCACCACCACCACTACTAACGTCTCCGGAACACGCCAACAGACTCAGTTTCGTCCTTGAGTCGGCGGCCATCAGCGCGGATTCGAAGCTACCGCGCCAGGAAAATCTCTCGTAATCGCTGGCCTCTCGTTCCTCCCCTTCCTGACCGGTAGAGGCTGCCGGGTGGCTGTTGATCAACAGGAGCGGGTCGTGCGACTTCGATCTTGGCAGCTGCAGATGCACCGACGAAGGCGCGTTGGTGGAATCGGACGTTGAATCGTCATCCTCGGTGGTGGATGTCGAGGATGGAGTCCGATGATGCTGAGAGTATCGTCGCCAGGTGGTGGAGTGATGATGGGCGGCTGGACCACCTTCCGAAACCTCGTGCATCAGCGCTACTAGTCGGCTGCCGATATGATGCATTACTTTGGCGATTAGAGGCGGGCTGCTGTGCGGCGTAGAATTGGCGTCCGAGCTCACGCCGTCACCGGCCATCTTCGTAAAACTCTGCACCAGCTTTTGATAGACGAACGCAGTATCCCTGCCCAAGCAGGGTGCGGTTTGTATCGTGGAACTCGATCGTGATCCGGATCCTTTCATCTGTTCCCTCTCCTTGTCCGATAATGTTGCGTCACCGCTGCTACCGCCGCTGCCGCCGCCACCGCCAGACGTGGTGTCGAATTTGCTGATGATCTGCTGGCAGCTCTGTGAGATCTGTTCTTGCAAAGCGGACCTACGTCCGCTGGCGGCGCCCTCGAGATCAGAGCTAGTGTAATCCGAACTGTCGTAGGAATCCGACCACGTGTCTTCCGAGCTGAGATACTCGACAATCTCTCGCACCTGCTCGTCGCGTATTCCTGGGACAGTCTTCATCAATCGCGTCAGTTCGTTCTCGAAATACACTAACTGCGGCGGTTTGGTGCGATTCTGAGCGTAAAGACGCGCCTTCGAGGCATAACCCGGAAGTCGCGGACTTGGTGCCGGCGAGACACCGCTGGAATTCGCGTTGGTGACGCTCTGTCCCGGAGTTTGTCCGCTCGAATTGGCCACCATCGTCTTGAAGAACTGCCGCATCTTCGACATCATGAGATTCGTCTCTTCATCACTGGACCAATTGTTAAAACTATCTTTGCGCGACAATGAAGCATTTGCCAGATGCGGAAGACTTGCATGATTCACTGGGTGTTTTGTCAAGTTGTTTTTTTCCGTACCGTCCACACCTTCCTCAACCGAACTCCGATTCGTGTTCTGAGAATGTTCCGAGATCTTGTTGAGCTGACGATCCTTGCCGATTTCCTGATCAATCTCCATACCACTCGTTTGATTATCATCTGGCAGTTTTTGATGCTGAAGAAGATCATCACAGCTGCCAACAAATCCTGAATCCCGCGACTGCTGTTTTGATCGCTGACCGTCGCTCGAATTAACCGCAATAGAATTTCTTGAAGAATCTATTTGGGAAGACGATGCTGCGTTCAACGTGTTACTGCTATTGGTGAGAGTAGACGGCGAGGAAGACGAAGATAAAATAGATTCCGGCTGTGGAGTCTTTGCTCTGTCCGAGTCTTCGGAGTTCATCGCTTCGTTGTCGTTTTCCATCACAATCTCATTCATCAGCATCAGTTCTCTGTTGGGTTCCGGTGTCTTATTTCGATCGTCCGGAACGCGCGGGCTTTGAGTTCCGAGATTTCGCGGTTTCTTCTTTTTGCGCTTCACTGTATCAAACTGACCGTCTGTGCCAAAAACGGCAGTCTGACCATCATCAGTGCCATCAGTCTCCGTCGAGGAACCTTCAGATTGAGTTTCTTGCGCGTCTTGATTGAGACTTAGATCCTGAAGAGAATTTTGCGAGCTCAAATTCTGTGAGCTCTGCGTAAGTGCCAATAGGTTATCCAAAGAAGAACTGTGAGATCTACCTGTACCTCTTGCACGCACTAATTTTTTTCTTCTCTGCGCTTCCGGGCTAGGTCTACCTTCAGAATCACTACCTACTGAACCATCGGAATCTCTTCTATCCTGATCGAAACCAAGGAATTCGGATAAATAATATTTCTCCAGTCTAGAAGAGTTGAGAAAACCATCGCTAGTATTTGATCTATCCTGATTTTGATTTATACCGTTACTTTCATCTTGTCCGAGCGATTCCAACCCTTCGGAATAAATCGACGAGGTCTCCGACAGACTGTCGACCTCGCGCGAGCCCATACTGGAATTATTTCCTTCCCCTCCCAATCCGAAGAAAAAATATTTCTCCAGCTCTGAAGCGGAAGGTGGTCTCGGCTTCTTCGAGGGGCTTCCTGCAGTCAGACTGGGCTCTGTTTCACTCTCCTCGCAAGATTCTTCGACGATGGTATGCAAGGTAAAGTCGATCGCTTGTCTGCGATAGCCTCTGAGCTCCTCTTCGCGATCACCAAAGTTATTAGCTTCATCCTCGGAACTCTCTTCCGTGGCAGTAGTCGCGCCCTGTTCGTCTTCATCATGCGACACTTCCTCCACCCAGGAATCATCGTCAGCCAGACCTTCTTCAAGTATGATAACTCCGCCAGCGCTCGAATTCTCATCGCTAGACTGTGATGAAACGCGTGTTCGCGTATTTTCGCGACAATCCGACACCGAACGATCCTTGGACACGTCATCGACGCTCTCCTGTCGACAATTGTGTGACTTCGGCACGTTCTTCGACGCGGACACATCGTCGCTTTCACTGGCACTACCGACACTCAAACCACTATCTGCTTCGGGCTCAGCCGATTGATGACCTGCCGCAGTAATCGCGACCGGCTGTAATTTTTTCACCATTAACGGCTTGCGCGGAGCGTTCTTGCGATGAAACTGCGGTTCGCTCGCCGCTTCTAGCGCCAGCTGAAAGTAACTGGCCAGACCTCCTTGACTTCCAACCGAATGGATCTCATCCGGTTGTAGCAGCGTTGTAGTGTCCGATGTGACGACGCTCACCGGCTGGTATGAGGCTTCTTGGGTGATCATCACGAGGCTTCTATATTTATTACTGCTGCTACTGTTATTACTGTTATAAATGTTACTACTGTTATTGTGCTGAGCTGGGTCTCTCGCAAGATCCTTGAACGATGCTTGACTGTCAGCTGGGAATCCATTCTCTTGCCGAGTGCACGGGCGTCGCTCGACTGAGCGAAACCGTGTCGCGTCCCCTTCCTCGGCGCTCTCACCGCCGCCGCTACCATCACCACCACCACCACTATCACTGTTACCATCACTATTTCCTCCCACCTGAACGACAATCTCGCCTCTCACCGGGCTGTCATGCGCAGTGTCCATCTTGCCGCCCGCGCCACCTTGCTCCTCCGCGTTCATCGATATCTCCTGAATCCTGCTGGTGGTTATTGCATCGCCCACTTCGGCTTCTACCCGTTCTTCGCCTGTCGGTGCTGTCGGGTCGTTGTCTTTTGTCCCGCCATCTTGGCCACCGCGACGACACGTAACAGACCGATAGCCTTCGTCGTCATCGTCTTCGTCGTCCTCATCGCCATCATGCTTATCGATCATCGACGAATTACTCAAAGCTCGCTCACCGATCGATCTCTCGGACTCATTTTTTTTCACGTCACTCTTCGTCATCGTCGGACTTTTTTTGCCATTGCGATTATCATGAAAACGCAAATCATTCTCTTTAATATCTATTGTAGTATTTTCCGTGCTCTTCCTATCAATTTGATATAATAATTTGTCGTTGATCGCGGCAGCCTCGTTGTTGTAATCAAATAACAATTCGGCTGGGGTCACCTCGTATTCGTGAAGCTCATCGCTGCTAATCTCGCTGCCTGTAGTATTGCTCTCATTGCTGGTGCAACTGTCAATTGACGTGTCGATAATGACATTGCCGTTCGAACAAATCGCCTCTGATAAAGGCTTCTTATCTCCTTGTTTCTCGCAATCATTTGTTGCGATCAATCTCGTAATCTGGTCACTATCGTAAACTCGAGGTTTTTCTCGCTGATTGGCGTTGACGTTCTCGACGACAATTTCGGCGGGAACTCCGGAAATTTCAAGAGAATCCGGAACGATAGTTGGATCCCAGACATCGCTCGCAGGTGACTTCGGTTCGATCAGATTGTCTTGCGAAATCTCCTTCAACGTATCGACGATTTTCTCTTCCCCGTACATTTTTAAAATAGATTTGTCATCTGTTTTTAAGATGTCTACAGGTGGATCGATACTATCGGGATCGAGCATTCTAATGGATTTCAATTCGATTCGATTATCGGAACATTCGTTATCATCCGCTAGATATATCTCTTCAGGGATTGATCGACGCTGTAGTAGAAGAGGAAGTTGGTTATCATCGTTATCGATTGCATCCTTCCTATTACGAATTTTTCGTTTATTGGTCAAAGTAGCGACAGATTCCTCCAGTGACTTGTTTTCGTCTTCAGAGCGAGCGTTGTCGACGATATGAGCCTTGGAACGTCTCTTGGATTCTTTCAATTCATTCTCGCTTACTTCCGACCTATTCTCCACAAAAACATCCTCATTTAGCAGCCTCACGTGTTGCAGTACTACCGGTTCCTCTTCAGGAATCGCGCTGACGCGTTTCAAGGTTACACCACCTTCCGCCGCGGAATCCGAATCATCCTCCGCGTTGTCTTCGATATCGTTGTCGCTGGTGAGCGAATCGTCGTTCACCACGAACACCTTGGAGAACCTGTGCGAGCTAGAATCCTCCTCCAGATCGCTACTGTCCGCCGACGATCTCCCGGATGAGCTGCCCGAGTCCTCTCGCGAATGCTGATACATCCCCTGCGCGCTCCTCTCGAAGGACGATGATAAGGAATCCTCACAAGCGGCCTCCTCGTTTTCTTCTACCTCTTCCGTCTCTTCCTCATTCTTCTCGCGTTCCGCTTCAAAGATCTTCGTCTCTTCCAATCTATTCTTCACGGAAGAACCAGATTTTCCGATGCCCTTCTCCTCCCTTCTAATCTCTTCGGCTTTCGACATGATTTTCGCGTCATCTTTCACATCCTGCGAAGATTCGAGATTTGCCGATGGTATCGTCGTCTCGGTTATCGGTCCATATAGTCTCGGGGTCATCATCTGCTCCGGTGGATGGAAGGTACAGGTGGTCGGATCAAAGGTGCCGGTAAGTCGAGGATCCAGTCGCGCGCCATGTAAGGGTTGGTTGAAACGGGGATGCCAGGCAAACCAGGGCGCCGCCGGGTCGCCACGTAACCTCAGAGTTCCCGACTCGGCGTGGCCGTCGCCGCGACTTATCATGGATGACGCAGCCGCCGCGAAGTCGCCGGTCCACAGGGCGGCCGGTACCGGCACCGGATACGGAACCGGGACCGGTATTGGCACCGGCACCGGGAGTACGTTCGCGCTTCGGGAACCGCCGCAAGCCTGAATAGAACGACAGGATGATAGCTCGCGACATATTATCTTAAAAGGCTTTCTATCTTTTTCTATAAGTTTTCAAACTTTTTGTCATTCCAATTTTTATAGCATGTATGTGCAGAGAACTTATATTTTTTTTAAATTTATAATAAATTTAAATAAAATAAAAAAATTTCAATTTAAATAAAATTTATTTATAATGAATAAATTTTTTTAATCTTGATATTTAATTTGCTTCGAAATTGATCTCTTTCCTAAATTCTTATTTTTTATGTTATTTTGCATATATTTCTCACATATTTTGTTTTTATTTAATTAAATAAATGACAAATTTATTTTTACATTTAATTAAAATAAATGAAAAGAAGAAATTTAATATAGAAAAAAATAAAAAGAAAATACAAATAAAATATGATAATTTGAAAATATATTAATCTAAAATTAAAATCCTTTGTTTTCATTAAATTTATTCTACTTATAAAAGCTGTCCTTAGAAATGGGTTAACAATTTGAAAGGCAACGATGACAATTCGCTAGCAAAGCACTTATCGATCAGCATAATCAGCGTGAGGCCATGAGGCGTCGTTCGATATACGAGAGAGATGGCTAGTATACTTTATTGACAAAGTGTGACCGTGAATTCCGCATAGCTGCCATGTGTGACTCTCTTCGCTAGTAGAACGTGAATGATTAATTTAAAAGCTGTAGCAATGTATTTGTCAAAACGGACGCGCAACTAGCATTCAGTCGCGGTCACATGAGTTGTATTCATATCCATGAAAATTCTTTTTATCACGTTGTATTGTATATATGATATCCTACTTATTAATTTATTTGTAAAATAATTTCGCGAATAAATATAGAAAAAATTTATTTTAAAATATTCTTGGCGTTAAAGAAAGATTGATAATATTTATACAAAAAATCAAATTTAATTAATTTAATCAATCAAATTAATTAAAGATAGAAGAAGCTTTTTGTGTAAAGTTCTAATAAAAATTATAAATCGCTTATAATTATGCTTCTAAAAAAATTAAAATAATAAATATATATA
>JBCAUJ010000028.1:1093356-1108458 GCA_038406275.1 Cataglyphis albicans
ATATATATATATATATATATATATATATGTGTGTGTGTGTGTGTGTGTGTGTGTGTGTGTGTGTGTGTGTGTGTGTGCGTGTGTGTGCGTGTGTGTGTGTGTATGTAGAGAAAGTATATAAATAAATAATATGTAAATAAATATAATAATATATAAATAAAACTTTGCAATTTTTTATATTAATTTAATTTATACATCTTTAAAAAAACGTGCCAAATTTCAATTTAATAAAAACTTACGCTTGAACAACGCTTATTTGGGGTGTCGTCGGTGTCATCTGGATTCGAGAATTCTTCCTTGGAGAATTTTCGCCGCACCTATTTAGTACACAAACAATATATGCAATATCGTGCTTAGACTCGGGATATTATAAGCAACGCGATTCCGTCATGAATAATAAATAAATAGAAAAGCGCGTGTGACAGAGCCTTCTTTTTTTTTTGACAGATGATAATTTATAAATATATTTGTTGATTGATATTTGTAGACGAAGAAGATCGCAATTCTTTATAAAATTGTTATTTGCTATTATTTTGTCATTTCTTAAATAGATATAAAATAATAACAATAATTTTAAAATTTTCCTTTTATATTTTTCCTTTTATATGTCTGAAATAATTTCTTATCATATAAGGATAAACTTATGTAGAAAAATTAATATGTATGTAAAGATTTTGAAAAAAATAATTAAAAAGAAATTTTAAATAAAAATCATGTAGTAAAACAAAATCTTCAATATCAAATCTCGATAAAATAAATATTTTCATAAGAATTGAGATTTTGCAATATAATGTTTAAAATTTAAATAATTTTGATTTTATATTTTATCTTACGAAAGATATCAACTATGAATTTTTAGATAATCATCAGATAATCATCTTTTATCTCGATTGAATTATTATTATAGAAACAAAGGGTACCATAATATATGCTTAAGAGAAAAGGCTCTCACGTTTCGCAAAGGATGCCGGTAACACCTCCATACACACATACGTACACACACACACACATGCATACGCCCACATAAACAGTTCGCACAAGCATATTCACTGACCACTTGGAACTCGTCCGGTTTCTTTCCATAGCCAATCTCCAGCGGGCCCTTTCTTTCACCGATGACGTCACCGTCGCTGCCGACGTCCAACAATCGATCGGCGGTGTCTCTCATCTCCTCGTCATTGTTATTTCTCTCCTTGTCATTCTCCGCGACGGGCTCGGCTGATTCTGGAGTTGCCAGCAAACGCTTCTCGCTTATGACTTCCTCGCCTATCGTATCCCGCTCTCGCATCCGCTCGTCCCGCACGCTGTCCTCCGCGACGATCACGTCGAGCATTCTCGCGTCTTGGTTCTTCCCATCAGCTCGCGAGTCTAGTATCACTTCGTGCTGTTCGATCGCGACTTTGACCGTCACCTCGTTCCTCGATGACAACTCCTCGATGTCGTTAACTCCTCGAGGATCGTTCTTGCCGTCTTCGCACCTCGTTCGGTTCTGTTCGATTCGGTCGACTCTCGATCTCGTTGCGTCGCCCACGCTCTCCGTTCTTTCTTGCCTGTCCTGCTGCTTACCTTTCGCGGATTCCTTGATCGAACTCGTGCCGGACTCTCTGCCCACGTCCTCGCGACTATTGTCGCGGCGAAAGATCCTTATGCCCGATTTGCCGGCCTCGTCCTTGCCGCCAGACACTGGTGAGACGACGAGCGACGAGGACTTAGTCTCCTCCTTTGGCCTGGATTTCGATGAATGACGGATGTCGTCTTTGCTGTCTTGCCGCTTCAATCGTTCCTCTTTGCTACGAGAGGGTAACAATTTTGGGATCAAACTCGGTACGCTTATGTCCTCGCGACTGCGACGTAAATCATCGGTGCTTCCTCTATATCTACAAAATAATGATAAAGGTCAATAGTTATTATTATCAAACTTAATAGTAAATAATAATTAATTTAGATGTGTATTAATTAAAAATATTTCATTTATTTTTCCTTAATGAGTCTCTATTTCTATTGTAAATCGATTAGAGAAATGGCTTTCAAGGATAATTGATAACATTGCGTAAAATAAATCGTAATATATGGGATTTACATTTATGGATAGATTCTTTTGTCAAATTCATTATATAGTAAAGGGAAGAGAGGAATTATGTACCTCTGAGGAATAAGGGATCGCTTAGGCGACTCCTGAGGACTTCGGATGTCCTCGAATTCCTTGGAGCTCCTTTTGAAGATAGGAATATTCGACTTTCTCTCGCCATGCTTGATTGGGCTCGGTCTCGCCTCGGGCGATATGAACTTCGCTAGTATCCTTGGTGGTTTTATCAGGGAGATCCTTGGCGTGCTGTGCTCCTGCGAAGGATCCTCCTGCTCCTTGCCCGATCGCTCTCCCTTCCTGCTGAATTTTCCCGTGTCCGTTGATGACGCTTCCTCTTCTGATTTACCGATCGACTTCTCTCGTTTCGTTCGTTCATTGATCGATGTGCTCTTCTCGATTGTTTGGTCTACATTCGCGCAGTCCTCTGTGTCCTCGGCGTCCTTGTAGTTCTTCGCGTTCCAACTTTCCTCTCGTGAATCCTCGAATTTCGATAATGTTTTATCGTCGAAGCCCGAGTCATCCAATGATTCCCGATAGTCTTGATGGCGAGATGGTAGACTACGATATAGGCGCAGTTCCGGGGACTTTCTCGCAGCTGACCAACGTGTCGGAGGACCTTTTGGGAGAATAATTTATGTTAGAAATTCGCAGTCGTACAAGACAAATGCGAAGAAGTTATTAATTTTCAATGAAGAAATGGGTGTAGTAAATTAATATAAATCGCACGATATATTGATATTTTGATTAACATTAATATTTAATTTTAGCATTTTTTAAAGACAAATTTTTACTTTTCTTTTTCTCAAATTTTTTGCCACGCTATTCATAAAAAATTAATTATCAGAATGCACCATTGATCGTCCAAGCTCGTCGGATGCTGCGACTCAGTATATCTACTGGAAATGGCGATGCCTTCTCGTTCACGGATCCACTGGAAACTGGACTCTCGTACATCCACTTGCCGGTGACCAAGTGTAATTCTCTGAAAATTGAACAGGTTTGAAATTAGGTCACTCAGCGAGAAACAAAGGATGCATCGCGAAAGATGTGCTATATTCTTCATTTTTTTTATCTGAATTCAAATTCATCCAAGTTTCACTTCACTTTTATTCACCTACTATCTTCCTTTTGGAATTTTATCTCACATACATTTATATTAATCAGCAAAAGTCAAAATAAAATTTTATTATCAACCACAAAAAAATAATATTAAATAAGAATCAATGAGACCCGACAATACCGCTCATTTAATTTCAATTGTCATTCAATAAAAAAAAAAAAAAAAAAAAAAAAAATTAATTGGACGTTCCGAATTTTTAATAAAAAGATAGAAATGCGCGTGTGGAATTGCCTCGAGAAGATCCTTACGCAATCTTGTAGCAAATGTTGCAGATCCACTCGGCTTCTTTGTCGCCCGCTGCGTGGTTCCCGATCTCGATGCGACACTGCCGGCACACACGGTGCCTGCAACGCGTGCACCTCGCGCCGGTGTTGTAAAATCTACCGAACGGCGCGCCGCATCGCGCGCATTTGCGTCCTTGATAGGATAGTTCGCCGCCGGACGCCTTGAGCAGCCCCCTTCTTCTCAGGTACTGTAGATCAGCCTTCAGCCTCCTGCGAACACAAAGCCGGATATGCAGGAGGTCCCGAAGTACCTTCGAAGTCGTTCCATCGCGTCGAACTTCACTCGCAATTCTAAAGTATTATTAAAGTAAGTAGAGAAATGAGGGCCGGGACGCGGTTATTGGGGTTTGCAATTATTAAATAATTTGCATTTTTGCAATTGTTTAAAGGCCCAGTCTGCTCTAACAGTATGAAAAATTGATGATTTTGAAGAATATTAGAGATTGATTTTTGACATTTTGCATATGTTTTGATTAATGTTTAAAGTACATCAATATTTTTAAATTTTAGTTATTTTTTCTTTTATTCAAGAAGAGTCTCTCGTGCGTTCAAAAAATGCAGGTTTGACACATGCTGCTCCTCATATAATGAAGTAAAAAAATTTGATCTACTTTTATTCAGTCGGATAGTTTTAAGATACAGAACCCGATTTCATTAGAAAAAAAAATGAAAAATAACAAAGTAGTGTCATTTTAAAATTAGATATTTCAACTTTGCAAACTTTGAAATTTTGTCATTTTTTGGAAATCAAAAAAATACATACAAAACGTTAATCATTTAAATTCTAATTAGCTCCAGTATCTGTAACTTCAGTACCAAAAATATCCTAAGACCTAAAACACCTAGACAAAATTTTTTTCATTTCGGACAATTACAGGAGAAGCAGTGAATAAAAAAAAGCAAAGTATCCAAAAGATTTAATAACACTGACATACTATTTAAGTATCAATCAAAATATATGTAAAACACCAAGTTCTAATATTCTTAAAAAAAAAAAATTCTTATGTCATCAATTTTTTATATCGCTTGAGTAAACTGGACCCTTAATAATGGGTTTTATTTTTATCCTTCATCGTGATCGTAATCATTCTCCCCGATCCCGACTAATTCTTTAGTAAAGCCTTCTCGATTTCTGAATAAAAACGGATGAATTGGACATAGCGAAACGTTATTCAAGCGTTAACAATTCTCTCGGGCGTCGGATTTTACGCGACCAAGTGCGGCGCGCGATTTTATCGCCCATACACGTAGTTACGTTTAATTATTGTTTGTTTCTAGCCAAGAGCGCGGGTAATTAACAATCGGCTGCGTCGTTCGTTGCGTGTATACATATATCCGAGCGCGATTATTCATCGAACGGCAAAAACGAGCGAGTTTACGAGCCGCGAGATCAAGATATATCTCGATCATCGGCGTTTCTCGTCGCGTTGTCGTCGTCATCGTTCGACTTAACGACCACGACTTATTCACGCAACTGACGCACGTGTCACGTTCTCCATTATAATCATCAACAACCGTTTCATCACACTCGAGTGCGGTCGCAAAAATTGCACACCGTCAGATTTTCTTCCTCGTTGAGCGCGAAGAAACATGCTGTTAACTATAGTATTAGCGCATTTTTTTGCACTCGCAATACAATAATGGACGTGTGTTCGATTCGTGTGATCGATCTGGTAGAACAATTAGTATCAATTGCCACAAGCTCTTATATCTTCCAATTTCTTCATTTGTATTCTTAATTCATACAAATTAATATTTAAATAGAAATTGAGAAGAAAGAAGAAAAAAGAAGAGAGACGAAGAAGAGAAGAGAAGAAGAGAAGAGAAGAAAAAAGAAGAAGAAGAGAAGAAGAGAAGAAAAAAAGAGAGAAGAAAAGAGAAGAGAAGAGAAGCAAAAAAAAAAAAATAAATAAATAAATAAAATAGAAAATAAAATATATACTAAAGCTCGACAATATCGTTTCTATGTTTATAGACGTAAAGAGTTTATATTTATTAGATTATATAATCTCTCTTTCTTTCTCATAGAGAGATGTATATTTTCTCGAAACGACACACAGCTGACAAGGGCAATTATGCAATTAATCGCTAATTTTATTCAACCTCGGCGAATATATTTTTAAATATTTCTAATAGTTTTTCACATCATACAATTTCATAAATAAATAAAAAATAAATATAAACGTAGAGAAATAAGTTGAGTTCTTTTAACCATAATCCAACACTGATATCACTCTGACAATGCCTACTTTTTTATTAAAATATTTACTACACACCGGGTAATCACTTTAAATCATGACAAGAAACAATTTCTCTTTTCGCTGACTCGAAATAAGGATTCAACGAGTATTTAATTAACTGGGTAATAATTTATCGTGGGATTTACGAATAAAAAGAGAGGAGACTTTCCGAAACACGACTATGCCGACTGATTGCTGTCACGATGACTCACGTACAGTCGTATCTAGGTTCCTTTTGTTATAAAAAGATTCGACGTACCACGCGCGAATGATTGCTACACCTCGTAGCTCAACTGCCAACAACGTCGCATAACCGTGTGTTTCGTAGGTGTTTCACCAGGTATGTTAACGTAATATCGTTATAAGTTACACGGCTGTAAATAAGAAATGTTTAATTTCGTTAAATGCGCCGTCTATTCGAAATATAAAACAACTGGACACGTGTTTGCCCCTCGTCATTTCTTAATTTTTCATTTCTCTTCCATTTATAAGAATTTATTTTTCCCAATTCTTTTTTTTCGTAGCGACATTGCGATGCTTACTTTTCATGCATGTATACATTTATTTCTTATTCATGAAAAAAAAAAAAAAATCTATTCATAAAACGCATTCTGCGGTGTACGGATAATGAAATGCAGTCTACTCTCCTACTTTGCCTACTCTCTCTCTCTCTCTTTCTTTTTCTCTTCGAGTCATACTCTTTCCCTCCTTATCTCACTCTCCAGATCGGATCAGGTACGAACAATGAATCGCGCGAGGGAATAGCAATAGACTGGCAAACGAGTAGAATACCAATAAGCGTTGCCCGGTCCAGGAAGAAAATTTCCATACCCGGCGATACGAGTTAACTATTTCGCCGAGGAATAGAAAGATACGCGAGTTTCCATGAATAATTTTACAAACTTAGCCAACAATATGCGTGGAGCCGCATGAGAAATTCAATTTGACAACAGAGAATGCCCGATCGAAACCTGGCTTCGTTAAAAAAGAGATGTATGTATGTATGTACGATAGAATATATGAATTGAAACGACGTGCAAGACGGCAAGATTCGCCATGCCGATCGCGTGAAGGTGCATACACGCAGCTACGCATCTGGCCGTTCGTTCACTTCCGTCTTTGACAGTCGAGGAAACTTATTGCGAACAGTCATCGCGCTCACATCCGGCGATGTAACGACAAGGCAATGGAGAATATTACGTTTTGTACACTTGTTGGAAAATTTTTTTCTTGCGAAAGAAATGGCGGTTAAAATTTTTGTGTTAAATATTTAAACACATTTATGTGTTAATTTAACATATCATTGTTGTGTTAATTGAACTTAAATTATTAAAACGAAAAAATGAAAAAAAGTGTAAAAATAACACAAGGCACACCTATTTTTAATTTTTCACATTAGATATGTTCCGCATTATTTGTGACAGGATTTATCTGTTAAGATTTATAGAAAAAAATGTTGATTTTATTTTATTACAATAGGATTAAGAATGATTACAGGCCATCAATAACGTTTCTCCAAGTTAATTTTATTTAAAAAAAATTTCTTTTAAGTTGCTATGAAGGTTGTATTCATTTTGTGTTGAAATATTAACATGGTATTAGTGTCACCATTTAACGTATCCATATTAGACTAAATTAACACAAAAATTTGTGTTATGAGTATTTGAGACATGCAATTCATGTTACCTTTAAGCCAATTTTTCCAACAATACTTTTCTTTACTGTTTTCAAAATACGCTTATATTTACAATAATTAAAAAAAAAAAAAGATAAATGAAAAAGAAGAAAACTTTTTTTATCTAAAAAAAATCAATATATCAATTGGATTAAAAGTTATCAATTTTTGTTAGTAAAGGATATAATTAAAAGCAAGTTACTCTACAGTTGTAATAAGCATGTTTTATGACGGACGTAAATGAAGAAATGAATTAGGTATGAGGAAGCTAAGTAGACTGAATAATAACTTTTTTTCCCTACTTGAACGTCGCTGAAAGAGGTAGACGTGTTCGATTGCGTAAAATATGAGCGCTCCGCATTAATGCAGAATTTAAACGCGAATAGGCGTGCACATCCGGTTTGCTCACTGCCATTTCTGAAGAACAACATACACTTAGAGATGAACTGTACCGATTGAAAACAATCCGGCGCTAATCTATTTAATGTTTTCACCTTGGTAAAATATTTTTCTCGCTTTTTTTTTTGCCTAATCGCTTCGTATACAAAAGAGAAAGAAGAATCATCGCATTTGAGATCAGCGGATCAATTGATTTCTTCACTTGATAACTAGAAGTGGGAATTATGTGAAATTTTCATATGCATTTCTGGATAAAATTTTTCAAATGAGTTCAATTCATAATTAATTCCCTCTCATCATGATAATAAATGAATTTGGAATTTTTATTTCAAATTTTTATTTCATTCTTTTGTATCAAAGGTATGAATAATCTTTGTCGCAATATTTTAGATAGATATAAAATGTGATCTAAAGAAAATCTCTTAATATTTTCATTAAGTATATCTCATATTGTTACGGCGTATTTGTTCATGATATCAAATATAAGTAATGAAAAAAAAAAATAAATAAATAAATAAAAATAAGACAAACTAATAAGCAGATAAATAAAACTGATAACCACGAAGAGAGTGCTTAACAATTTTTTTATGCAATATAAGCACTAAAGGAAAGGTTTCAAAGATGATACAATTACGAAAACAAAAGAACAAATATATTATTTCCTAATTATATCGCTTACTGTCTTTTGGATCATCCGGATTCCTGCTAAAGCTAGACATTCACTCAACGTATCCACAATTGCAACTACACTGCACTCAATACAGAATACACTCAACCTAGAAACCACCGATGATAGCCGGATTCACAGACATACCTAGGCTACTTTGGGGCACCAGTTTCGGAGCAGTCGCGAAAGATTCCGATCACTGGATCTCATCGATTCAGGAAGGCACCCGAGTATCCGAACACGCGCTCAAATCGCGTAATCCCCCGTAATCGATGGATTATTCGGCGAGAGGAAACGCGAGTGGTCCAGCCGAGAACACCTCGCGAGAGCTCGGCTCGTCGCGATCTCGCCGATCGACGACGGGCCCCCGCCGCCGACGATGGGGCCCCTCGGCACCCTTCGCCTCGCTTCGTCACGACTCGCTCGCTTACCGGGCCCCAACTAGCGGGGGCGTGACTGGACGTACATTAGACGACAATAATGCCTCGTGGTGAACGACGTTTAACCATGCTGGACTCCTAATATGGCCTTACCATTCGATCTCCACTGCGATCAGTTCGCTGCGGATTTTCTCAAATTTTTGACGATGGATCAAAATTATAAGAGAAAAAATAATTATCTGAAGAAACGTCCTAGATGAATGAAGATGATTTGCATATCTTCGCAACTGTGGAAGAAGTTTGATCGTGGCAGGATAGATTCATATCGTCTCATTGATCACCGGGATCCCTTTGCGGATTTTGTACCTTAATGTTATGTCTAATAGCTAATCGATATGTTTCTCGGAGGACGTATCAGGAAGAGTAAATAAGGACTTTCTATATACGATGGGGATTTACATGAAAGCAAGCGTTATCCTATCTAGTTTGACTGACAAAGATAATCTGTTACAGCAACATTTGTAGATATTTGTATCAGTCAATACACATAGAGGCTATATATACAGAATCCGTGTTGGATATAAAACACGAGATATCGATATCGATGTCAATTTATGAGAATAATGCGTCATAAAATGAACTAAAGTTGTTGGGACTTTTGTATTCGATCATTAAACAGTATTATCAACAGTTTCCACGCCGGTGGCTCCGCGCGCGCGATAAGAACCTAATTGGTAGTTTTAACTCAGAACATTAGAGTACGAGAAATGTTTTAAAAAGAGCTACGACATAGTTTAGAATCAAATGAAAGAAACATCAAAAAATTAAAGTTAATATATAATAAAAAATTGAAGAAAGTATTTTTTTTTCCCAATAAGATCAACTTTCTATAAAATAAAATTTAAAAAGAAAGGAAAAGGATGGGAAAGGTGAAGAAGGTGTAGGATAACAAAGAGAATAACAAAGACTAAAATTTTTTGTTAGTCTGTAATTGGTCCTTCGCTTCTTATTACAATTTTAAATAATAGAGAAGCTTCTCTGTTTTATTTAAATGATACTCCGATGCTTTAGAGATTCAATGGAAAAGAGGAAATCAGGTCGCATAGGTCAATATCTGACAATGAATGCGGAGTGTCATGTCTCGAGGATGACGAAGATGTTTCCTACCTGGGTCAGTATAAAATCTGGAGCGGAAGGAAAATAATTAGCAAGAAGGACTCGTGGTATATCATTTCAGTCTCCTACAAAACAATAATTTTCCCACCATTATCTTAATTAAATTGCCAGAATGCGTCAGGAATGTTATGATTAGCCACTGAATCGGTCGACATGTAAATTATCTCGCTTTGTGTAATGTAAAGGGCAAATTACAAGGATCTTTGATTTATCGAAGACTGTGCGTGAAATAAAATAAAAAAAAAATTTTGAGTTACGGTCAGAAGAAATACGATAAACAAAATAATATAGATGACAGAAGAGTGCATAATGGACAGAAATTATCAGCTGTACTTAATACAATGTACATTATAGCACAAAAAAATACAATTTATAGTATTTTATTACTGTATACTCATTATATAGGGTGTCCGGAAAATATCTTCATCAGAAGCATATCATCGGAAGAGTTGAAGATTTTTGATAACAAAAATTAGACAAGCTGACTTTCTTTTGCATGCTGGTGGAGATCACTTCCAACATCTTTCGTGAAAAAAAAAATTATTTAGTATATCTATACTACTTTGCACACAGCGCCAGATTCTTTTAAATATTTCTTCAACAAGAACTTTTTCTTTTAATATCTTCAAAAGAAACTTTGATTTTTTGGACACATTCTTGTCCCGCTGCATTCAGATCAACGTATTTCTTCAGCTTCCCTATACTTCATTTACTGTACACCTTCGCGGCTCGGCTTAACTTGCGCAACTGCGAATCGAGCGGGAGTCACGTGCTGGATCGAGTCTCGCGACAGCGAAGTCCGCCTCAGGCACGTCAAAATATCGTCACGTTCGGTACGTCGACCCTGCCTGCGTCGACGCGCGAAGAAGCGGGACCAGGGACAGGTTCGCCAGGACTTTTCGCTGCATCGCTCGCGACGCTTCAGCGCAGAAATCGCGATTTCCCCTTCCTCCTGGTAGAGAGACACCACGATAGGTAGGTAGGTAGGTAGGTGAGGTAAGGTATGTGTGTGCATGAGCGTGCCGGAAGAACCGTTACTCAACCTTAAGGTTTAAGGTCCGTTCTCCAAGTAATCCGCGAGCCTATTCGGACCGGACACTCGCGGATTTCCGCGTTCCTACGCTTAATTTTTCCATCTTTGAATTGTGAAGCGATAAAAGCATCCTTTATATCCAAAACAATTGTATCTTCATTACAGATAAATACAAAATTTCATATACTTCATGTATGTCAAATACTTTATATAGTTCATATATTTCTAAACTTCATATATTTCATATAGTTCATATACTTCATATACTTCTATACTTCATATAGTCCATATACTTTATATAGTTCATATACTTTATATAGTCCATATACTTCATATACTTCTATACTTCATATAGTTCATATACTTTTATACTTCATAAACTTCATATACTTCATAAACTTCATATACTTCATATACTTCTATACTTCATATACTTCTATACTTCATACACTTCTATACTTCCATACTTCATATTCTTCATAAACTTGATATACTTGATATATTTGATATACTTGATATACTTGATATACTTCACATACTTCATATATTTCCATACTTCATATACTTCTGATTTATTTTTTATTCTATTTTCCGTTTATTTCTTTCCTGATAAACTTGTCAATTCTTTGACATTTTCATTTCTTCTTTAACCACTCTTATGTATGATACATTATTCGAATAACATGAAGTTTCATGGATGAATTTGAGATAAAAGATATCTAGAGAAGAAATATTCTTCAAAGGCGCTCTTCCCCTAACGAGAGCCTCTTAACTTGATGAGTCCAGGATATTCGCAGCCTAATATAATTCACGTTTATTCGTGTGATATAATGACGCGTCGGTTATATATACACACATTGTGCTCGCTCTTTCCACCTTCGTGTGAAAGCCATTCCAGCTCGGCGAGACACAGAAAGACGAGACTCGTTCACACGGGGGGTCACAGCTAGCCCCAAGGGAGCAGTCATTGACATTGGTGGAAGAGCGAGAAAGACGAGAGAGAAAGAGAGAGAGAAGGATGACAGTATTTCCATCGAGAAACGTGACTAATATGGTATGTATCTGTGTGTCTTTCGCGGATGTCTTTATACGCCGCCTTGCCTATGCTGTCTTCTCTCAATTTCTTCGTCGCCGCGAAGGTAAATAACCCTGCCCCCCGTCTCATTTTATAAAGACGAAGAGAGATACACGGGGGAAAATTAATTCCATCGGCTAATGTCAAGAGAGTTCCCTCTGAGAAATTTCCCTCTTCAAACGCGCGGCTCTTTTTTTCTCTCCTCCATACAAGAAATCTAATACGAGATGATTGAAGAGAAGACGATTAAACCCGCTTATTGATCGACGCCAATCATCGATGTTGCGAAACAACTTTAAATGTGATTTTAGTTTTTCCTCTCTCGCCGTTATTTATTCGCGGATCTACGTAGATCGAGCGTGGGTAGTTTAAATGACAGAGTTTATCAAGCTTGCGATATCGCTTTCGTACATTAAGTGGAGGCGCGAAATAACGATTTTCGATATAAACAATTGAACGCCCATAGGAGAGCGCGAGATGTGCGGTAAGCGAGCAGCTGAAATTGCATCCTATGCTGCAATATTAGCAAATTACACGGCAGAGTGGCATTATAAACGAAGAGATGCAAGAATGTGTCTAATTACACGCTCGTTCCGCCACGAAAAAACGGTTAAGCGGAAGATTATCCGCTGTTGAAACTTCGTGAAATGCTTGAGGGAGCAAATATATATAAATATATATATAATTCTTTTTACATTCACCTCTCTATTTTAATTTTACATTCATCTCTTTAATCTAATAATCTTGACATATAATTTATCAATAACTTATGCTAATGTAATAGAAAATGAATAATAAATATTCTTCAATATCTTCAATATCTTCTTCAATATCTGTGTGTCATCGAAAAGATCATTAAATTTTCATCGAAAATTAGTTAATATAATTTCTATTTCTTCTAAATGATCAAACAAATATATTTTCAAAGATTTCCTCTCCACGCGCATTCTCAAGATTATTCGTAAATGATTCGATGATTTCGCAACGATTTCTCGATTTGAAAGTCATCATTCGTGCAACAGATGCACGACATATGGATTTTCAATCTTTCCACTCTTGACAGCAAGTACCTGAATATAAATCACATTTACAAACAATTGCGACTTAATTTTGAACACCCAAGAAATGTCAACAAGTCGTCCCGAGCAATTAACATCCAAAAGAAATGAAAGTAATTTTTTTTGTGCCCACGAATTTACATCTATCACAAAAAAGTTCGATTCTATATATAAAAAGAAATAATTTGCATTCCTCTTTCCGATTAACTATAAACATTAACGCTACTTTCGACACTACATATACTAGTCCTACTTTTAGCGTGAGAAATTAAGATTGCCTCGTAACATGGTGGCAGATAACGATTCGTGTTTACCGAGGCAAGTAACGGAAAGGAATAAATACATTCATAATCTGTTTGGCGAATAGAACAGAGCGAGCGAGATACTTCGCTTGCTAGGCGACAGAGCAATTTCCGAATAACAGGTTTCGCGAGAACGTCTTATTCCCGATGACAATTTGACGAAGGTATTTGACAGTCGTTGTCAAGTGACTGCCTGTCCATCAGACTTTACTGCCACGGATAATAAGTAGAAAGTGTAACGCAAATAACGCTGATTAAGCGCTTATGTTGCAAGATGTGTGAGCAAATAAAAGTCAAAATTGTAATCGATTCAGTCAATTTGAAAAAAAAAAAAATAAATAAATTTGATCACAGATTTTTACAATGTCAACCTTTTAGACAAAATTCATTTTCTTCAATTATCATTTTTTTTTTCTAGTTAAAAATGATTTCAGAAGATGAAATTGTATCAATCTTTAAAAATTGAGTATGTTTCGAAATTTCTTTTAATATCTTTAAAATTGTTATTGAAAAAAGAATTATAGATAGAATTTATTAACATTTTTCCACGATTTATGAAAAGAGAAGAATTAATTTACTAGAGTGTTCTATAACAATAATTGATGCCAGATTTCGAATTTTCCCAAGCTTGAAACATTTTCTTTTTCGCGAATTGGAGCGAAATGCTGAAGAAGCGTATATATCGCGTCATATATCGCGTGTACCATACGTGATTCCCGAGAAATACAATGCATTCACACCGGTAATAATGCTAACAATAAACGTACAAAACGATTCGTATGTGCAAATTAGCCATGGCTAAATTAATACATCAGACGGTTTTCGAATAAAATATCTTTCGTGCTTTATACATATATTATATGTCAAAAGAATAGACTCTCTATAACTGAAAAAATATCAGCATGCATGATTAAGAAAACATTCCCACGCACGACGTTTATCCACATGATAATAAATATAGAAAATATGACATAAATAAAAAATAGTAAAAATGATTAAGCAATAATAGTGAGAAATCACAGAAAAGACATAAATAATAACTTGAAGTATCACAAATATTGCGTTAAACAACGTTGCGCTCTTTTGAAAAAGAAGGAAGATAATACAAAGAAAATAATCTTTTTATCAATAGATTAAATAATTCGTTCTCAAATAATAATATTTGTAATATTTGTCATAATTGAATTAAATCTATCAGCTAATAAATGTCTTGGAATTGATTTCTTCCCGTTTATCCGTTCTGAAACTTTATCTCGCTCCATCATTTTCTCTCTCTCTCTCTCTCTCTCTCTCTCTCTCTCTCTCTCTCTCCACATCTTATTTAAGTTTAAAAATTCCCATCGCTCCTAACTATCTGCCTTTATCTGCAACACAAAACGCATGATCAGATGTCCGAATCTGACGCGACTGTTACTCGTAACGAGCAAGCTCTTCAAGAGCATCGAATATTTCGACCATTTATACTCAAATTTGATTAAAAATATGTCTAAAAAACATAACTTTTTTTTCGACTATATATATATATTCACTTTGCAATAAGATAAAAAAATTATTAAGCACTGTAACGGAAAGATTAAATTGCATCGGCAACACGCGCATCGATGCAT
>JBCAUJ010000028.1:1108558-1148132 GCA_038406275.1 Cataglyphis albicans
GATCTATCTGAAAGATCTAATTTTTTTGACAATCTTTCTCACAGCTGTCTTTCCAAAATAATTTAATTTTAAATAAATAAAAATGCACACACATAAATTAATTTAAAGATTAATTTTTAAGATATTTAAAAGAATATATATAAATTTTAATTTTTATTACTATATATATATATATTTATCTCATTGCAAAGTGAATGAGAAACTTTATAGTTTTATCGTAATTTTCACTTTAAGAAAATATCAAACCGGTTATGTGAAACGGGCGACAGCTAAAACTGCAACGCATGTATCTAGAGGATCTAATTTTTCCGACAATCCTTAAATGTCTTCCAGCTTTCTCTTTTCAGACTCTTAGAATGTTGAAAAATTTTAGAATAATATTTTGGAGATTCGCTCGCGTTAATTAAGTCATGAACACTGAGCTAATTAACTGTATATTAATCTTCTCTCACGAATTCTCTTCTATCTCGAAAGACCGACATGCGGGTGTTAGAGAAAGATGAATATAATCTTCACTGTGAAGATAATGAAGATGAATATAATCTTCATCACTATCTTCATCACTGCCCTTGAGAAGCGCACCATATTTCAGTGTTTTCCGGGGAAAGGCCCTTCACTTCACCGCGCAAACTTTACCTGCCGAAATAAATCTCAGAGAAGAGAAAGAGAAG
Source organism: Cataglyphis albicans (assembly GCA_038406275.1). Taxonomy (NCBI): domain Eukaryota; kingdom Metazoa; phylum Arthropoda; class Insecta; order Hymenoptera; family Formicidae; genus Cataglyphis; species Cataglyphis albicans. The sequence continues at coordinate 1,109,230 of JBCAUJ010000028.1, forward strand.
AAAGAAAGAGAGAGAGAGAGAGAAAGAGAGATTACCTCTGGTCCTCGTCAGCGGCGGCTCCCTGCTGCACGATGCGAACCACGTCCGTCGTCGACATCCTCGCGTTTGCCAACACGCACACCGAAGATCACCGATCGCACATACTATCCCCGTTTCCTCAAACTTATCGCAAGGAAAAGCGCTCGAACGAATTTTCCTCGAGGAACGAATTCGCGAACCCGAGAGTCTCTCTTTCACTTTACTCTCGACGCACGTGTATTCGCCAGGCTAGGCCGGGTTTAAGCGCCTGATGTCCAGTCTGGCTGGCGCCTGTCAAGGCTATCACCGATACCTGAGAGAGCGAGAGAGAGAGAGAGAGAGAGAGAGGCAGCGAGCGAAAGAGCGGTTCCTAAGGTCCTCGTAAGGACAGCGTACATCCGCGTCTACCTGATGCTACCCCAGGACGATGCAGGGCAGGTGCAGGAGGTGGGAAAGAAAGAGACGGAGATGAAAAGACTCGAGGAGACACCACACACGGCGGTGAGCACCACCTCACTGACTGAGGTCCCCGGACGAGTGTCGCGCCGCACTGCTCGTCGTTCTTACCTGTGCACGCACGCACAGATATCTTTTTTCACCTGCCTGGGCGCTGCGCGATGCGTGTGTGTATGTATCCCTGCACACGCGGACGCACGATTCTTGACTTGTAAGCGCGCGCGCGCGATTCTTGACTTGTGCGTGTGTCGAGCTGGCGTAGCGTGTTTCGAAGCCTTTGTGTGCGCACTGTCTCTCTCTTTCTCTGTCTATCCAACAATTTTTCTAACTTCTTTGGCCAATAAACGTCTTATGAGATTTCACCAAACGTACTGGGAGATTTTTTTTCTTTTTAATTGAAAATTCTTTATATATTCGCAAGACGCGCATATATAAATGAGATCAGAGGTGAAGAAGAAATCAGACTGAAGGAATGTTTTATTTTATTTTAATTTAATATCTATTATCTCGAGATGTCCAGTCTCGTCATACATCACTTTGCCAAACACGAACGTGTGATACGATATTTATACGTGTAACTGCTACGTGTTCATTTCCTTTATTTGCAGACGATAATGCGACACTCGATCGTGTGTGTTTATGTGCGTACTGGTACGCCATGTTCTCTTCCTTCTCCGCTTGAATACATGTGCCCGCACACACAGACAAACATATACAGAATTCTTGGTTGCGTATGCATTTGTGTGGCGTCGTTTTACCTGTTCCATAGGTATCGAGAAGAGATTATATATATGTATGTGTGTGTGTGTGTGTGTGTGTGTGTGTGTGTGTGTGTGTACGGTATAATGTGAGAAATCAGTGATGTATGACGGAATTGGACATCCCGAGATATCCGAAGAATCTTAACTAAGACAATATTAAAGTGAAATAAAAAATATATTTCTTCAATTATTTATTTATTTAATTATTTATTATTAAATTATTTATTAAATTATTTATTTAATTATTTATTATTATTAATTATTTATATTATTTTTGCGTCTGAATATTACGTAAAGAATTTTTAATAAAAAAAAAAATCTCGTATCTCTCCGATCAATAAAATCTGATAAGACGTTTGTTAGCTAAAATGCTATCGAAAATTTTTTATAACGTGATTTTTTAATATATATTTCTCATCTCCGGTCCTTTCCTTGAATCCATTATTAGGATCGCATATGATTGTTCATTTTTCAACAACGTCAAGAATCGTACTGAATCCACGTCATCAAGAATCCATCATAGGAGCAGTCATTATTTGTTAAAAATTTAATAAAATATAATACTTGTATCTCGACGTCACCCCGAGTATCCCGATGACATATAAGTGGCGATGATCGCGAACGGTGCAGCGCGTGTGACGTCAATGCATTCTATTTTTTTTTCTTTTCTTTTTCTTTCTTACGAAACGCCTCGAGGCGGATATCGGAGTGATTTGAATAACTGCCGGAGGGAAAGAGAGCGCGAGCAATGTCGCAAGTGCAGGAAATAATAATCTAACTGCGCGTTTCTATCGAGCTTGCGGCCAATGTTATTGCCGTGACTTCCTTCGGCGTGATTCGCATAAAAAAAAAAAAAAAAAACATATATCGCCCCATAATCATCCGAATTAATATCTTACTCTTTATTTAGCCACGTGGCCGCGACCATCAAACGTCAGTCCAACCGATTTTTTTCTTTGACAGATCCTATTGTATCCCGTATATTTGCTGATTCGCTTATTAAAATGGGTGTTGCAAAATATATCGTGAAATTATTTTTTTTTCCATAAATTATTTCGCAATAAATGACAAGATAAATATATGAGAAATATATGAGAAATATATAAACATAGCGGAAAACGTGAAGTGAAACTATAATAAATTCTAATAATTCTCTTGAAATTATCTTATCACTATCATCTGTTGTTCAAATATGTCTTTTTTTATCTCGATTATTTTTAACACTGTTTTCGCGTTTCGCGAGACATTTATTGCGCGCGTTATATCAGACAGACGAGTAATAGAACATCGGTCGTTAGATATGCTTTCGGTTTCTTCTTATTCCTCTCGTTTCCATCTCGGAGAGTTGCAGTTCTGCAATTTCTCTCCCTCTCCCGTTTACAGCGCGGAAATGCATCTTACGATCTATCTTGAGGATCGGCAACGAAAATTCGAAAGGACGCGGAAGGCGCTGCTACCTGTTGCGTTCCACCTGCAATCGCGTGCAACGATCGCAAGTGCATCGCATGAGACACAATGAACGGTGAGTATAGCTTGGATGCATTAGTGCGTATTGATGCACGTAACAATCGACATGTATATAGGGTGTCCCAGAATTAGATGCGGCAAACTTTATTAGTGATTATAAAGAACAACAAAGCGAGTTAATTTTGTCAATGAATTCGTGTCTGCAAATAAGCAGTTTGACATTAGAAAATCTAAAACTAATAAGGGACGCGAACTCGAAAATTCCGATTTTGATGAAACTTTACACACGTGTAGGCGGAGAGTAGAGAAATGAATTTAGAAATTTCCAGTTGTGATTCAAAAACGATTGTAAGGGATGATCATCCCTCATAGAGTGGCTTTTTGCTTTTCTCGATATATTTTAAAAATTATTCGAGATATCGAAAAATGTTTTGTACAAAAGTTTCACGATAAAAACATCTCTATCTAACCACATTAATGAAATTTTGAAAAAATAATTTTTTCAAAAATTTTTGCTTTTGTTAATCCTTGATTCTCATTATTGATAAAATTACCTTTTTTATGTCCTTTATAATCACCTAAAATTTTTCAGTCTAATTCTGAGACACTCTGTACAAATTAATCTATTAATTTATCTAAATATGTAAACGTGCAAATAATCTTCTCTTTCTCTCTCTCTCTCTCTTTTTATGCAATGAAACATAAATTTGTCTTTTCAATACTCAACATCTATCGTTCTTCTATAAAATCCCGTGACAAAATGTACCAATTGATACAAAAATTGATAGAAAAGAAAAATATAAATACGTACTTTTTGCTCGTTGTCTAAAAAAATTCCAATCAATGTCTTTTCAATTTTTTGTCTTAATAATTTATGATAATATATATTTGGATTATACACGCGTAAATATGAGTTCGCAGGATATTGCTTTCTAAATTCTATCCACACACCGTCTGTGAATTGTAAAGCAGTCACGTGAAGTGCATTCAATCGTAAGTGAGTGCAGAGACCCCGGTTTGAGATTTGTTATATCTACTTTTTCTCTTAACGATGCTATTATTCTGACAAATATATTCAAATTCTAATGCCTTCATTATGTCATTAGCTAATATAAAAAAAAAAAAAAAACAGATTCAAAAAATTTATATAGTGCCACCAAAAGTGGCCACTCCTTTACATATCGTATATTATTCAAATGTATATTTTTTTAAATATTAATTAATGACAGTGAGTGCATTAAAATACTTTCACCATTGTTATTGTCACAATTCATAATTGCTGTCAGTTTTTTTCCTTTTCTAATTTTTGATATTTTTATATCAAAACTGAATCTCTGAAAAAATTTAATAGCAATTTGATATAAAAGAAACATATATATATATATATATATATATATATATATATATATATTTGTTTCTCTTATATTAACACTGCATATAAAATTGCTATTAAATGTTTTTACAGATATAAAAATATCAAAAACTAGGAAAGGAAAAGAATTGACAGCAATTATGAATTGTGTCAATAACAACGACGATGAGAGTATTGAGAATTTTCTTCAATGGCAAGATACAATAATCACGGCTAACACGTGCGATTGCGTTCTTTACTACACTGTAAATGTAAAGCATAGCTCGTCACCAAAATACTACATATTTACAAACTATAAGTCGGCGCACAACCGCGAAGGTCAGGGAATCGACATTCATAATAGTAAACATAAGCTGCTCTTGTTCTCTTCCAGTCAATATAAAGAAATGTACGTGTGTACGTGATTGAATATATGTTTATATCATCGATTTGACGGAAATTATGTAAAATGTTATAAAATAACATTTATATAATTTCTAAATATTAGGATTTTAAATAAATTAAAATATTAATATAATATTAATATAAATAAACTAAAATATTAATGTAATATTAATATAAATAAATTAAAATATAATATTAACATATTAGTATTAATTAAAAGATTAATAATTAATAACGATTATTATTATAAATTAAAATATTAATTTCTAAATAATAGGCTTATTCTACATTCTCGAAATATCACAAAATGAAAGAAGTACAAGATCACAAATGAAAGAAAGTCTATAAATTATATTTTTTTTTTCCTCTAATGTTTTTATATTATTCATACGGATATTCTCAAATTCCATTTTCAAAATACTCACGTGATTCTCAACAAGTCCAATCTTCGAATATCTTTCACTCTCTGAAGGTCTCCGAGCAATCCTTCTAAGCGTGCTTCCGCTTTCTGTCGTTCCATCGAGATCATACTGCATTGTAGGGACGTTTTTTTTTTAACAGACGAAATCACTTGAGTCGCGTTTTTTTTTTTTTATAATCGAAAATCAGCACGAGCTGCCGCATGTCACGTACGGCGTTATACTGTCTCGGAATGTTGATATGATTGTTATCAGCGCGCTTCCCCAAAGCGGTAAATAAGCGAAGGTGCGCGCGCAACATATTCCGTTTAAATCTTATATCCATATCCTACTAATCTTACAAATATATATATGTATATATACATATCTTACAAAAAAATATATATAAATATATAAAAGACATATATATAATTCGAAAAAAAAAAAATTTCAGCATATAATAATATAGTCTTTTATTTATATAAATTTCTTAATCAATTTAGATTTTTTTTTTTTTTTCCTTAGAAAGTAATTGTACGAGTATTTTTTTAAATATTAACTTCAAAATGATAAATCGAGAAATCTATAGGCGAGAAATAATGTGAGAAATTTAGAATACCTTGTATATATATTCCTTGTAGCAATTTCGATATGAGAAATGAGAAAGCGCGGTCGTATATGTCTTTTTATTACAGAGTGCATTTAAATGGATATCTTATGTCGTTATCTACAATCACGATTCAATGAAAGATTCTTTAATGCAGTTGAATAGGATATACATATTATATATCGAAGTCACGTGCAATAAACAGTCTTTTAGAAACAATTTATACGTATATATATTCACATTTCACAGTTGATTTCAAAGCTCGAATAAACTATTTTCATTCTCGATGAAGCTCCGCAATCGTACATTGTTCGTATAATATTGAAGTGTTCGCGAAATATAATAAACGAGTTATCACAATATCATATTTCTTTTAAATAACGGAGCTTAAATTCAAACGGCATCACGATAATTCGAGATCTTATTCAGTGCAGAATCGAATCCCTTGCAATAATGCAAAAAGGATCGTTTCTCTTTAGTAGTATAAAGAAAAGAATAGTATAAAGATTTTTTTTTTTTAGTTATGAATTCAGATGAAATTTTGAAAATCCCAAAATTTGAATTATTGAGTCTTAGGTTCAATCAGTTCCTGCTACAATAAATATTGTAATTTTTATGCAATCTTTTGCAACAATTTCCATCATATATCAATTCGCACGATCTTGTTGTTTATCATCCAAAGTATGGTATCATCAAAATTTCCTTTCTAAATTCATCGTGATAATACACACCCTACTTTCTTTATGATGGACGATCGTACGTTTAATAATAAAAGCACGAGATACGCGTAGATTATAAAATTGACATTTGTCACGAGGTATTGCAAATGTACAATGCTCTGAAGAAATTTTTCTTTTCTTTCTTTCTTTCCTTTTTTATATATGTAAATCATCAATGCCGCAAAATCACGAAATTTGCGAGATAAACTCCTTAATCGTTAATTCTGCGAAGAAATGCAAGATTTTGATGCAAGGTGAATCGAGCCGTGCATTTTGAAAGCGATGTAAACGAAAAAATTTAAATAAAATTCTAATTTAAATGTTTGAATTAATTTAAGAATAAATTTAAATTATATGTAAAATTTTATTCGTTTTAGCAAAATTATTTGACGTCCAATTTACATTGTTTTCAAAACAAACGGCGCGATTTTACACTATAAGACTGATACACACAATGAAACTTGTTCCATTCACATTCCATTCACATATACACGGTGTGTTATAAAGAGATGTGTTCCCTATTCATCCAATAGGTTGTGTTTCCTCTTTATATAGGATGTCTCTAAACTGGCGATAAATATTTTAATCACAAAAAATTTGTAATATTTTAAGATAAAAATTTTAATACATAAATGTCGACCCTATAATAGTTTTCAAATGAGAAAAGTTTAAAAATAATGAATGACAGGAATTTCGCGCGCTCAGGAATGGATTCGTATATGTATATTTTATCGACAAATTCAACCTCTGTTGGAACAAAAAATGTTTTTATTGATCAATTTCAATGTGAAGATAGGTAAACAATTGATACATATCAATATCAATGTATTAAACTATTAAAAACTAATAAAAATTGTTTTAAATTGTTCTTATGATTCATTACAGATAAACAGAATTAAATTCTTAATGAAACTCTTGAATAATATTTTTTATAATATTTTTATAATAATTTCATTATTGTCAAAAGCATTTGATTCGTGGAAGTATCTTTACCATAGCAATGATTTACTGGCCATTTTGTCATCCCTGAAAGCGCGACATTCTAGCCCTGTCATTCGTGAACTTCAAACTTTCTCATTTGAAAACTACTATAGCCTCGACATTTTCGTTAAAATTCTCGTTTTAAAATATTACAAAAAATTTGCCATTAAAATATTTATCGCTAGTTTAGGAACATCTTGTATATCTTTTCTTCTCGCAAAAATATGTATCTGCTCTTAACATTGGTTTTACTCGTAACACCAACATTTAAAATCTTTCTGGCTTTAAATCACGATTATCTAAGCAAAAAAGTTGAATGCAATCAATTTCATCAAATTCATTCAAAATTCAATTTTATATAAGAAACTTCATTATGTATCATAATCCTCTTATATCATTAAAATAAAAAGATGTATTTTCGTCAAAAATATAATAAATTGTTCTTAGAATAGTGAAATTGATGATCATTAGTGCGAGAATCTTTTAGAAACTCGAATCTCGGCACTGAGTTAATAATGGACGCCATTATCGAAAAACTCTTGTCTTATACTAAATTGAATGGTCTGGAGCCAAGAAGGGCTGAAGAATCCAATATCTTTCTTTCAGTTCCAAGTGATCCAGCACGTTGATCGATGGCTGGATTAATATTGCGTTGTGCTGGATCACATAATCTATCTACATTAACGCACTGCGAGAAAATCTCTAAAAGATAAAGTATCGCGTCAACTGAAACCAGTATTCGCACATCGAAAGTGGAGAAAAGAGTGTGACTGCGATTATCGCGATTCCGCCTTCGTCTTCGGCGGCCTAAAGGCCTTCAGCTTTTTCGCTTTTTTTTGTTTTGTGGCACTGGTACCGGATTGGAACGCTTTCCAGCTATCGACACGTGATTGTCTAGATTCCTCAAAGTTTCGTTGCCATTCGCGTTCTAACGCCGCCTGAGCTTCTGCTGATAATTCCTCTTCGCGTTTTCTTTTGCGCTGTTCTGCATCTCTTGTGGCTAATTCCCGTCTGCAAGAAAAAATGTCTATTTTAAATTCAAATATTTTTTTATAAAATATACAATGACATAGTATTTAATTTATCTAAAAAACCCTGTAATTAATTTATGACAGCTTCATCTAATCAAAAGAGTTTAATATTTTTAAATATATTTTTTTTCTATTTAATAAAAATTGTAAATTAACCTTCTTCGCTCCATATCGGCAAACAACTTCATCGTCATAACCCAGACTGCATGTCTATAACCCTCCTCGGTTTCTTCTTCCAAAAGCGTCGGAGTTGAATTCTCTGATTTTCCTTCTTTCTTCAGCTTTTTCTTCTTTTCTGCAATCTTTAAAATTCGATATTATGCAACAGTTAAAAATAACAAAACATATGCTACATCAGTCTCATTATAAAAGTTGAAATTTTGAATGAATAATTAAATGCTTACCATGTGATCAGTCCGAGCTTTTGCCTCTTCAATGACGTCCATACATTTTGATCTGGTTTCCTCATTTTCCAAAGTTTTCCACGCTTTATTAACAACTGCAATTAACGAGATATTTTGTTACATATTGCTTTATGATACATATCTTTTATTATACTTATCTATTATTATACTTACTTTCAAATGCCTGCTGCGCTCTTTCTGCATCTTCCTGATTTTTATCAGGATGCACCAAAATTGACATCTACAATAAAAATCATTTAAATTATTTTTTATTCGTGAAAAAAAGAAAGGATAGATACTTACACGACGGTATTTCTTTTTGATTTCATCTATCGCTGTACTTGGATCAATCTGTAAGACTTCAAATGGATTCAAATTAAAGTAAGATGATCCAGGTCGTAATAATCTATCAATTTGTTGTTTAGGTGTCAGCACAGAGTCTCTTTTTTCGATTTCTTTAACCTATAGAAAGACAAAGCAAAATGTTTTTATCATTATAATAAATGTAGAATTTTAATTAAATTCTATATAATTAAAAAATAAGAAAAATTATAACAGCAACAATACTATTATTGTAATAAAATATTATTAAAAATTTTGGACAATATAATGGAACAAATTGTCGTTACAGTAGATATAATTTATTATATATATTTGTGAGTTTCTTTTGTTTTGACAATATTTAATATGGAATAATAATTATATTAAGGAATACAATTTTTATACTAAAAAAAATAAGGAAAATGCAGTTACAAATATTTGCAGTAGTTTTTGCAAATGGATGTTATTAAACAACAATGCACATTATCATTGCAATATCATATTTACCTTTCACAAAGAGATGATACAAAAAAGTGCAATTGCGAGTTTAAGCTAATGAAATTACAGGACTAATAAAATTCATATTAAATTGTAATGATAGTCATTAACAAGTTTTATAAAATGTGATATGTAGTGATAGAAAGAACACTTTTTATTAAAATAAATAAAAAAAAAAAAAAAAAAAAAAAAATAGACGATAAAATTCAACACAAACACTGTTGTTTGTACAGGTTAGGAGCATGAAACTCCAATGTTTTACAACGATATCGTTTGCAATACTCAATATAATTGGGTGTATATTAATTTAAAAGACAGTTAAATTACAAATTGACTGCAAGAGAACCTATTGTTATTTCATCACTAATATAAAGCGACATTTGTCAGAGTCGTTGCTCCGAATTTATTTACGATCGTAGTCACAAAGAGATAGATATCATTTTGCCGATAGCGTTGTATATAAAAAGACACCAGGATCAATCGGAACTCGCATACCTCCGTGTAAAATTCGTTGAATTCATCCTCCTTCTTGGCGGGATTTTCACTAGATAAACTCGAGTCGGTGGCGGCCATCTTACTTGTTCGATGCCCGAAAGTCGACGGTGCTGCCGACTGGTGGACAGAGCGCGACTTTATCGGCAAAGCTCTGACGGGGCATCTCACGAATACCTCTCTTATCAGCATTCAAAAAATTTTGGAACACCTAATTGTCTTTTGTTGATAAACTATAATTCTAATCAATGTCTTTCTTATAATACTTTATTTGATTAAAATATATAGAAGGATAAATAAAAGATTAAATATAAATAAAGAGTGTAAATAAAAGAAAATGTCACACTAAATCAAAAGTTTGACGTCTAAAAATAATTATAATAAATTTTAAATTAAATAAGTTTTAATTAAAATATTTAAATTTAAGCAATAAATATTATATTTAAAAGAAGAAAACATAAATATTTTGTTCTCTAAAAATGTAGGTAATTATGCTTATCAAAGCCGTGTCCTTGACAACATGTGTCAAGGTTATTGAAATTGGTGCGGTCCTAATATGCATAATTACCAAAAAAATTTTTTTTTTTTTCAAGGTTATTAATATAGAGATAGCGCAATTAATGACGTCGGCGTTCAATGTAAAATTTCGTAATATTTTATTAACAAAGCTTAACAGCCAATAAACGAGTAATGCCTCTTTCGCGATAACAAAGACACATCGAACGAAATCAGATTATTATTGCGGCATACACTTTCGTCAAACTGATTGATTGACTAGAATCTAATATAGTCGGTATAACTATAGCCTATAACATACAGTATATAGTCTACTCACTATTTATCCCTTCTCTGGGGAAACTCACAGATGCGATTAATAAGAGGGTGAGGAATCGATGGAATTACGCATATTAACGTTTCTATGACATCTAGCACTTGTTACGTGTCTCGCGCCAATCTAATCTAGCGTGGCTTCTAAATCTAATCGTTTACTATCAAACCACTTGTGTGTTCAGACATAAATACGTTACTCCCGTCGAATCGCGAGAACCGCATTAATAAATAGAGATCAGGGCGTTATATCCTTAAAAGGGATTTAACTTCTCTCAGATTAGTTATCCGAAGGATTTGCTAAGAAACTCATGATCAAACAGTTTATATAAACTTTCACAGAAGAATTGATAGAGATGAAAGTGCTATCTTTAAGTTTCCTCCAAAATATAACATTTCGAACAATTAATCTTATTGTTAGCGTATATCGTATTTTTTTTTTTTTTTTTTATCTGCGTAGAGATTGATAGAGACGTAATTTTTTTTCACACACAAATGAATAATCGAATTGCGGTCCTCATGATTCTCTATTCCGTAACGAAACATATTCACAACAGTCAATTTTCTTGCACGTGGTTATACACTACTAGTGATTAATGATATTAACAATTGAAATAGGAAAAGCGGGTGCGTATAACAACGATTACTCTCTACTAACTTCATTGAAAATCCAGTCGATTTAGAAACTTGCGCGTATAATAAATCGTACGGAATCGCATAGTTATTCAACATTCTCAATATTATTTGTGTGATAACAATAATAAATATGTAATTATATAGGGTGTTTCATTTAACTCTTACACCTCAAATAACTCCGGTTTTTTACATATACAAAAAAAATATTATAGTAAAGGAAGACGTTGTATGAATCGAAGGGAGAAACACGATGGTGAAATTAAGGTTATTCTGAATGTTATTTCAAGGTCATCAATTCTTTTTTCTTTTTTTTTTTAATGGAATCATATGGTTTTAGGTAGATGATGTTTTAATTGATTTCAAAAGAGATTCAATCATGTATAATAATATGACCTTCAAATAACCTTGAGCTCCAAATTGTACAACAAATCTGGAGATATTGCATACAAGAAATAATCAAGAATTTTCTCCATGTTAGATATAATTTCCGAAATGTCAATCATCGATATTTCCTCGAATACTAACACTAGTCTAAAAAATTTGTCCGCAAAAGTAACAGAGTTATTTGAGTAATAAAACATCCTGCATATTTTGATTATAATTATCAAGATAGTTCAAAGAAAAGTTATTATCAAATTATTAAGTTTTTCATGATAATATTATCATTAATTTCAATAAAAGTAGAACATAAGTAATCTTTTAAAAAATTGTGTAAGTAAAAAAAAAATTTTCTTCTTGTTTTAATCAATTCGAAATTTAAGAAACTTCAAACAAATCTTGCATTATTCCGCAGTTGCGTCTCGTTGAATCGCATCGTTTGCGATGCCGACGATGTTTATTATAGCGCATATTTTACAAAGTACGCAAAAGCTAGCTGAACTAACGATACCACTATACATTTGATGCTATACATCGAGTGTCTAAGTAAAAGGGATCATTTCACTTCGCTGAAAGTAAGGATGAGTGACTGATAAATCACTGATGATCTTACGCAAGATGTCCCGCTGTGAATGAGACAAATTCTCCGAGACGGCTAATTCCTATTTGTAATTCTACAAACATTGAAAGATATCGACGAAAATTTTATTAAACTTAGTAGAAAAAAAAAATTAGATATCCTAATTTTTCACTATAGAAGACTCTAATTATAAAAAAACAAATAATTAAAATTAAAAAAAAATTATACTGTGTCATATAGAAAAAAACTTTACACATACATATATAAATTTAAAATTATAATTAAATTTCCCATAAAAGAAATTCTCTTCGATTGCTTCATTTTTCGCATGGTTTTCATTCCGAGTGGGACATCCTGTATAAATGTTTTTTTTTTTTTTTTTTGCAAAAAACTGAACGGTTTTTTCAGGGTCTTTTCCGTGTAAATTCGGCCACGAAGAATTTGCCAAAATATATTTCTTCGTAAAAATGTTACATCTATATATATATATGTATATATGATTCATCGATATGCAACCAAAGCGCTTACCATCGACAGAAAGCGGATATAGTATGTATGTTTCTTGTATAATTATGCGACCTCGCACAAGAAAGAAAGGGAGAAAGAGAAAGAGAGACAATGGTAATGCGATGATTATAGACAAATAGATATTGGTCGAGAATATCATTTGTGAAGTCGCAAACACATTTAATTAAGAGCGACAACGAGATCGAGAGATAGACGAGCTTTCTCGTATTGGAAATCTATCGGATTCCTAGCGATTAACGTTATTATACACTTATTCATATTTAATCGTTAATGGTCCTTCGATCTCATCATAATTATTTTATTTTATTAAATCAGCTGTGCAACTTTTAAGTCAATTTATACTCGATATATTCAAGAATTGAAATTTTATATCAAAAGATAATTATAATATTATTTAATATTATATAATAATAATTAATTATTATTTATAAAATATTAAGATGCATTTAATTTATATTGAAAATTAAAGTTGATAAATAGGTCGTATAAAAATTGATGTAATAAAATTTTATGTAATATAAAATCTTTATAATACGCAAGAAAAAATAATTAAGAGATCGTCAAAAATTGCATTTAGAGAGAATTAAATATATATTGCGGGAAAGATCGAAGGACATTATGAATGAGATAGCTCGTTATAATAATACTAGTACAATTATGTAAATCTACCATAGACACGCTCTTTTAAAACACATTCGGTAGATCTCTCGTATCTGACACTTGTTCGTTATTTCTATACTTAGACGATAAATGGCTATTTTCGCTGAAATGATCTTTATATAGCTGTAGATCATATATTTTATATATATTCATAGCTATTTGCGTGTAACATTTTTAAAGTCTTAATATATACCTTCCAAGCTCATATCAATTTTTCTCTGGCGTTACGTGCGTCTCTATAATAACTATTCTTACAAAGACATTTATACAATATATATAATTTAATATCATAAAAAAAAAAAAAATACAAATTAAATTACTTGTCTTCAAAAATGATGAAACAATGAATAACGTTTAACATTATAAATTGATCGAGAAGTAAAAATTGATCAAGTTTAATAACGATCAGTTCAGCGAACGAGAGCACCGCTCTCTCACTTACAGTCAACGCTCTATAAAAATGTGAGGAGAAAAACATACACGCACGCGTATACACACTCACGTATAAACTTTCAAAATCTATTTGGCACTCTCCTAATTTCGTCGAAAAGGCGAGCACGCTTGCTATTATTCTTCAATTCAGAGACATTGCATATCGAGTAGTAGCTTTACTCCGTCGCTACATGTACGATTTATTTTTTTATTATTTTTTTTTTTTTAAATAGCGTTACGTTATATATCTTATTAAGAGTTCACACCTTATACGTTACACTTTACGGTAATTGGTCTAAGAAAGTTTTCGATTGCATAAAAAATATCAGCTGCGCCGACCGAAGCGAGTCAATCGCCCGGTGATAATCGCGAGTTACCATATAATTCTTGTTATAGCGATATTGTGGGAGCGATGTTTGTACTGCACAATTTTCGCACAATCAAACGCATTAATTTGCACGCGATTTTTCCAATTTAATGCAAAAAATATTTTGATAATAAAAATTAATTCCGAGATCACGATCGAAAAATTTGATATAATTTTCCATTATTAGTGATAATCTTGATTCGCGACCAATGTCAGCGATATCGTATTGAAAATCGTACAGTAAAAACAAGCTTCGATTAGTATGTCGACCAGTCCAATTATTGATATAGATAAAGAGAAAATTGAAGATCGTAAGATCGCGAAAGGGTCTATTGCATCAATTACATGTCTTGTTCGCAGAGAAACCAACATATATAAAAATAATCTTTCACGAATAATTTTCACACACATGGTATATAAAAAAAATTTTATTACTCGACGTGTAATAAATTTCAGTTTTTTAGAACAGCTCACAGTTATAGTAAACTTGTAATAAAATTCATGTATACATAAAGCTAGAATTATAAATTGAATTATAAATAATTAATTAATTATTTTTTAATTATTTTGAAATGATTAATTATTAATAATTAATTAATAAATTATTTTTTACTACAAGGAAAAATATACAGATACTGATTACAGCATAAATTTGTACTTGTCAGTAATAAAATTATTTTTTTCGATATGAATAATACAGATAAGTTATTCGCATTTAGACCCTCGTGGATTCCAAATCCGACTCTTCAATCGATAATCATCTTTACATTGTCATCAATAGATTAATTCATAAATTTATAGATCAATTATCTTGGTCGTATATGTTATATTCACGGTTCAAATATACAAGACTACAAATATCTTTACACAAGTTGCGTCATAAAACGGATAAATAGATACAAAGATTTCCATATATGATGTGAATATTTCGAAATTTTAAAGTGCTGAAAAATATATATTCCGATTATACAAAATATCAAAGCTTTTTTTCTTAAAATAATGCTAGCTTCTCCGAAATCCTTCGCTTGCAAAATGTGTGTGAAGAATTTCACTCTTTTGTTGAAAGAAAGACACTTTGTTACATTTTAATCGAAATACCCTGCAAATCTTTATCATAGTATAGATTTTTCGAAGAAATAAATTTTTCAGGATACAAATTTGCCATCCCAAGTGAATATATGAAAGTAATTTGCGGTGTATCAAAAAAATCATATGAAAATTAATAATTAATATGCTTGCGAAACGTTTGAAAAATTATGATAACGCGGGAAGAGTATTATAGGTATATTTTCTGGGATAAAATGTGCCTCAATTTGTGTGTATGTGTGGGTGTCCTTATATATACAATATATTAGTGGAAGATAAATACGTACGCACGTCGAAAGCTCTACTCTAAACGGTCAAATGCGGAGAAAAGATTTTGCAAACGCGCTGGATGCAGACACCGACTATTATACGGCTGGCGATATTTTGTTAAATTAATTATACTTTGATGAATATTTTGATGAGTTCTTTGATCTTTTTTTTTTCCATAACCACCATGTTGTCACCCACATATGCTAACGAGTATCGACGTTCAAAGCTAATAACGACGTAACAATACACTGCATAATGTCACTGATTACTGTCGCTTTCATCCAATCTGATAACGTGACGTTATTGTTATCGCATCGATGCTGCGATAATAAAACCGTTATTATTATTTATCTATCAAGACCCTTTGTCAAAGTAAATCTAAAACAAAGTATCGATATTGTCATCTGATTAATTTTTTTTTTTCTTTTAAAGAGGAAAGAGACACTTTCTAAAAATATTTTTTTTTCACAGAAATTTTGATTTTGATAATCAATTAAAAATCGGACAATATAAGAAGTATTATATATTTTGATCTCTCGAATCACATGTTTTCCCGCCTGTATCCAGCTTCGTAAATGATGATCAAGGATACTATTTGAATTTGATTAGACATTTTGATAAATTACAATCCTTTTGATTACACAGTTGCTACACGGCTTAAAAAGGGAGACAATATTAAGGGAGGAGGGGAAGGAGGGGTAGGGGCACTAGTCATCGCCAAACATTGGAAAGGGCCCGCAGTGCGAGGAGTGGGGCCTCGATTCGTCGTCCCAATGTCTGCCGCGCATTATATTTCGTATTTTGATTTCGGGCTGTCAGCCATTTCTCTTTCTTTATATATGTAGTTATAGTATACATCTTTATACTTAGATCTTAACGATATGAGAACAACGGAAATCCTAAAAGATCCTCCTGTACTTACGCGCCGCGAATTATTTCTCGGCGTTAATTCACCACGCGCGACTGCAATTACGAATAATCAGCGTAACGTGCGTCTTTTTTTTTTTTTTTTTCTTTTTCTTTTTTCTTTTACATAAATACTTACATTGAGGTATAGCACTTGGAGAACATGGCACATATAAACGTCGGACAGCTGATCCGATAATAACATCCCCAACATGCGTTTGTCGATATCGAACGGCACGATACGCATGTGAATGTAAATGCGAAAGTTCCTCGAGGGTTTTTGTGCGAAAAATTTTCTCTGTTAGAGGAGCCTTCGTGGGTTCCTCCCCCTCTCCCCCCTCCCGCCGCGCTAATTCATTGACAGGTGAGGCTTTGACAATTGAAAAGTTTTTCATTAATTCGTGCTCGTTATTATTACCTTCGAACTTGTCGTCCGTTTCTCTGCCTAATCTTTTAAAATGAAGAATCATTTTTTTTTTTTTTGTTTAATTGCACAATATTTCGAAAAAAATTTTTCCTTAATGTAACAGTCGAGATAAACACACGGAAAATTTACCGTATAAAAATTTTGACATTTCTTTCAAGCTCCCGCTATTACTTTTAAATATTTTTTCGCACAAATTCTCGAGATTTGTTTCGCATCAGAGTGTATACAGTGAACGTGTTTTTGATGATATGTTTATTATGTGAAAAATTAATGTTAAATTAATAAATCTCTCAATCCGAAATATTCTTCGTTAATCAAAATAAAATATGTATAGGGAATGTTATAATTACGTTAAGCATATCAAGCTATAAATGCCGCTCACGATGAGCAGTATATATGAATCATGTTAATCAATGATATTTAATTAATGAATAATTTTTCTGCTTGACGTAAATGTATTTAGCGCGATAATCACGCTCGTATATAAATATTCGAAAGAGGCGCATTTAGCGCTAAATGTATGCATGTGAATATTCTATCCTATCGTGTAACGAACGCGTTACGTTAAAAATAAGAATGTGTACGTGACATTTTTGCCATTTTACTTGCCGCACGAAAGAAACACATTGATTCATGTACGACATGAGTGCAATCTTAGCTTATCTCGCGATTCGTAATGGAGGCATTGCGTGTGCTTTAAATAGGGAATCATTAATATTTATGATGTTTACATACACAGGGACAAACTGTCGACTAGCATTCAGCATCGTGTGCATATTTCTGATTATAAAAGTGAGTAATCGAATAAAAATATGCTATAAAGAAAATAAAAATAAAAATTATGTCACAGATATTCGATTGAAGTTTTTCTGGAAAGGGTATCCTTTAGGAATGAAGATTAATATTATCTATAAATTTATAATTTATCCCTGAAAAAATTTGACACCGAAATAAATCAGATCTGTCAAGTTCGACTTTAAATTTGCATTTACCTTTAACTCGCACGTTTTTCAGACTCTTTTGCTTCGATTTTAAGATATGAATTCGTATTTTGTGCGGTGCTTTTTTGAACCTATAATGCATTTCCTTTCCAAACATTCCAATAAAATTCCCTTTAAAGTTAATCGTGTAAATCTTAATTGCTCTTCAAGCGATAAATCATTAATTAATTATTCCTTATCGCAAACGTATTTTTTTTTTTCGACATTGAAACGCTTCGAATCTGATCTTTGTCCTATTTGTAGGTAAAAGCTAGGAATTCAAATACTCCAATATTTATACGCACTAAATATATGATTCATTTATCCACAATGCACATCCAAATATCTCCAATAAAATCTCCATTTAAGATTAACCATGTAAAATGTCAAACTCCTCCAAGCGTTAAGTCATTAACCAACCGTTTCTCCTTGTAAATACGTCTCTCCTTTTTGCTCAAACATATCGGATCGTCCGATCTTTGTCTCGTTTCTATAGATAAAGCGAGTAAATTCAATCGCGAGATTCAGACCGAAGATCACGACGATGTCCCTTATTATGTGCGAGCCCTACACAGCAGGAAGCAGATAATAGTGTGCCCCACATTGACGTCACTCTCACAATTTCACGCAAATCCTATGCACGCAAGCACACATATGCACCCACATACGAGTTACACCTATGTACAAACTCACAGGCTCATACGAATTTACTTGATCTTGCGAACTGTTATTAATTGATTAATGGTACACCACGTGCACACGACATCCACTATCAATAATAACGCGACTAGCCTCTTTTGTGTGTGATGTACGAGCGACTATTCCGACGCGAAGTCAGAAACTGTAAAACCACCCCTTAGCTGAAATCTCGCCGAATCCTGCTACTTGGATTTATTTCGAAAGCGACTCTTAGTCCTTCCTCCCACAAAGTGGACGTTCAAAAAATATTGGATTTAATAAAGCAAGTTCTAGAGCCATCCCCAGTATTTCTTCGAGCAACTTGGAGCATCGAAAAGCTTTTTTAATGAAAATTCCACGAGAATTATCATCCCCTTTTAATCTCTCAATGTTTATCCCTCGAATCTAATAAAGATAAATTATATTAAAATTTATTTATAAAAGTTTTAATTTTATTTTTTCTTTACAAAGTGCATTCATATTCAATGTTTCTTGCTGTCAATTTTTTTTTCGCAATGATTGAATTGCAAATAGCAGCATTTTCGCGGATGTATAAATGATCTCGTGACATACCTTCGGCTATTCCATCTTCGTGATGCTCCATGACGATGAGGGAATTCGTCGCTACTCCTTGACATGCGATAATGCACTTTCGCGCGAAATCCGAATCCCTCATTATCTCCTATTTCTCGCTCGGGATTGGGTCTAACTTACCTGCGAGAAATTGTAGACGATTCGCGAATATCGATATATATATATATATATATATATATAAACACAAACGCAACTTGATGCTCCAAGAATTCGAAGAATCGTCGGCTTGTAAGTGGATGGAAGAAAATACGGAAATATATATATATATATAGGATGTGAAGGAAAGAATTGCAAGGATTTACTGTCCCAAACTGAAATCCCGTCAGTTGAAGTTGAAGCGCTTTGTGGTTCACCCCCTTCACCGACGACCACGCGAAGACCCCGAGGAATTTACAGGGTCATACGTGGCGAACGGTGGAGGGGGTCCGGCCGCTATGCTTGGTCCACCTCGTGACAGACCTCCATGTAATCCGGGTTGTGCATTATGTCCTTTATCATATCCTTCAGTATCGTGTAACGCGGGAACATCGGATACACCTTCGAGCTGTTGTACTCCTCCTGCGATAGGGAAAGCAACCCCCTTCAATCACTTCGGCAATTAATAAACGATAATTGTATATTGAATTCTATTTTTTTTTTTTTTTTTATATCGCATAGAGATAGTTTCTTGCAATTATTATTATTTTTTATTTTTTTTCAAATTATTTTATCCTACAAAATATTTTATCTTACAATTGTGTGACTTTATTCTTTTTAAGTGCAATTTGATAGATAAAATTTTTATGGCAGAAAAAAATTTTAATTTTTAAAAATGTGAAAGGATCGAACAATGGTTATAATTTTTTTGCTGAAAGACGTGATGTAAAATTTTTTAAATCGGCTTCATGAAATCCGGATTATATTATAGGACGACGAAAGGCATTTCGTCTTGATATTACGATACTCTTGAGGGCCTTCAATCTTCAATTTATTTGACACTGTATGAAGGAAGAAAATATAAAACGAATAGAGGATAAGAGCCGCGGAAGAGCTTCGTACTGCTTCGAACAGCAGTGTTATGTAAGTTATTAGAATATAAACGGAAAAAAAAGGGGATGATTGTAACAATGTTCCAATATGATAGCCAGTGTTACATTTCGCTGCCTTCGAACGATATCATTCTTTTACGATCATAATCACGAAGTCGATAAGCGACATAAAACATTCGTAGCTGTCAAAGAAATTCGCTTTAATCGAGAATAAGATCGTCATTCGAAAATATTATGCTTCTCAGAATAAATTCTAATTTAAAAATGGAATTATGTGTTTATTAAATGACAAAATAATTTACAAATTTTTCTCGATGTTATTATTTCAAAAAAATTTAAATTTAAACGAAATAATTTAGATTAAAAGTTACGTCACTTATAAAATTAAAACAGGACCTTGAATAATTTCAAGTTAAATAAGATAATAATCTTTTTAAATGCGAAAAATATTCTCGTGCATTATACTTATCTGTACTATAATTTATCTTAGGCAAATATTTATGTTTACGTCATGGAATCCACAAAATAAATCTTTTACAAAATACATACTTTTAACTCTTTGATGAGATTCCTGAGACCCGTGTATTTCTTCAATAATCTGTACAGATCATTGGTCATTTGGGTGTTTTCCGCTTCGATTTGCGCCGTCGTCATACCTATACAAAGCATTCATTACCTTATTCTGGTTTTGATTCTCTTTATTATTCGCGTTGATCGTAACTATAGTAATGAAATATTTTATCTTTATTTTAAGAAATATTTTAGATCTTATCAATATTGGTGCGCAGCTACCAAAGTAAAATTTCTAATATAAAATCAACTTATTTATTTAAAAAAAAAAATCCGCGTGTCTTATTCATAGATCCTGAAACGTGTATAATTAAGTTTTAATTAAAAAAAAAATTATTTTAATTTCTTAGCGCAAAAAATACGCATCATATATTACATGCAGCTGCATCAACGTAATTTTTTCCAGCATCCCACCGACGGAGCATTAATTAATGTTCAGGGAAATATTGTTTCTGTTAACGAAATGGAAATCAAGCAATGGATATGTTGACCGTTAATATGTACATTTATGTGTAAACGCATAAAATTATATCAAAATATCGACACTGGAATATTGGGCACGTATAAATTTCTCAACTTTATTAATTTTGACATATTATTATTAATTTTAACATTTCCGAAAAATGTTACCCTAAAAGTTTTTATTATCTATTGATTTACATACTTGCTTTGCACATATACACAACTTTTATCTCTAGAATATTTGTTCATAAATAATTTTCTATCTTTTTTTATCGTTATTTTAAAGAAATGTATGTACATTTTATTATCAAAATATAAGAAACAAAATAAAATAGAATATAAATAAAATAAAATAGTATAGAGAGATTAAAGCAAGGCAAAATAAAATAAAATAAATATAAAATAAAATATAAATCAAAATAAAATAAAATGTGAAAGAATATGAATACGCAAATTCTCGAAAAATATTTCTAATTAATCAGTCACCGAGTTAATCAATCAAATCGTGCCGTTTGTATCGAATGGTTTGATAAATAAACTGTAGTTCGCTATGAAGATAAGAGATTCTTTAATTAAGCAAATAAAAGATCAAAGTACTGGCTTAAATTTTTTTTTTTAATTACGTGGCACATATTTTTAAGATACACTCGCGCTTTGAATTGGCAATTTACTTTAATACATCCTTCTTGCCGGAATGTTTTACAAACGGGGCGATAATCGCGAATCGTAAAAAAGAGCAGCGATTGCATTTAAAATGCATCGCGAAACACGGTAAAGAATAATTTTCGAATAATTTTCGCCGCGTATCGCGATAATGAAAAATACCATAAATCTTCCACGCTCTGAAATTATGAATTGTTGTACGAAGCATTTGTTGAATATTTATGAGAGCGTAAAAACCAGCGTAAACGAGACCAGAAAAAGGGATTAATTGCGCCCTCACTCTTTATCTCTCTCTTTTGATAACTGAAAGATTTTTAACTTTACAAATGTCAAATCATTTTGCGAAAAATCAAGCTCTTTATCTGCAAAAAAAAAAAAAAAAAAAAATAAATAAAAAATAAAAACCAAAGAACCTAGTCTTTTTCAATTCCGAGAGAAACAATGCTCTCTTCCATTCTCTCTCTCTCTCTCTCTCTCTCTCTCTCTCTATTATATTTTACTTCAACAATCAATTTTTTATAAATTATTGATAATCGACGACAGCATAATTTTAATATCGTCAATCATTTATTAAATAATAATGAGAGATTGACAGTAAAAGATGGTTTTATTTGGACCTAACTGGTACGATAGATCTTTGATCGAGTATTTATGACGGAAAATAATATATTATGCATGCTGGAAGACTTTCCGAGGGACAACCATCGAATCGTGTCTTTCTGCTCAATTTGCGCGACGAGAGGAAACAATAATAATTATCATCTCGCAAATAAAACTATATTATAACTACATAGATTTGTAATTTAAAGGTGAAAAATTTATATAATCTTTTTTTCAAATTTTTTAATTTTATTATATTGTAATTATATATATTTATAATTATTTCGAATTTCGAATTTCGAATTTATTTATTTGTTATAATTTATTTATAATTTAATTATTTATAATTATGTATATATATATATATATAATTCTAAATAATTAAATTCTAAATTCTAAATAAATAAATTCTAAGAAAATAAATTTCTTTTCTTTATAAAATAAGAATTAACGCAAAGAAAAATTAATACAAAGTGTATCCTCTCCTTGTGTGTTCAAGATTAATTTCCTATTTATTGAATATCATCAATACATCAATCGATCATCAATTAAAGGAAAACGGATCTGGAAAACAATCGACGAAGGAAAATTGTTTTCTTCCTCCGGCAAAACCATGGCAGGCTACCACCTTGCTACATTCAACAAGCGATCGATTACTCGTACTTGGTATACTCACTCTCGAGTCTCTCGATACGCTCCCTCTTGGTCTCGGCCTCCTCGGCGAGGCGCGCCGACGTTTTCACGCCTTCCCCGCTCTTATGGGTCTTCTCCATGATGGAGCAGGCACGCAAGACGAAGGCGGGCACGGTCTCCTGCTTCTCCTGCCTCGGTATATCCACCAGCGTCCAATACTGCGTCTCCAGCTTAATTACGTCCTGGAAAGGTGAAAGCGTGTCGGTGGCTCTCGTCGCGAACGAGACGAGGGGAAAGCCGAAAGGAGGAAAATCGGAGAAGAAAGAGAGCAGCGAGCGCGCGTTTGTTCGTCGAGGCGATCGGCCATTGTACAGCAGCGGATCCTTTTATTCCGGAAAACAAATTGCCGATCCATTTATCAGGCGCGGTTTAGGACCGCGATCGATTCCTCTCGCGCGCCTTTCGCAACACACAGCGTCATTAATCTGCATTTGCGTGCGACGTTATGACTTACGGGCCGTCGACATTTTTGTTTGAGAAAACCGAGCTCCATTATTATTTCTCGGTCCGTTTCGTAAAAATGGACTCTGATACATTTCCTTGAATTTCGCGATTAAAAATTGTCTCAATTTGATTTTAATTTGATTTCTTCAATTTAATTCGATTTTAATTCCTTAATTCCAGCCTGATTTCTCTGTTAAAAAAAAAAAAAAAAAAAAAAAAATACTCCGCGCTCACGATACGAACCACCGTGTCTTCCGCGACGAAAGTTTACACCAGAAACAAAACATCGATGTTCGCGCAAACACACCCGATACTGTTTATGCATCTCCGAGGAAAAAAAAAAACAGAGTAAAAGAAAAAAAAAAAAAAAAAAAAAAACAGAAAGGTGGCGATAAACGCGCGCTCGTCCTTCTCTCTCTCTCTCTCTCTCTCTCTTCCTTTTTCTCTCTTTCCCCTTCTCTTACCGTCTCTCTCTTTCCTTTTTTCCCTCCCCCCCCCCCTCTCTCTCTCTCTCGCGTGCATCTTTATTTATTGCTCGTCTTGCAATGTATCTCCTGGAATAATAAACGTACCCGTCTCGCAATATATTATAGGTAGGTATAAACGTATATTTTGAAAGATAAATAAAAAAAGAGAAAAAAAAAAAGAAAAAGAAAAACGCTGTTTGTCGAATTCTTCCCTTGTTCCACGGTGTATATATATAGTGTCGTAGCTGAACACCTCGTGTCGATTTACGCGCGAATCGAGCCCCGGATATTTTGCGCACACCGTGTTGACTGTATTTACTGATAAAATATGCACAGTAGGTATGAACACATCCGTTCCTTCACTCTCGCTCGCTGTTTCTTCATTTCATTTCTCTTCGAACGATCGTTTTTCGATAAGCTCCAGCTTATCTTCTTCAGTTTATGAATTTACGCGCGTTTGTGAAAAATTGTGAAAATAGAATAAATAAAAAGACGGTTTATTATTATTTTTTTTTTTTTTTTCAATTATTACCCGACTAACGGTTGCCTCTTCGTATCCTATCGCGTTCGGAAAACTGATAAACATGTTTATATAAACGTACGTCAATTTGTGCAATGATATTAATCGAAATTTGCAAAAGTCAGATGGAGCAATAATTAAAAAATATAAATAAATTTATTAAAAATATATACAAATTTATCAAAAATATATATTTTATATATTTTATTAAAGATATATAAAAATATATAAAAATACGAAATATATATTCGGAAATATTATTCCCGAATTATAACATTGTCAAAAAATTCATGTCAAAATTATTTAATAATTTTTTCTTATATCCAAGATATAAAGCCAATTATTAACTTCATAAAAAGTTCATTATGTAAATTTGCATGAGATCGTAAGTTAATTACTAGTTTCCTTCTAGAATTTCCTTCTTAGAATTTCTTAATGGGAGGAGTGGGGGGAATAAGTGACTCGATCGCGCGAGTTTCAAAGGAAGTGGCGCTCTCTGTCATTCATCCTTCGTTTTACCTGTATAAACCGGGGCGGGTGGGGGTGGGGGAGGGGGAGGGGGAAGAGGCGGCATAATTGCGTAATTACATCAACGAAAAGCGGCAGTCTGGAACTGACACGTGTCGAGTACAAAGTGTCGGTGGGACAAAAACGACACGTGTGTGTGTGTATGTGTGTGTGTGTGCGCGTGCACGTGCTACCACCCAATTACAGACGGTACACCGCGTAATACACACAGCTCCTTGTGTCTTACCTTGATCATAACTTTGAGGAGATTGTAACGCTGAAACACGTTGCGGACTTGCTTGCTGTCGGTGTACTTGCACATCAGTTCGACGAGGGCTCTCTTGGCGGTGTCGTAGCTGCCGTCCAGGCGTATCCTGACGACTCTCAGCCTCTCGTTCGTCTCGATCACCTCCTCCTTCGTTTGCCCACCTGTTTGTCCGTCGTGGAGAGAGCGATATTGGAAACTCCGGAGAGATATTGGAAATATGCGGACAGAATTTTTCCGCGTAATTTAATTCTTTGAGGATTAAGAAATTTAAGTTTCCTCCACAAAGAAATCTTGCATCTCTCTCTCTCTCGTTCTTTAAATCCGTCATGATATATTATAAACTATATTTAAATATTTTTGAAGGAAAGAATGTCAAACTTCCTTCCCAAGTTTATCTTTCTTTAATTTTTTTTTTTTTAAAGATTATTTATTTATTTATATTTTTAAAGATTATTTATTTTTTTTAATTATTTATTTAAATATTTAATTAAAATTATTTAATATTTTTTAGGATTATTAAAGATAATTTTTTTTAAAGATTATTATTATTAATTTTTTTTTAAAGATTATTTTATTAATAGATTCTTTTTTAAGCAAGATTATCGAGAATAAACGCCTTATGATAATGATTTTACTAATCAGCTGTATAAAAAAATTCTTAAAATTTTTATACATATATACGGATTCTTCGATTTGATAAGATTCAACGATTCCTCTCGATCGATTTTCCGTATCGCGCATGTCAATCATCGATTTAACATGATTGTTAAATTGGACGCGACAGAAACGACGAAGATCGAGCAAGCGAATGTCGCCTTTAATTAATTTCCAATTAACTCGACACCGCGATAGCGAGGAAAGTTTCAACATAAATAAATCGAGCGCGATGAACGACGCGATAAGCAACTCAGTTTCCGTTGCAGTTTCATTAAACGCGTCCGAATTTCCAGTTTGAAAAGTTCGAACTCCGGAAGCAAACAATATCCCGAAACACTTCACAAGCAACATGATATCAAGAAGCGTAAAAAAAAAAAAGATTTGTTTCATTCGATTAATGTAAAATAATTTTATTTTTAATAAAATATTAATGTATATTGTAGCTATTTTGAAAGATACATAAAACAATTGTGATTTCTGGCAATGACAAGTATTAAAAAATGTGTCGGTTAAAAGTTTTGTATCAAATATTTAACACATTCATGTATTAATTAATATTATTGTTGTATTAATTGAATTCAAATGTTAAATCATTAAAATAATTTTTAAAGAATGTAAAAATAATACAACGTGCACATTATTAATTCCACACAATACATATGTTCCGTATCATTAGTGACAGGATTTATCTGTCAAAATTTTCAGAAAAAAAAAATGTTGATTCTATTTTTTCAAATTAATTTTATTATTAAAAATATATATTAATTTTACACAAAATTTATTTCAAATTACTATCTATCAAATTATTATCTATCACATTTATGCTATGTTAATTTAACATAAATTAACACAAAAATTTGATTGTTTGCGGCATGCGATATAACGTTAAATTATTTAAGCCAAATTTTCCAACAGTGAGATAATTGATTTCCAATTCTCGTTAGAGCGTCCGTCAACAAAATTGAGATCGCGCGTCGGGCAACCGTTCCTATACACGTGTCATTATCGCGTATATATACGTTAGGAATTTATCTGATAGCCGCATTTCACCGACGACGACGGCGACGGCGATGTTGACGTCGGAATTAATCATAGTTCCGCGTTCGTTGATGGGAAAGCGGTAATCCGAACGTGACGGAATCCTCCGTCAACGGCGGAGCTTCCGTCCTTTTAGCTAATATACCGGGACGGGGAACCGACACGCCGTTACTCTCAGTCCAACTGAATACAAGAGTTTCCGCTTCGATTCCATTCATGGGACAACCAACAACCAACGTACCCGCTCTTGGCAGACAGCCAGACGTTTATTCCCAAACGATGTACGAGCGTCTTTATCGTCCGTTCACCAAAGTTACTTGAGCTCGCATAATTTAATTCTTTGAGGATTAAGAATTGAAAAAAAAAAATAGTTTTTAAAAAAGAAATTAGAAATTTAAGTTATCTTCCCAAGCAAATCTCGATTCTCTCTTTCTCTGTTATAATATTATAAATTATATTTTAATATTTTTGAAAGAAAATATTTAAAAGAAATATTTTAATATTTTTTTTACGAATTTCTTTGACAAGTTTATTTGTCTTTTATTAAAGATTATTCTAATAATAGGTTTTTTCTTTAGGCGAGATTATCAAGAAAGAATATAAACATCCTATAATCGATATAAAAATAAAAATATAAATATAAATATAAAAATTTTATTACTAATCAACTGTATGAGAAGATTCTTAAAATAAAAGAAAACACGAATACGTTGTTATTCCTTCATTTTTCTTAACATATAAAATTATCGAGGAACAACGATCGGCCAAGATGGTGACTAAAGTTTAATTAAACTCTTATGCAGGACGAGTATGATCAAATATAATGCTCGGACTTACTGGAAGTGCCTTCATCCTTCACGTCCTGGACGATCCTTCGGACGCTCTGCGTGAATTTGCCGACGAGATTGGTGCTGGCTGAAACATACAATATTTGACTTCAACTATTGTCATTGTATAATATACAAGGTAACTCAGAGAAAGATGTCATGTCGGGTAAAATGCCACTTTTCTTTATTTTTAAATTTTTTAACGTTAAAGAGTATCACTAATCAGCTGATCGCCAGCGTTAATGACAGGTGCGTAAGTGTATCTTTAATATTTTTGTAAATAACAATAAGTTAAAAAATATGATCTAAATCTTATCTTAATATGTTTATAGGTATGTTGATTATCACGTAAAGCATATTTTTTTAACTTTCTTTGATTAATTAAAATATAACGTGAGAAAACGACTTACTGTCGTTTTGTCACTTGCACTAAAGGCGATCAGCTGATTGTGAGTAAATAGATACTCTTTATAAAAAAATTTAAAAATTACGGAGCGGTAGCATCTTACTCTGTCATTTTACAAATTTCTAAGAATTTTCCATTGTTGTTACCGTTAAAATAATAAAAGAATTAAACGTTTTTTATTATAACCAATTATAAGAAATACAAATATAATGACGATACTTTCGATTTATTCTATTTTCTTTCGCTCATAATTAATAATTACAAAAATATTGCCTCTCAAAATTGAGTGAGGCATCTTCCCGCGAGTTACCCCACAATAGATGTAACATCTTGCAATTTTGAATTAAACAGAATCGTTTAATGTCGAATGATGAATGGCATTATAAAGTCAAATTCGCGGACGCTTCTTTCGATCGCGTTGGGATAAAGACGACGCGCGGGAATAATGGATGAGATTCATACATTGCGGATACAAGAAGGGGAGGTCTTTCCCCTCCCCCTCCCCCCCCTCTCTCTCTCTCTCTCTCTCTCCTCCGAGGACTCGCAAACGTCACTCGTTGCATCCGGAAAGTGGATGACCTGACGAAGAATACCAACGTCGCGCCGCCAGACCGTGTTGAGGTGAGGTGACATAAAGTGCGACGGTGCGGAAGAGCGGGCTAAAGCTCCTTACTCGTAAAACACGGGATTGTTCTTAAAGCAGCCCTCGAAGCGGGCCTTTAAAGCCCATCGATCTCCGCCCGGAGTCGAGTTCAAGCGGATGCGCAACCTTCAGTTGTGTTATCTACGTAACAACGTTTTCTATGTGTAAACAAAACAAAAAAAAAAAAAAAAAAGAAAAAAAATCGACGGTTTTCATCGTCCTTTCGCGATATATCGCGAGAGTGCAGAACGACTTTGTCGGCCCCGACGTAATGGACCGCTTTATCACGCTTAATCCTCTCGAGCGGCCGGCTTAAGGGACGTCATAGCCAACAACAATACTGTGTAATTTCCAAATAAAGCTTGACTGATTAAACGCCAGACTTGTATCGTCCGTATTTACGTCGCATGCATCGCAAGTACCTCGTTGCCTCTATCCCCACGTCGAAAGAAAGTGATGAGGTTGATGAACCAAATTCAATTTTGCTATCAATTTTTTTAGATATTGTAGATTTTTAGATATAATAAACAAATTATTTCTAGCACATAGACTTTTTATGGGTTGAAAGATATGTGAGAGTTAATCTCAAAAATCTTCTCAAATTCTATTGGAGAGACTTTTTATTATCTCCGCTGTCGGATGATTTATACATTTAATATTTAAATAAACGCGAGGATGTATTCTATACAAAGTTCTCACTGTCTTACGCAACATTTGCCTCGCGGAGAGTCCCGTTGATTATATTTCATCTCCTCGCGCGAGGAATCGTTTCGTAAGCTGTCAACCGGTGAACGTAAACATGATAATGCCGCGTGACTTTCGCCAAAGAGAGAGATTTCCTTGTGGTATAAAACGCACGAAACGCTCCGCAATCCTCTTTTACGGTTTTGTAAGTCGTTAACAAAGTCAAAGCTCCGCGTTTCCCGTATATTCCTCCACGCGTATACGAAAGTTCATTGCGGTGAAGTAGAGAGCCTGCGTTCCGAGAATTTTAGTTAAAAAGAGACTCAGTTTCTTTGATTAATCCGAAAAAAAGACTTCTCCGTTAGCGAAATTGTGTAAAGAGATTCTTGAAAATTCCTTGACTTTTCGAGTATTTTCGTTCAAAATTCCAGATAAAGAGAATATTTTTAAAATTTTTCCAAAAATAAATTTTTATTGTACGCGCTTTTACCGTAACGTTTTTCACCTATACGAAGGAAAAATACAGGGCCATTTAAATTTCAAGTACTAGATTTATAAATGTACTGAAAAAAACTGAATAGCTTTCATTACAAAAAAAAAAAAAAAAATAATTATAATTTGCATAATATTTTTATTTTTTATCTAAATTAAAATTAAATATTTTATTAAGATATTGAATAAATAAACAGAAATAGATATATATTTGTTATATAATATATTTTAAACACACATAATTAACAACTTGATTTATCAGCGGATTACTTTCAATATAAAATCAAGATTATTAAACAGAAATTCTTCTTTTTTTAATTTTCTGAGTTTCAATAAAATTCCATGAAAATTCCCTGACTTCTCCAAGTATAAAAATTCTCCGGGAATTTCAGGTTTTTTATGTTTTTCCAGAAGATAGACAGCCTGAAAATTTTCATTAACTGTTATTTTAAGGAAAGAATATTTTCATGTAAAAAAATTGAAAAAAAAATTAATTTATTTTCAAATATATTTATACCCTACAATACATATTATATAATTAATTATATAATTAATTAAATAATATATAATAATATAATATATTATAATATATAATAATACATAAATAATAATTAATTAATTAATTATTTACTGTATCTATCTTACTGTTTAAAAAATAATGTTGGTTTAGGTATGTGAAAGATGCGACACGAAATGCTGAGTTTCATAGCATCCGTTGTGTTCGTTAGTACAGAATTGCACATTCGAGCTTAGCCGAGTGCCAGTTTGTATAAAACATCTGTATTATAATCCGCTCTTTACGAGAGTTTGGCTGAGAAATGGTAAATAAACTCGTTTTAATAGCGATTCTTCGACATAGTTTTTTTTTTTTTTTTTACGGCAAAAACTATTATTCTCGTGATAAAAGAGGAGAAATAAATTATCCTACATTTCGTTCCACTTAACCGTCCGCTGATTATTATGCCGTGGTAATTTCATTTACGACAAAAACATCTCATATTTATTAAAGACTTTATTTCTGTCAAAATTATGATTGTAAAAAGTATTTCATTTTAACTTATAATTTTGTAAAATAAATTTCGTATGATAAATGTATTTATAAATAAATATGTAAATAAATTTTCAAAATAAAAATGATTCAACGTTATACAGATTCTTCTATAATACAGAATATACAGTTTAAATATATACTCTTATTTAAATTTAATTTAAATATATACTTTTCAAATTTAAATCTTGTATGTAATTTTTATATACATCCCGTATATAAAATCTTTCTAAATAAGCGCAAAAAATTATATGTATTTAGAATGTTTTTAAATAAGCAACAAATTTTAGGAGAGAGAGATAATTCTTTGTCGAAAATTAAGGGCGATCTTTTATATAAACACTCCTATATTCCTCTATGAGGGTAGAAAAAATGATACGGGAAGATTAAAAAAAAAAAATACTAATAAGCATCCTTTCTGCTAGTAGAAAATGTCCACCAAATTTTATTTTTCTAATTTGTTTAAAATTGAAAAAAAAAATTAAAATTTAATTTTTAAATTAAATATTAAATAAATCGAATATTAATTATTAATTAATTAAATATTAATTAAATATTAAATATTAAATAAAATTAAATAACCCTTTTTTTTGAGCTTTTAAATTCACGTAGCCTCGATAACGACGATAGTAAGAAAGGCAATTTGCCTGGACAGTCAATTACGCGAATGAAGAACGTTCTCGTTTGCCTTTAACTACGACGGTTTTTGATCGCGGCAATGCATTCGCCGCCGACAAAAGGACGTTATCCGGTCTCGTTAAGATAATATGATTTCGCCGAGAAGAAGCTGGCCGGTTGCCAACTTGTAAAACGCATCGTACACTCGCCATCTTGCCCTCATAATCCTTCGAATTACTTTGTAATTACATTTCGTCGACTCACTGGATCTTAGTAGATTCGAATAGAGTCTCCTGATGAGATCTCGAAGTAGGTCTTTTCTTTTTTTTTTTTTTGCAATAGAGATACAAGTAATTATTTTGTAAAAATAATTTAAATTCAATTTCTCGATTCTTGTAATCTATATTAATTTTTTTTTCAATTTTTCAGATCTTTACGTAGCTCTTTTTGAATCGCTCTTCTCGGTTAATTGTATGATCTTTTTAACACGTCGCGAGCATTAGCCTGCAGTAGTAAAGATACGTTTATGATCCGGCATTACGGTATATATACGAACTACCATTGTTCCCGGATGAGTGTAAATAAAAGAGAAATGCGAATCTTCCTCGAACACTCCGGTCTAATGTATTAAACGGAGTATCCTGTGACGTTCGCAATTTACAATTTTCGGCAATAAAGATACGCGCGTTCGTAGAATCGTTGAGCGATAAGGGAACCCCCTGCCGAGCTCCAAGTGTTACAATAATCCAATTCTAGGCGACAGTTCTTTCCGCGTCGCGTTTACATTTTACGAACAATTTTCCAAAGCGTCGCGACGTCGTCGTCGAGCTCCCGAGTTTCGAGAGAGCACTCACATCAAGTTCCCCGTAGGGAGTTTCCCCGAAAAGCCCTAGGAAGCCCTTTACGTCTCATACGTCACGAAGCCGCGGCGCGAGGGGGGAGGGGGAGGGGGAGGGGGGGAGGGTTTTGCTCCGGATGTCGTCCGGCGTTTGTACCCCGTCGTGTCTTTTCCGGCACGGTCGGGGGATGATCTCATTGGAATTCGGAGCGCGCGCGAGATTCTCCTACGTGGCTCTCTCCTCGTCCTACGCAAGTCCACGGGTTTCTTTGATCACAAGAGAGGCGCGAATATATCCCGCGGAAGTGGTCGAGAGTTTTTTTTTTTTTTTTTTTTTTCTTCCGGACCGAATACCAAAATGCAACAAGCGCATTGTCGTACGGATTTCGTTCGCCTCGCACGAGTCCGCTAAGTGAATTGTCGTTCCGACATTGGCTGCAATGTGATCGTTGCAGAAAGCGAGCTCTCGTTATCCCCTAAATTTTTCCCACCACCAAATCCGCCGATCTGAATCGCGATCGAGTAAAAATGGCGAGGGAAATATTTTTCCATCCTGGTTTATCCAGGATTTTTGTGAATTCGAAAAATGAAATCTCAAGCTCTTGCTTTGTCGCCGAATTCAGTATAAAAGAAAGAAAGAGAGAGAGAGAGAGAGAGAGAAAAAGAGAAAACAATATTTTCGAAATTGTATGTCAGGAAATAAATATTATAAATAATAAAAATAAATAAAAAAAAAATAAATAAATAAATAAATTTAAATCAAATAAGAAACGAGACGAGAAAAAAAATGTGAAAAAGAGAGAGAGAGAGAGAGAGAGAACAATATTTTCGAAAATGTATGTCAGGAAATAAATATTATAAATAACAAAAATAAATAAAGAAAAATAAATCTAAAATAAAGGAGAAACAAAGAGAAAAACTACTATGAAAATAAATAATAAGAATAAATAAAAAAAAATAATAAAAATAAATAAAAGAAAATAAATATAAAACAAGAAAAAAAAAAAAAATAAAGAAAAAGAAAAGGAGAAGAGAAAAAATACTGTCTTGTAATTAAATTTCAAAAATAAATTAATAAGAGAATAACGAGATAAAAAAAAAGCGCTGGCGATAAAGTTTACAAGCGCATTTTCATTATAGTTGAAAACTAATTTCGCTTCATACAATGCAGTTAGCAGTTTATCGTTTATTTTAACGATAGCTAAAATAATTCCGCGATGCACGATGCAAGAATTTATTCGGCTCGTTCCCCGCGTCTGGCGCGATGAATTTTCCCCGCAATAATCCGCGGGGAGACAAAGGTTGTGGACCCGACTCGACTCGTTATTTCTCGGCGGTCTTCTTAATAGCCGCAACCTTCTGCTGAAGGAGAATGCGATCGTTAAGAATGCCCGTAAGAGGAGGTTTCCCTGCTCCTCAGACTTTCAGGATCTTCATCCTGAAAGCCGGAGCTTCGCGTCAGTCTCGAGAGATAGTTAAGCTTGTGACCGCGGGCGTTTCATCGCTACTCCACCACTGGAATTGCCCAACTTTTGCGGAAAATCGTGGCTATTCGAGTCGGATTTCTTGTTGCAACTGCAACGCGAACTCGCGCGGCTCATTAACGGAGGATATAGCGCGGATGGCTTATCCTGATAAAGCTTTGTACCACGTAATCGTACGTCATATCGTGCGCTCTTGGAAAATTTGGCTTCAATTTTATATATCGCATGTTCCAAGCGATTCGCACAAATTTTTTGTGGTAATTTAACATAATGTGGATATGTTAAATGGTGACATTAATACTATGTTATTACTTCAATACAAAATAAATGCAAACTTCATAGTATTTTTAAAATAAATTTGTCTAAAATCGACATATTTTTAATAAAATTAATTTGGGAAAATATTTATATTATACATAACATTATTTATTACATATTAAATAAATGCATATGCGAGTGTATGTGTGATACTATAGAAATTATTAATAATAGTGGTAATAATAATAACAATAATAATAATAACAATAATAATAATAATAATAATAATAATAATAATAATAATAATGATAACAATAGTAATAATAATAATATATACATACATATATATATTTATATACATATATATATATATTTTATTATATTATATATATTATTTTAAATAAAATATATTACATATATTTTATTATATATACATACATATATATATATATATTTATATACATATATATATATATTTTATTATTATTATTATTATTATTATTATTACTATTATTATTATTATTATTATTGAGCCTTTGTAGAACTAAAAAAAAAAAAAAAAAAAAAAAGAAAAAAAAATACTCTTTCATTAGACACTTAAAGTACAACGTCGTGGGAGAAAATGTAAAAAATTTCATCCGCTATGAGGAGCAATCGCCGCTAAGGAAGACGCGGTTTAATTTCCGGTTTTATAAAGGCCATCCTCTGTGAGAGGTGCAGATACATTCTCATCATATCCAAGCGCCATTGAGGATTGGTAAACCGGATTTTTTTTGCCGACGAGATCGGCGTTAGAGCTGTTCGAGCGACTAGGACATGGATGAATGCACAGGCGGATTTCGCTACACAGATCAAACGTATTGACCACATCTCTGCGGTTTTCTCGATGCGCGAATGTGCACGTGTGTGTGTGTGTGTGTGTGTGTGTGTGTGTGTGTGTGTGTGTGTGTGTGTGTGTGTGTGCAAGTTTGGATTGTACCGTGCTTTTTCGCCGACAACAAACACTATTGCTAATGGAAAGCACCGCTTGATTGAATGGCCGCGCGGGAGAAACAAAAGATCTGAATTATTATCTGGATTGAATGAAATTATGGTTACGTCATTACGTATGTACGACAACACAAAGCGACGTTATTTATTTTCCTGCTCGATTGTGTAATATAATTGTCATCTTTAGAAGAAAAGACAGAGACAGATACTTCTAAAGATGATTAATGCATTGAAATGCAATCTCGAAGCTAATAAAATCACCAATATTTAAATATCTCAGTCATTTTTCTAGATATATAGTGTTGGTATTTAAGTATATATATATCCACTTTTTTTAAAATAACGGAATTATATAAGAAATATTTCGGATAAATTAAATTTTATTTAAAAAAAAATCTACAAGTAATAATATTTTTATTTTAAAAAAATATACAAGTGATAATATTTTATAAACGGCTATTAAAGATTATTACACGTTGTCAAATTTGTCATAAGATACCTTACAAAATTATAGTAAAATAGATATATTATTTCATTTTTGAATAAAGAAAACTGTCACAGACAACATTAAAAGGAAAAATAATTTAAATTTTTTCATTTAAGTCATTATGTAGATCTTCTTAAATAAAATAATTCTTTTATATTCGAAACATTTTTTTTATTTCTCTATTATTTAAAAAAAAAATAATTATGTCTATACACTTAAACTAAACATTATATAATCTGTAAGATACGTTATATATTTAATTCTATTAAATATAAATAAAAATTATAAAAATGTATTTATTATTAAAATTAATGATTAATTGAAATTTTTAAGAAAAAAATATTTAAAAAATAAAAGATAATTAAAGCAAAAAAAAAAAAATAATTTTTATTGTAAGAAATAATTTATAAAAATAAATTAATAATAATTGATAATATTAATTAAAGAAATTTAAAATAGAAAAGGAAAATAAATAATATAATAAATGGAATTTAAGAGAGAATATAATAAAAAATATATAAGAATATACAAAATATTATAAATGTAATAAATAAAAAGATTAGGGGCGGGAGGGGGTGATAGGGGTTTAGGTTGAGGGTTATTTGTTTATAAATGATAGTTGGATAATTTTTGTATTGGATATATACTCTTGTATTGTCAAAATAATATATTTTATTCTACCTTGTAAATAGTTACGTTTGTAAAATAATAATAAATTTCTTAAATAATAATAAGTTTCTTTAAATAATAATAAATTTCTTAAATAATAATAAGTTTCCTAAATAATAATAAATTTCATCTTCTAAACCTCGGAGGAAGTTGTAGTAGGCAAAATACACGATGCTCGCATTGCGTTCCTCTGAGAGAAAACGCAAAGGGGGTTGTCGAGAAAACGAACGCGAGAAAGGTAACGAGTGAAAAGCGCTATCCGGTCGATGGAAACCTTTCAGCGTTTTCGCGTTGGAAAGTTCCTGCTGGCAAGAGGTGTGCTGATGTGTTCGCGCGACGATGAGGGAATCCCACTATTTCTCG
This sequence comes from Cataglyphis albicans, assembly GCA_038406275.1. NCBI lineage: Eukaryota > Metazoa > Arthropoda > Insecta > Hymenoptera > Formicidae > Cataglyphis > Cataglyphis albicans. The sequence continues at coordinate 1,146,213 of JBCAUJ010000028.1, forward strand.
TTAGAAGGCGAAAAATCGTGTACTCCAATGTACACGCACACACACATACACGTACACACATCCGCAAATACATACACATACAGCGACTCGTGGCTAAGTAGCATCGCATCCGTATTGCGTCGAGTTAAACTTTCGTTTACGCTAAGAGCCCGGCTGGAAAATTCAATTTCATTCCTGCTTCGGCGCCGCTAATTGAAAGTCACATTAGGGTGCGTCAATCGCGAATGCACACGCCACCCGTTAGTCAATCCTTTTCACTAACGCAATTGATGATTCTTCGAGAGCTTGTAATTTGTACTATACAATATTTTGATTAATGAAAAAATTGTCTCCTCTTCATTACTACTACTTTTTATATCTTTCCAGTTTTCTATTTAAAAAAAAAAAAAAAATTATTTTTAAAGAAATCTTTAGTTAAGATTTTATAGAATTTTAAAATTGAAGAATTTTGTTTTTTGAATTTTTTAATTCTTTTCATATTTAATCTTTTGAATATTATAAATAATGAAATTTATAATGACATATATACGATGTAAAATTTTAAGAATATTTTTCTCTAATAAATATTTCATCCCCCATTAATTTTTGTACACTTCGAAATCTCAAGATCTCATAAAATTTGAAATTGATTAAAAAGGGATTGTAATTTGTACTATATAATATTTTGATTAATGAAGTACTTGCCCTGTTCATTATATACATCTTTTCAATTTTTTATAAAGAAATCTTTAATCAAAATATTATTTTAAAATATTTCATCTCCAAACACTTTCTGTATATTTCGAAACCTCAGGATCTCATAAGGTATTAAAATTGATCAAACAAAGCGCCCTCAAAAAAAAAAAAAAAAAAAAAATAACGCACTTGAAACTGAATAGACGTAATAAAATTGGAGAGAGCATTTTTTAATTCGTTATAACGCGTGACTTATTCCAGATAATCTCAAAGTCATGATCGTCAAACATCGTTGAGAAAATTCCGATGCAAAAAAATCGAGCGGCTCGATATGAGAATATATTTTGAATTCATTTAACGAAACTCGTAAGCTGCACGGTTGATCTCGTCTCGTCGGATGAAATAGGAATGCAAAAACGATCGCCCGAGGAGTCCGATAGCGGGCGGGCCTGGTCGTTAAGAAAGTTTCGCGAGAGAGTCACGGATTTATCGGACAGATTCCGCCGGGTGGACGGGTGGGTGGCTATGGTGTCGGGAAAAGTAGATAAACGAGAGACGTCTGATACATCGCCTCGCCCGATATTTCTTCCCGGCTCGGTCCACGCAGCCGCGTCTTGATGATCTCGAGGGCCCCGAAGCGACGAATTTACTCGAGATCTCTAATGTTCAAAGTATTCCGCGATACGACGCCCAAAGCTCCAGGAATTTACAATATAACTTGGATGAATACAAATTTTCCAGCTATAAATATGAATGCGGAAGAGCAATCTCTGTATGTATATATATATATAATTGTATCGTAATACTTTTATGTAATTAAATGGTATAAAGAAAAAAAATAAATAATTGTTATAAAAAAATATGTTGCAAATAATTGCATACTTTTTTTAAAAACAATTATTTTTTGTACACCATTTGATTCATCTTATTATTCTGTACATAAAAGTATTACGATACAATTATCGAAGACTAAATAATTTTCGAGATATGTTATATTTTATACTAAAATATGTCAGATTAAGATACAAAATAATTTAAAAAATTCTCAATGAAAAAATACTTTATTATAGCGTTTTGGAAAGCTCTCGACATAAGCTATAAGAATATGCAATAAAAAATAGGGGATCCCATTTAAGAAATTAAAGGTGTCCTTGACTTGACCTTAACGATTCAAGGTCAAACCAATGACACCATCTTATGTTCCCCTCAAAACCATACAATTTTTGTTCAAAACGTTTTTCTCTA
>JBCAUJ010000028.1:1174172-1226766 GCA_038406275.1 Cataglyphis albicans
TATATATATATAATAATAAATAATAAAATATAAATAATAAAATATGCTTTAATAGACAGAGAAGTTTAAATTATTTTCTTAGAAAAATATGATCGTTAAAAAAATATATGAAGCATCTTCGCATAGATTTTTGAAATTTACGTAAATTTTAAGGGCGAGACATTTTCTTATCGCATGAAACTTAATTAAATTATCGCACCTTTCGATAATAGAGTATTACGCTTTAATGAAAGATTTATATTATTTTCTTGTATTTAAAAAATATAATCGCTTAAAAAAAATATATAAAGCATTATCTCATAGATTTTTGGGATCTATGTAAATTTTGAGAGTGAGACGTTTTTTTCACATGGGATTTAATTAAGTTATCGCGTATTTTGATAATAGAATACGTTTTAATAGATAGAGAAGTTTAAATTATTTTCTTAGAAAAATATGATTGTTAAAAAACTATATAAAGCATCTTTGCATAGATTTTTGAAATTTACGTAAATTTTAAAGGCGAGACATTTTCTTATCGCATAGAATTAAATTATCGCGCCTTTCGATAATAGAGTATTACGCTTTAATGAAAGATTTATATTATTTTCTTGTATTTAAAAAATATAATCGCTCAAAAAAATATATAAAACGTCTAAGTATAAATTTTTAAAATTTATGCAAATTTTAATTGCAAAACGTTTTTTTACTTATCGCATGGAATTTAATTAAGTTATAAAAATGTATTTGTATGGCAAGTAATATTCCCTCTGTAATGTGTTATCATCATATCATTTGAGGCACGATCAATAGCAATTGTTATACGCGTTAAGCGCATACATCTAAACACACATTTTATCGTTTACCAAATAAATGCGTTTTAAAGCGTAACTGAATTTTCCGTCACATTTAATCGATGCTGCATTTTCCGCCGTCGTTATAAATTGCCGCTCTGTGTAAATTTACATTCGCGAAAATGTGCGATTTTTGGACGGCAAATATCAAGAGCGATAATCATGTCGATCGACAGCTGATTGCTTTTTCATCGTTACCGTGAATTTTCGAGTTACGATGAATTTTTACGTATGTAATTGGCATAAATTTGCGAAATGTGTATGCATTTTCTCCATTTTAAGCCAAGTCCCCCAGTAATCCAGACCGGGATATTATTTTGTCGCTACTATATTTATATACGCGGCATTTTACATACGTATGCTTCGCATGTCACACCGATCTGGCGATTCGCGTACGAAATATATCTGACCGAATGCATTTGCAAGTCACATAACGCTCGTCAATCTTCCAACGTCACGGTGTAATGTGCATGCGCTACACATGTCCCCCAGGTGGCATATTAGTAACAACGCATCGTTTTATGATAACTTGCCCTTTACATCTCATGACGTTTTACATTACAGCTATATTTGTATTTTTTATAGACACAAATTTAAATTACAAATGCACAAATGATCATAAAATATTATATAGATTAAATAGATAAAATATTATATAGATTAATAGATAAAATATTATATAGATATAGTGTAACGGAACAGAAAAAGAAAAATAAAAAAAAAAAAAAAAGAAAATAAAAATAAAAAATTTCTTAGTATTTATTTTTACTAAAAAATTTACAATAATATTTATAATATAAATATTTAATTTAGTGTTTCATAAAAATCTAAGAGAGAGTCTATCTTCTAATTGTCAATATTATTATAATTGTATAATCAATTTTTTAGCGAGTTTTTCTTTGAGAAAGAAAAATAAAGAGAAAATAATAGAAAAATTTATAAAAAATTGAAATTAAAAAAATAACAATTATAATAATTTAATTTTAATTATGACAATGATAAAAAAATTAAAATAAAAAAATTTCTTAGTATTTATATTTTTACTGTAAAACTTAAAATAATATTTAATATATAAATTAATAATTAAATATTTTATAAGAACGCGTAAGAGCCATCTTCTAATCGTCAATATAATAATGCATAATGAACTTTGGGGAACTTATCGTATCTTTGATCCATAAATTTTCCGCAAAATCCGAGGAAATCTCTAAGAAATGCTAAGAGAGCGTGTTCCTCCTCTGACATAAATCAAGCCATAGAAATCTCTTTCGTTTTCATATCCGAGTAATATCCACGGTTTTTGAATGTAACCACGTTGCGGAACTTGCGAAAGTTTAACGGCTCGTTAGAATGGTCCAGAGTGCCGGAAATGGTCGGCGTCCGTGAAAATCATTATTTTACAAGAACATTCGACGCGATTGTTGCTCGAGCCGACAATTCCCGAGTCGCTGTTGTGTACTCGAAGCTCATTTTTTTTTTTTTTCAAATATTTTGCTCTTTTTGAATAAAAGTTTTAAATTCATTAATAAAGTGTGGCGAAATATTGAAGACAAATTATAATAAAAAATTTAATTTTTTTTTTCTTGCTACAAATGCCTACTTATTATTAGAAAAATGTGCGTTTTTCTTTTTCCAAATTAAATTAATTTAAATAAATGATCTGGAATAACAGGCAGATAAATAAAAATAAAATAATAAAAGAAATTAAGAAAAAATTAGAATAATGAAATTTCTTATTCTTATCAAAATAATATTTAATACATAAACATACGTATGATTAAATATTTTATAAGAATGTAATCTAATATTATATTCAATATTATAATCAATTTTGAAAGTGCGTAACACGTTACATCCTTAACATATTATTCTCGATCTTTATTGCCGAGGCAGAAACGATTCTCCGAAAGAACTTGCCTCGGGAAGGCATATTTCACGCTTTATCCGGCGGACGCATCGTGTAAAACGTACATGTGTGTGTGTGTGTGTGTGTGTGTGTGTGTGTGTGTGAGATGCCATAGAGTAACACGAGAACACTTCCTTACAATACTCGCTCTTATCATCGCGCGCGAGTTGCTCGGCCGCGCTCGAGCCTTGATAAGGGAGGTGCCAAAGCCCATAATGACTCGCCGCCCATAATCTAATCTGTCTCGCCCTGTGTTTGTAAAACGCGTACCGTCCAGTGTTCAATGAAGAGCCAAGTCCGAGAATAGCTCATGCATCGCGAATGCGTATCTTATTGTCGGCGTATCCTTCGCAGAACGTACGTGAAAAACATCACGTGAGCGTTGCATTATATTACCCGCTCATAGCGACAATAGGTTCGCGAGACTTCGTCGACTACGTTCTGCGCAGATAATCCGTAATCTATGCGAGGGATCCGCCATAAGTACGATATATCGATGAATAAATTCCACGCGACCTTGGCTCGTGCATAAATTTTTTATTTATATTTATATTAAATTTTAATTATAAAAATTTAATTATAAAAATACGATCGTTGAGAAAAAACGCGGGAGAGAAAAATTATATAAACGCTCTAAGATTTCTCACAATTACAAACGAAAATATATAGAAATTTTTTTCCATTTTAATTCAATCTACTTCGTTTGCAACAAAATCATTCGGGAAAAATAAAACTATATTAAAAAAAAAAAAAAAAAAAAAAAAATTGGATTACCGGAACGGGGGTGTAGTTTCACGTTGGAAAGTTAATTATCGAATTAGAGCGATCGAATCTGCATTCACCGAGAACACTGAGGCCACGAATGATGAGCCATCGCGTACAAATTTCGACTTGTGGGGCGAAACGTACGAGGCCGAGGTCATGGCGCTTCGATCCCGACGTTCGGTGGTGGCGTGTCGGTTAATTAACCGCGATTATGCAACGCGCGGCAAATTCCCCTGGATACCGCGACGAATTTCGGAGGGGGTCGCCTGATGGCAAATCTGCTGCAGCAGCACGAGCAAAATAATTGTTATTGCGCAGAAGAGATAATCAGTACGTCGGGAAAATGAAACCGCGTGCGTCCTGCGAAGAATTCAACGTCTGCGCTTTTAGCTTCTGCTTGCTTAAAGAATAATAATAATAAAATTTGCAGTATCTTAAAATATGTACGCATCTTTGAACCAAGTGCAATGTATTAATATACGATATATTGTTGTACAATATTTTAATATATTGTATATTAATGTACAATATTAAGATAATATAATACAATATTGATATAATTAATATATTGATATACAATAAAACAATAAGTGTATAAAAAATTCTGTAAAATCAGGAGAAAGTAATTTAAAAACCTTGATCCGATACACGGACAGAAATCCGTCTTAAAAATTCAAATCAAATAATTCACGCAATTTTTCCGATCATTATTAATTAAATCGTATATGTATAAAATTATCGAAAAAAAAATAATAATTGAATAAAATAATAATTAAATAAAATAATAATAGTTAAATAAAATAATAATAATTAAATAAAAAAGAAATAAAAAATAAAAATAATTAAATGTACAAAAAAATTCAATTTACAATATAAATAAACCTGTGTTCAATTTCGTCGATATTACGAGATTAATTTTGTGACTGATCCGATTTGCATATGAGAATTATAAGGGGCGGGGGAAGGGGGGGGAGCGGGGAGTGGGGAGGGGACAGGCGTTCGGAAAGAAAATTGATTAAGCGATGCCGGTCGTGATATTCATTTAGCGCCGTTCTCACTCGCGGTTCGACACTCGGGGAATCAACACAGGCGGTTGACTTTGATTGATACGCGCGCGTTTCAATCGCGCGTGCAATTAGTCGAATAAGCTCGAACGAGCTCGATTCGCTCGCTCGCTCGCTCGCGCATAATACGAGAGGTAATTTTTCATTTAGCTCAATGAATATCGTAGCGGCTTCCTGCCGACGGCGACGCTGCCTGCCTACCCGGCGAGATCCGTAATAACCGCTGCTGTAAGTAGATAAGAGCCGGCCGCGTCTACTTCGGCGTACTGTCATGTATTGGCAGAAAATAGAATTTCGGAGGCTCATTAAATAATAGCGATTTCGAAACGCTCGATCAATTATTTGATGCTCGATATATTATTTTTATAGCGTATTCCTATTATATTGAATATAAATTATAAATAAGACGTACTATTATCTTTGTTTGCGTTTTTAGAGAAAGCTACACGTAATTATTATTATTTTATTAGTGACGTTTTATATATATATTATCAAATAATTATTAATAAATAATATATTATCAAATATTTTAGTTAATTTCTTAAGATTATATTAATATTATTATTATATAATTAATATTATTATCAGTAATATTTTAAAATTAGTAATATTATTAGTAATATAAAATTAGTAATATTATTATTTGCAATATTTTATCAAATAATTAGTTTCTTAAAATTAAATTATTATTAGTAATATTTTATAAAATTAGTGACGTTATTTATTATTAATTATTAATTAAAATATTTTGGAAAATTAATAATATTATTATTAGTGATATTATTAATATTTTATCAAATAATTTCTCAAGATTAAATTAATATTATTATTAAAGATATTTTATAAAATTAGTAATATTATTATTAGTAATATTTTATCAAATAATTAATTTCTCAAGAATTATTATTACTATAATAATATATTACTATATATTAATATATATATTAATATTATTACTATTATGGTATAATATTATTATTACTATTATTTTTTCTTGAAAAGACAACTGCTTTAATAAAATGCACGACTCGGCGTTTAAAAGCTGGGATAGCTTATCTATAACAATTCTAATAATTCAGACCAACTATTATTTCACGGTCGGGTGCAAGTAGGGCGCAGGTTTAATAAGACGCGCTATTATTTCCGGGAAGATATCGCGTCTGGCCGTTAACGCCAGACACTGTTTGGTACGTGCCCAGGAAATGACAGCTTTAGTAGCAGCCGTGCCGATGCACAATCGCGGGAATCACGTGTATGCTAATTGCAGTTCCGCCGTGTTATCGATCCGACCGACCGACCTGAGTCGAGATATCGGCACTCACATTCACGCCTTCGCGCGGATCGATATCGCCCTTTAGATATCCGCCAATCCTGACAGGATAACGATACCGCTGTTGCTCGCTCGTAGACGTAAGTCGATAATATTAATAACGACTAGGGCTACCTATCGAAGATCCCGCGCACCCCGAAATGAAGACGACGAGGTCGCGAAATATGAAGTCCTGCTTAGGATAATGCGAGGCTCTTAATAAGTCCCTTTCGCCTCGGTTTAGTCACGAAAAGCAAGTAGCACCTTACTTCGAAGCGTCTCGACAGAGATTACGCGAATGGAGATTACATCTGACAAATCCCTTTAATATCACTCGGCTCTTGTTACGAGATAGGAAATTGACACTTGTCTCAAGTTGGAATAAATTAGGCTCCCTCATTAATGTTTCGCCGTAAACAAAGTAGGAAATTTTGCTGGGCTCATTTCTTGGACACCCTCTAAATTCACCGCGCCAATTGTAGGCATTAAAGGCGATTACAATTTGACTCACCACATTTGTCTATAATTAATGCCTGAATGTTGCTACTTGCGGCCGTTATTTGTACGCTACAGCTGTAACAATACTATTGTTTATTGCGTACTAGTCCTGTAACTACTGTCTGTGCATTGCCGTCGAAACTATTGTCTGAAACATGGATTAGCGAATCAAAGCCTCCGCTTGTGTAATTGCACTTGAATAATTAATATTGTTTTGATTGTATTAATCCTTTGAGTGCTAAATAATACTTGGGTACATTTTCGACAAATATTACGAAATAATTAATCGCAAGCCAAATTACAATTTATATACATATATGTGTATATACAGGGTGTTTCTAAATAAGTGCAAAAAATTTTGAATGATCCTTTGTCGAAAATTGAGGAGGAATTTTTATATAAATATATATTTCTCCCTGAGCAGTTACACGAAGGGGAAGGTGAAAGTTAAATTTTCTTTTTTTTTTTTTTTTTTCAAATTTTGGACAAATTAGAAAAATGAAATTTGGGTGACATTTTCCACTGGTAGAAAAGATATTTATTACTATTTTCTTCATCTTCCCGTTATCGTTATATATGAAACTAACAATCTATTCAATATTTTATTAGAATTTTTTAACGAATATGAATGTGATCGTCTAAAAATATGCATTAGAAAGCTTGATTCTTTTTGAAACTTTTTTGTTTATTTTATCTTTTTGTAAAATCAATAATTTTCAAGAAGAAAAAAAAAATATATTATTATGCTGAATGACATAAGTTTTAAGTTAGGAGAAATTGAATTTTAGAATAAAAAAAAGCAAGCAAAACAAAATTGTAATAAATGTTGGAAAAATAAAACAAATTTATAATTTAAAAAAATCTAATTTTTGCCTCCTTTAAAGAAGTGTAATTCCTCAGGATATTCGTATGTGCTTCTGGATAATCAAAATAATCTCTGCTTGTCGGAAATATTGAGAGATAAATAATTTTTAAGCTACATTTTTGATAAATAATTCTTTTTTTTTAATCTAATAAGATTTTCAAGTCTCGTTAATTATTTTTTATTCCTTATTAAGTATTGAAAAAGTTATTAGTTATTTACATAATCATTTTTTATAACAACAAAATAAAAATTAAAATCCCAAATTAGAAAAAAAAAGTCCTGACGAACTATTAATATATTTATTTACTTTTTTTCTTACATTTTTAAATAATATAATTCATCTTATAAATATTTCATTCTCATCCAACAGAATAAAGCCGTGATTTTTAACGCTTACTTTGACGTTTGTAATGTATTTGAAAAAAAATCACGTCTTTTTAATTCCACCCGCGCAATCCATCTCAATACACGACAGGACATAATCGATTTGGACGCGATTCGCGTATACACGATCGACGATATGAATCATTTTGTTTTGCGCGTGACAGAATGACGCACGTGGCGTATCACAAGAGGAGCGCTGTTCAGTTTCTGAGAAAAGCCAGCGAGGTTGACTGAAAACCGCGCTCACATACCGCCGTTTAGATTGACGTAGTCCCAGCCCAGGGTACAAATGACTGCAGTAAACAAGCGGTCTAGTATGAACGGATTAAACGGCTTCCCGAAATAGCCGGAATGCGTGAAACGCCACGCAATGCAATGCCGTTAATAAAGCATATGACAACGACCTGCGAAAGTGTTCGATATACTATCAGCGGCAATTCTCGCGCGGAATGTGCTAATAATAGGCCATATTTCGCATGTCGATATGTGCTTCTGGATCATCAAAATAATCTCCGCTTGCTCGGAAATATTGAGAGATAAATAATTTTTAAGCTGCATTTTTGGTAAATAATTTTTTTTTTTTTTTTAATCCAATAAGACTTTTAAGTCTCGTTAATTATTTTTTATTAATTATTAAATGTTGAAAAAAAAATTAATTATTTAATAATTAATTATTTTAATAATAATTAAATTAATAATAATTTTAATAATTAATAATTAAATTAATAATAATTTTAATAATAATTAATTAATTATTTAATAATAATTTTTCATAACAACAAAATGAAAATTTCAATCACAAATTAGAGAAGAAAAAGTTTCGATAAACTATTAATTTGTGATATTGCGTAATTTAAATGATCATTAAATGATCAATTAACAATTAATATTCGACATAATCTCTAAAGGCAGTGGTTCCTCGACGAGAATGATAGATTCCACGAGAGCCTCGGGCCGATACCTCGAGAGAAAATTCTTATCACGTTGTAAGACCCGATCTCTGGATATTCAGCGCACGTATTTCCTCGCTATCGAAAAGCTCGAAAAGTTTAATAATCCTCTAACACAGACGTACGCCATTTACGATGAATTAATTTGTCGCCATTAAACTTTGGCACACTCGATCGCGCGCGTAAATTTGCATTATTAATGCGATTTTTTGATTCCGTTTTATTCGTGCCAGATTGGCAAATCGTGTTCCAGAACCCGACGCTAATTTATAAAATCGTACCGCACAATTTTACGAAAATGTATTAAACGTAGAGTTAAAGGTGCGCGAAGAGGGGGTGGGGGAGGGGAGAGATAAAGAGTTGACATCAGTTTCAAAATAAAAAATAAAAGTGCATTCAATCTGGACAGAATTTAACGTAATATAGATCTTTCGTGCTGATATAATTTCGTCAAACTTCTGCACGAACTAACGAAGCGTGCGAATCGTGCTCAAACGTGCATCATCGCGAGTTATTTGTTGTCTCACTGAAACTATAAAGCGCAATCTCATCCCGAAATCTCGTTTCAAGCTTTCGTATTACGAATGAATGAAACGTTTCAACGGCTATTTCACGGTTGTACAAGATTAACGTTAATAATTCGTCGCCGCCCCGAGGGATGCTCAATTTGCAGCGATATGTTTGCGAAATGTTTTTAATTACATCTTGCACGTTGCAACCGTGCAACAAAAAGGAACGTTTATTTCTGCAAAATATCCGGAACTTCGTGGGGATAAGTATATGTTTTTATATATAGGGTGTAAAATACATATATGGATCATTATTAGATGTAGGGAGAAATTTCCGGTTGTATGAAAAAAAATTGCAGCGGTCCTGTGTGTGTGTGTGTGAAACGTTTTATTTGTGTGAGTTTTATTTACAATGTCGATGTGTGTCAGTGAAAAAAAAATCTTTTGTAAAAAAAAAATGTGTGACTTGCTTCACGCGTGTCGTTTGACAGTTTGACAGTTGACAGATTGACAGATTGACAGTTTGACAGTTGACAGATTGACAGATTGACAGTTTGACTGTTTATGACAAAAAAATTGAATTAAAATAAATATTATTTTAATTTACATTTAATTTGTTAGATCTAAACAATAATTTTTAAAAAATTTTGATAAATATCATACGCAATAATTATTTTAAATGTGGAGGTGACGGTTATTTTCCCTCATAATAAGTACCTACAATCTAATTTAAAAGTGTGAAAAAAAAGCCAAAAATATATTTTCCACGCAAATGTCATTCGCGGCTCAGAAAAATCAAATCAAGATAATATTACTCTTATTATTATATTTTGAAAGCGTATAAATTGTGTAAATTCTTTCGGATCTCTTCAAGATACGCGATAAATTCCATGTCAAATTCCTTTTTGGGAATATGGCATTTGTTTTTTTTTTTTTTTTTTTTTTCGCAAGCCATCGAATGACACGATACTCATCGTTCGCTTCGCTCTGTAAATGTTATGTACAGAACGGAAGAGAAAGGAAAACGAATTGCGCGGGCACTTCCGGGTTGAAAAATATGTGAAAAGCATCGCGTCGTTTTAAAAAATGCATTTCCTAAACTGTGAGAAATGCTATTTCTCTTTCGCATATCTCTCTGTACCAGTTGACAATGCATTGTAATGCTACGCGTATTCGCGTGTAGTACAAATAGAGAGAGGTGAGGGGGGGAGGGGGAGAGGGTGGTTACTCTCCAGAATAATACCATCAATAATGACGGAGAGCAGAGTCACACGGTGATATCGGAATAGAATACGAGGGGGGGAGAGAGAGAGAGAGAGAGAGAGAGAGTGAGAGAGAGAGGGAAAGTCAAACATATTGTCAATGCTCGAGAAGAGAAATGGCTAAATGGCAGAAGGGGGAAAGAGGGAGAAACAAACAAGGTATATCTGATATTACAATGATAATGTATTATACTATTTCACGGACGGTATCCCCACGCCTTCCGTTAATTTCGTTCAGTCACTTGGTATATCTGTAACGTTATATACTACATGACAAACGTTCGTCTGGTTTTCCTCGGGGGCGCTTGGACTTTAACGAGGTCGTATGTGAAATTATTAACGAGATACAAGGGAGAACAGTGTCAAAAGTCTAGAATCATATTAACGTCGTCGCTCCCGACATTGAGAGTATAAACACTGTTCGCTATTCAGAAATATCGCAGAGATATTCTTATCTGTAAAATAATATTCAGCGCAACTGGATTGTGGTTTGACCGTTTAAAAAAAAAAATAGTTTTAATCTAAAAAATTTTTATCCGTTCCACAATTTTTACACTAACATCTCCTGTAATTCTAGAAAGCTCTATCTTGAACATTTTTAATTCTCTGTCGTTTTAATGATATCAATATTAACTCAAAAATGCCTTAAAAATCCCGATCTCTCTTTAAATAGTGCCATCATGTATATTTTACAGATATAAATTTTATCTTTGAATTTTATATTTAATGAAATTTTTATTAAAAATTGTCTAAACGTTAATTTAATAAAAATGATATTTAATAAAAATTGTCTAACGCTTTATTTTTCATTGTTCGAGTGCTTCCACAGCCGAAGAAACGTTATCTTGGTGAATAAACTTCGATTCGATTATTTATTAAACTGACCGACACACGATCTTCCGTAAATAACGATTACATCAGCTCTTACATTTTTTTTTTTTTTTTTATTTCAATGGCAAACCTTCACGGATTCAGTTCCGGCCGGTTATCCACGAAAAGTATTATTTGAGCCGGACACGTAGAACCGACCGACCGCGTTATTTGCATAAAATCAATTGGCGAACGTTCCTCACGGCATTTGAAATTAAAAGCATAGCGTGACGGCCTTCATCCAACTTTGACTTTTCCACCGCTTTTGCTTTCTGCCAACGTGTCATTTTCTTTCGCACCACGTTTTTTTTTCTATCCTTCGCAATGCATCGAATATATATATTCGAGAGATTAATTCAAAATTAATTAATTCTCAATTTTACAATTTAATTTTCAATTAAAATGAAATCTATTATATTACACGCGCGTATGCTATTTTTTTATCGATTTTAATACGGAGTTTCGAAAAGTATTTTACACGTATTTTAATAATTAAATTTATTAATAATAATATCACATGCAAAAATATGATTTATATATATATATATATATATATATATAATATAATTTTATATATTAAATAAAGAAAATATTAAAATTTTAAAATATTAAAATATCAAAATATCATAATTTTTCTTCTTTTATTAATATATTGTGGATATACATAAAGAATACATTTTCATTCGATTTTTTTCTCTTTTCTTCTTCAATAAATTTATTTTTAAATTGATCTCCTCCTCCTCTCACTCTTTATTTTCTTACATTACTCAAATATTCCAATTCTAATCATTCTGTTTTTTCCGTTGCAACTTTTCCTTAACCTCATACATACATCCGACTAGTATCATTTTTTCTTAAGTTTCCGTCCATTCAGCTCTTTTGCTTTCTTTTGCTTTCTTTTGCTGTGACCATCTTTTCCTCCTTCATTATCCAGTTATCTTGTATCTCACCATTCTAACTTTATTCTAATTCTTTTATTTTTTTTCTCATACATATTTTTATCATAATAGAGTTCCATTCTTCTCCCCTCCCTTTTCTCTTTTCCGTCCTCTTTATCTCTTCTTGCGGTCATCCCTCTTCCATTTTTTTGCCTTTTTTCTCCCGCAATTTTTCTCGTCTTTTCTATGAATTCTTTCTCTCTCTTTCTCTCTCTCTCTCTTTCTCTCTCTTCACTGACCTTTTCCTCTTGACACCACCCTCATTACAATTTGCGGTACTCGTTATTTTTTCTGTAGACGTCACCGATAATGCGGCTGCCTTTCCCTCGGATCAAGACACTCGAACGAGATTATAATATCTGTCGATCTCTCGGATTTTATTTGCGATTCTGATAAAAAGTAATTACCCGACTCTCCCGTTTCCTCGCTCCGACCGTCTCTCTTTGTGCCCGATGCAATTCCGTTCACTTCTCACCGACCGCGGTACTTCTCGATAATGTAAATCGCCAAAAAAAAAAAAAAAAAAAAAAATAATCCATAACGCGAAGCAATTTTTCCAAGCAAAAATTGGCTTTCCGATTGCCGGCACAGTAGCGATGCAATTATTTATCCTCTTTCATTTGGCCGACAAAGCCGTTGCAACAATAGTCGCAATAGTTCCTCTGCGCCGCGAGCAGATTTTAACGTAAACAACCATTGTTTACCCGCGCCTTTGACAGCGGTCAGCTGTGATGTATTTAACGAGATTAATTCAACGACTTTTTCAATTAATTAACTGGACTTTGGTGGCCACATTTGCATTACGCCGTTAAAATTGCATACATCGGAGAAATGAATTGACGAGCGAGCGAATCCGAATAAAAATTGCCTCTCGTAAATTTATTTCATGTATATATATATATATATATATATATAAGCGAGAAAAAAATCTGTGTGCGCGCGAACGCGTGTGCGAATGACTTTTTCTCGCATAAGTGGAATAGCCGAGTGTTTCACCTCTTTCTTACCTCACAAGGCTATCTCCTTCGATTTCACGTCGCGTGCGCTATGGCGAATCGACAGGAATTTGCAAGGCTTTCAGAATTATTTATCACTATATGGTGTACGGGATTCTGAGCATCCCAAGATTGAAAAATTTAGAAAAACAGCTTTTGAAGAAGAAATGTGGGGAAGGAATTCTTCAGTCTTTTATCTCACCTTGATATATTAGTATTTTATTTTACTTCATATTTTCTCTCACGTTCTCTATTTTATTTAACATTTTAAACATTATTTATTTTTATCTTATACAGGATGGGTCATTTTAATTAATCCATTGAAATATTTCAAAAGGCTTCCTAAGTCCTTTAAGACAAAAGTGTTTGAAACAAAAGTCAGTTTTTTGTTGAAGGGGTTATCTGATGGTGACCTTCATTCGACCTTGGATCAAAGTCCAAAGGTTATTTGAAGGTTAACTTAATTTTTTTTTGTATAAAATCCCCTTTTTTATATTCTTATAACTCTTTTTAAGACTTTTTAAAAACACTGTAGTAAGATATTTTTTTATTAAATATTTTTCGAGTTATTTTATATCTTAATCTGACATATTTTGATCTGAAAAAGTATAATATCTCGTAAAATATTTACTTTTCGATAATCTTACCGTAGTACTTTTTTGTACCAAATAATGAGAAACAAATCAATTGATATAAAAAAATAATTGTTTTTCTAAAAAAAAAATATGTACTTATTTACAATGTATTTTTTTAAACAATTATTTTTGCGTCTTTTGAACGCGGCCCGCCCTGTATATGTATTTTACTATTTCTCGTACGTGTTATAATTTTTGTGAAGGCAATTTTTTCAACGCTGCTACTTTAGCATCAATTATCTGACAAAGCTATTTTCAGATTTGTAACAAATTTGTTCATTCGATATTTCCAAATCGATGGATACTCGCAGTCGAAGTGTATCGCGAAATTGAAGCAAAGCGGAATTAAATATGCGCGTTCACTTTTTCCGCAATTTTACTCCGCTTGCTTTCTTCCCCCGCATCCGCGTGAAAAACGTAACGAATGCGCACGACATTATGTCGATACGTCACATTTGAATTATGGAGATAATCGGCCGCGCTCATCGCGAGTCGACAATACCGGCGCGATATAATTTGTCGACGCAGTAAATCGATGCACATCGTTAAAAAGATACGAACGACGCTTTATATTAACGATTTAAAACGCCGATATAACGAAGGCAGTTTCGCTCTTCCTTTAGGAATTCAAGTTGTTGTCTCTTTGGCTGCCCGCTTCCAAAACGCACATTATCATCACCATGAAAGCTCTCTAATAGCTGTTTCGATTATAGGAATGTATGCACATGTATATTTAATAAAAAATGCATTTTGTAAAAGGACGAAAGGATGCACTTTTTTTTAAATAATATCTTTCCTTTTATCAGCAAGAGAAAGAGACAGAGAGAGAGAGAGAGAGAGAAAAGTCACTCAAATCTTATGTAGGTATCGATCAAAATATCTGCTCGTTTGAAAATGACAAATATGAAATAAATGGCCATCATCATGTATTTGTGTTATATTTCTTATCGTTTAGTAATATTAACAATTGTGCGCCGTTTGCCTTACGTAACTGGGAAAGACATAACTCGCAAAATTGTCACAGCATGGACTACAAATTGGACGTTGCAGCGAGCCGTTCGATGCGGCTTAAGCGTCATAAATCAGTCCACCTGACACAGGAAGGACGACACAAAGCCCGACTACCCCGAGGACAATATATCCGGCGGTCCTACGGACACTATCGGGGTGTCCGATAATTCAGGGCCTCATTAAGGCCCTGAATTGCCTCTGTTAATTAAAAATAAATCCAAAGCGATGATTTCTCATGTGTCGTTGGTTATTATTCTTTTTAATTGGAAAACTACGCCACATTTCGCTGCAATTCCAGGCACAATTTATCGTTATAATATTTATTTTCCAATTAAAAATTCCAATTTGAAATGCAATTAATGCGATGTATTCAAGAACTGCAAGATAATCCTCTTGAAGATTTCTTCTTTAAAAAAAAAAAAATAAAATAAAAAAAAAATAAAATAAACTTTGCCTGGGAAAGTGCTTTATTGACTTATTTATTAAAGAGATATCCGGTATTGAAGATTGTACAGAGTTCTCGCGGAGTGGGCGCGTAAACTCTGCTTCTGAGTAGTTTGAAGTAGACGTTATTCAAACAGGAAACTTCATTAGCAAAGTATTCGCAGTTATAAACTAAAAATTGCCACGAGCAGAGGTCATGATATAAATTTCTTAGCCAAGAAATAGGGATGATGAGTTACCATGCAATGTAAGAATTCAGCCATTAATGCAGACATATATGCAGAACTATCTTTTAATTATTATCTTTTAATCTTAAATTTTAATAAAAATTTAGAAATTTCTAAATCTTTTTTTCTTTTAACATTTTAAATATGTTGATACACATTTCATAAAGTTAAAACAAAAGTTTTTATCTCATGTGACTTCGAATTTTATGGCCTGACATAAATAAATTTTTGCATACTTACGGTGTTTCCATTTTGTTTTGCTTCTAATTTTATTCTTCGATATATATATATATTAGTTGAAAATATCTCGTAAATAAAATAGATAAAGCAGATTAAGATTTTTTATATTAAATGATAGCACTGTTGCATCCATCTCGTGATACGTCATTGCAAAGTCTTCAGCGCAATTTTCCTTTATTAACAATAAAAAGAAGGATGAAAAGACGTCGCTTTCAAACGGGATGAACACTCATAAACGTTTAAAATACTCGTTATACCTTTGATGAAAATCCCAGATGATCTTACAGCGCTGATTATACACGGGTGGAAGTTTCAATCCTAGTGTTTGTGGTGCAGTTTGTAACGTGCAGCTTTATCCTTTCGCGTCTGTTCTCGATCGTGTAATTGCATCGCATCTTAAATGCAACAGAAGCGCTAAACAATAGCAAGATTAACGGCTAATGCGTTGCATTTTGTTTGTAATTAATTATGATAAAAGTATAATTAAATGCACTGCTCGTGCATTTCTTTTTAAAATTATTATATTTAATTATATTTCGCGGAATTAATAAAAATAGGCAATTAGAAACTCTGTAACTTTTAATTTTGAAAAATAATATCGGCATATCTGCTTTTATGCTGCTAGTAATTTTATGAGTATATGGTGGATATTAAACGCCGTAAGATAAATAAAATAAGCGACATTATATCACTGATTATAAATAAAATATATATCACTAAAAAGATTATATCGGAGGATTAGAGAGAGGAAGCAGATAGTTGAAATAAATTAATAAAAATAAATTTTTAAATAAATATTTTTCGGAATTTGATCACATAGAATATTATATAGTTTACATAAAAGATAATAGTTACGACGTAATTAAATTTTGAAATTTTTTTTTTTTTTTTTTCACAGAATATAAATTGAATTTAAGGATGTCTTTGGCTGTACAAAAATAACAAAAAACTGTCAAAATTAAGACAAAAACATTTCTTACATTTATACTGTTAAAAAAATCAAATAAATAAATCTGGATTATAAAAAGAATTAAAGTATTGTAAAAAATATGATTTTTAATTTCGTAAAAGAAAATAATTATCTAATTAATATTTTTATGACAAAAATTTTTGAGCGTGAATAGTTCCTGAAATTAATAAAGGACAAGAAAAATGAGTGAGTTGCGGAAAAAGAGAGAGAGAAAGATAATATTTTTCTATAATGTTTAATAAATAAATTATATTATACAATTTTTATTCCACAATTTTTTGCAAATATTTGTTACTTTAAACAAGTAAGTGGATCTAAATCAAGTTTTGCACAAATTTATTAGAGTTTTCTTAATGTGAAAATTTTTAATTCGTTGCTAATATTTTTTCCTTGTCAAATTTATCATTAAGTGTGCGATTGTTCCATAAGAATCATAACTTCAAACTTAAATAATTTCCAAATAATTATTAAGAAAATTGCGTTCAGATTTTGCATAGAGGCTCGGATTCTTCTCGGATAGTAGAACGAAATTTTCATTTCGCTTTTGTCAATGTTTCTGACACATACATCCTCAACTGCACGACGATTCTATTCCTGTTTTCCTGTTTCCCTTTTCGTTCGCTCTCAAGTCCAATAATATTGACAATATTATCTTTTATCCTTTCATTACTCGGTAACAATGCAGACAAAAAGAAACCTCGCATCGCTCGACTTCATTCTAAATTCTCACTGACGTTGTTGTTCTCAAACTCTAAATGTAAAGTACGTATCGCCATAAAATTCTCATAGCAGTGACACAATAATCCTTTTCTTTACACCATAATAAATATAATTTGCGAACTGCGATACGATTGTAAAGAATTAAATAATAATTGAATAGTCGATGCATTGGGCATATGCGTTGCTTTGTCACGTGCAAATGAATATCGAATTTGCATAATTTATTAAAAACACATGTCAAATAGTTTGTTGGCTGGAAAAAGCCAGGGATAGCGTCGTTGGAAATTCCAGCTCCTTTATCTATCAATTTTTATCTTTGCAATCTCGTCAAAAGACATCTCTCCTTTTAGTTATTAAAAATATATATTCTACTTAGAAAAAAAAAAAAAGTCTCAATCGGATAAAAATTTAAAAAGAGATTATATTATTAATATTTTTCATTGTGGAAAAATCAATTTTATTTTCGTTAAAAAATTTCTTGTCAAAGAAATTTCTTTTTCTTTTTTAATACCCGTCTTATGCACTCTTAAGAGCGAACGTTGACATTGCACGAACACGCGTTCAATGTTAATTGCAAAACCGGAAACGACCAAGCGATTTCCGTAGAAATAAACGGTAGGGGAGAGACTCTTTCTCCCTAAACGCTGTCAAAGAAAGTCTCGTTATCGTAAAAAGCCGCGCGATTTGCGTGCAAAGTGGCGTTAAATGTTAAACGCACGTGACCCGGCGAAACGTCACGCTACAACGGTAACTGTCGCGGATCGCTCGCGATATTGTTAGCGCGATCGCTTATACACGGTGACCCGCTATTCTAATGATATTTCGTGTTTACCGTCGCGATGCCGATTAGTAGAACACGGTCGTTATTGGGCGATGTCGCTCACCGGTATGCAATTTCGGTTACTCCCCACGAGAATTCTAATGTATCAGGTTTTA
Organism: Cataglyphis albicans; assembly: GCA_038406275.1. Classification (NCBI taxonomy): domain Eukaryota; kingdom Metazoa; phylum Arthropoda; class Insecta; order Hymenoptera; family Formicidae; genus Cataglyphis; species Cataglyphis albicans. Next base: position 1,192,504 of record JBCAUJ010000028.1, read on the forward strand.
CCTCGGACCTGGTTGTTTCGACCTGGTATTGCATTTCAGAGAGCGAGGCGATCCTGCGCGTAGCACTCGAGTTCTCCATTAATTAAGTTAAGCAGGAATTATTACAGGGTGTCTGCTCAAATTTTGTAGAAAGAAAAATCCCTGAAAATTTCCTGATCTCAGGTATTTTTTTTTTTTTTTTTTTTTTTTAATTTCAGATAAAGAAAATATTTTAAAGATTTTTTTATGCAATTTCCAAAAATAAGGCTTTTTATTGTACGCGTTTTCTTAATGCTTTTCGCTTATATAAGAAAAAAAAAAACAAAGCCAATTAAATTTCAAATGTTAAATTTATGAACGTAAAGAAAAAAAAGACTGAAGACTAATTTTCGTTAAGAGAGAAAAATTTTTAATTTGCATAATATTTTCATTTTTTATCACTAAAAATTGAAGTAAAGAATATGCATTGCATATTCAATATTTCATTAAGACACTGAATATATAAATATATATTTATATAATATATTTTAAACATACACGCAGACTACAGTATGAAAGCAAAATTATTAAGGAAAGAATTTTTTTTTTTTTTTTTTTTTTTTTTTTAATTCCCAACAAAATTCCATGAAAGTTTTCTGATTTCTCCAAGTATAGAGAAATTCTCTAAAAATTCCAAGGTTCTCCATATTTTTCCGGAAGGTAGATACTCTGGATTTATCAAAATATACCGAATAAAAATAATAAGCATTGATGAGAAAGATACTTTCGCAATTTCTTTTTCAAAGGACGAAGAAAGGTACGTAAGGCGAAATGTTATTTTCTGCTGGTAACTCTTTACACGGTGACCGCGGATTAAGATGTTTTTCGTTTAAAACTCACTAGCCGAGTAACGAACTAATTTGAAGTTCTGCGCAACATCCCTCACAGGCTTATCTAAGTTCTCCCCGTTCTTAATTAACACATTTAACCGGATTGTAGCTTCGTTATTAATGCGCGTTGCCAAAGTATATACAGAGACAGAGACAGAGATAGAGACAGAGAGAGAGAGAGAGAGAGAGAGAAAGAGAGAGAGACAGAGACAGAGAGAGAGAGAGAGAGAGAGAGAGAGAGAGAGAGAGAGAGAGAGAGAGAGAGAGAGAGAGAGAGAGAGAGAGAGAATAAGTATTGCTTGAGATCATACCGGTAAATTATTGTCACGACTTACGAACCGCTCTATATAAGATTAAAAATTTTATTCTCTAAATATGAATTGACCGAAGAGACTACCATTCTTTCAAGCGAAATATATTGACAGTCTTACGTAATATTCTCGGTTCTCGTAGCCTGCAAAATTTGAGTTCTTGACATTTCCATATGATTGAAATGAAGCGAGACAGCGATGTCCATTAATTCCGAAAAATCGAGGATAATTTAATGGTGGCGGCAATATAGCCCAATGACTCGAACACGAATTTTTAATAGACTAATGTCATCGTATATCACAATCGTTAACGCAATAAAATCGACGAGAGCGCGCATGATAATAAGTATTTAAACGATCTCGATTACAGCGATATTAACATTCGACACGGCCGTGAACCTCCATCGCTGTGTTTGGCCGTGTAATTCCTTCTGATTGTCCGCAAACAATTAATTTATGTTTGGGAAAATTCCAGCCACAGACCCAATATGAATCAACAATCTTATCAGATATGTTTTAATTAAAAATTATTAAATAATCCTTAGAGAAAATAAAATAAAAATAATATTCCCAATAAAAATATATATAAGAATATCTTTGTTCAACAAATTATAAATTTTTCGATTACAAAACGCATTTAAATGTACTTTCGCAACATCATAATGTTTTAAGATTTATTTTAATCGTTCCGTTTGTTGGTTGCACTAAAAAAAAAAGTAAAAAATTATGCAAATTAGAAACTTGCCACTTGCTGCCTCATAATTTTGTTTTATTTTTTTTTTTTTCTCCACAATATCAGTAATCGTAATTAAAAATATGTCCAAATTCAATCATCTTTAAATGATATTTTATTCATAAAAATATTCAGCTTGATATCTCAAAATTTGAGGAAGTTAGAGTAACCTTTTTTGGAAAAATTCAAAATTTCATAAAAAAAGAACCTTTTCACCAATTCTCATCAAATTCAATACCAACCTTTTAATAATATTCTGTTCATGTAAAAATATTTAGACCGATATCTCAAAATTTGCGAAAGTTAGAACGACAATACTTTTTTGGAAAAATTTGAACAACAAAACTTTTTTTGAAAAATTCAAAACTTTATACAAAATTAATCCCTTCACCGATCCTAAGCACGATACCAATCAACCTTTAACGATACTCTAGTCATATAAAAAAAATTATATATTTAAATATTAATATTATATTTAATAATAATTATATTTAATAATAATATAATATATAATATATTATATTTAATAATAATATTATATTTAAAAATATGTTTTTATCGACGTTTTAGAACATTCTGAGCACATTGACATCAAAAATTAAAAAGAAAAAATTTTCAAACAAAAGCAAAACTTTCTCCATAAGAAAAAAAATAAATAATAAATAAATAAACAAATAAATAAAAATAAAGATTTCGAAATTACAGGAGAAATGGCGGCTATTTGTACGGCAGTTGTATCTTATCGTGCGTATATTTCCGTTGTGGTTTTAGGTTCTCACCTTTCTCAGGCAGAATTTGAAATTATCAGGAGAATCGTGACGGGTGTTGGGTAGCTCGAGCGTTCCGAAACGGTGGAATCTGCGTAATCCCGATGGGAATGTAGCCGCATTATGCGTTATACGGGCGAATGAATTCTTCGGGCGAGCCAGCAAGCTGATTCGTGAATCCGATTTCAATGCTGTCTTACATTGCCTTGCGAAAGCCTTGTTGAGTTTCCTCGCAAAATGATAGATTATTCCGAAAAATAGGAAATTCTTATTACGGTAAATTTTAATGGACTAAAATGACGAAAGTTCGAATGACGCAAAGCATGAATGCATTGACATTTCGAAGCGCGTTTTAATATATTAATGGATATCTCTTTCTACTACAGGATGCGTCGGCAAATGTATCTGATTTTGTGTTTAATTTACAAATATTTATAGGAAATTGATTGAATTCTCTTGACGAAAAAAAAGGACCTAACCTAACCTAACCTAACCTAACCTAACCTAAGGATTTGCGAGTCAATTTTTTAAATGCTCATTAATTTCATTCGATAAAAAAATATATTAATTTATAATACATTAGAAAAAAATTTATTAATATAAGTTCTATATATATTTTCAAATTGATAATTGGTACTGTAATGCCTTGATAAAATATTTGATCAATGAATGCCAAGCATTAATGCGTTTGCGCTATTATCGGTGCCAGTTACAAAGTCAATTTCCCAAAATATCGGAAAATATCGATGAAAAAAATAGTAATCAAGCGGAACCATAATCACAGATTCTTGCCTGTGACGAGGAATCGAGTAAAATGGCAAATTCCGCGGTTGTTACATAACAAAATTAGTTATCGAAGTTGGATCAGCTGTATGCGCAATATTATATAAACAACGATCGTTCGTTCGTTTTCGCGACATCGAAACGTCAGCGTAATTTGTACGCAAATTTGCATTCCGCTGACTGATTTAAATCAATATATTCACAGCAGGATGTTCTATTGGCAGATTCATTTAATAAATAAAATTTATATTCGACAGTTATTGCACAAGCAAAAAAGTAAATTTCATTTTGTATATATATTTTATTTTTTTCCTCTCTATTTATATTTTTCCCATTTTTCCTTTTTTCAATTATTGCTTTTATATTTTATTGAATTTATTACTATAATTACAATTATTATTGCAGTCTCAATAAATTTATAAACAATTTATATATAATAATTTAGTTTGCTCATTTCTCAATTTTCAGTAATTATATATACATACAAAATATATATAAAATTATTCTAGACGAATATATGAGTAATAAGTAGTTATTTTGCCTAATATATATTTGACAAGCAGAGTGATGTATTTTTAAGGATGTATATTTCAAAATATTGACAAATGCGTGAAAATTTCACAGGCTATTCTATTATTTCTTCTGAATATTTATGCAAAATTTGAGCACAATTCTTTTAAGAGTTTGAAAATTATTTAAGTTTAAAGTTACTATTGATTTTTATGGAAAATTATGTATCGTAGCATTTTTATTGACAAATTTGACAAGGAAAAAACATTGCCAATAAAATAAAAATGTTTACGTATATTAAGAAAACTCTAATAAATATTTATGCAAAATTTAGATCTACTTACTCGTTTAAAAGTTACTAAAAATTGAGAAAAATATTATTTTTCTCTTTTTACAAAAATGTTTTATTTACCTTTTTTTTTTGTTTCTGGCAATTGATTTCGGGAGATATTCGCAATCAAAAGTTTTTGTCATAAATTAACAAAAATATTAATTACAACTATTTTTTTTATCAGGACATCAAAAACCATATTATTTTGTGATATTTTAATATTTCTTTTTATAATCCCGATTTATTTATTTGATCTTTCAAACAGTATAAACAATATTGACAACTTTTTGCTACTATTGTACAGTCAAAACATCTTTGACGGAACGATAATATTTCTCCTTAGCTTTGATAACTCAAATGTTTTATTTTTAGCGACGATATATACAATATAATGCGTATATGTACGATTGATCGAGAGACTTAACTGCGCTGTTCTAATTCGATGCGCCGGCGAAGAGCATCCGACCTTATCGCGCATTAAAGTAATTAAAGATTAATGCAATTAGCCATTGATAGCAGTCGAAGAGCGGCGCACCTTGCTACGTCATGGGAAACGTAAAAGTGGAGTGTTCGGTAAACAAACGATACTTTGCGCTCAATGGGGAGTTTTTAAGAGCGTGATAAAAATTACATCGAGCAAAAATGTAATCGCCGTGCACTTGCCTGTTATCGCGCAATTTTTTTGCATATATAATTTATATAAATAATTTTTATGCTACTTATAGGAGAATTATAAGAGCGCGAAGCAATATAAAATATAACGATCTGTCTTATAAAATTAATAATTAGAAAATTATATCCATTTAAATAAATACACACTGCTAGATATTAAAGTAATTATTCTTTTGTTATTTTATTTTCTCGTTTACAGAGTTTTAAGTGCCAAAGTATAAAAATTTTTCTCCGCTTAAAAATAAATTCTGTATCCCTTTTAAAGAAATATTATATAATTAAAAATTATATATATATAATATAATGACAAAGTATATTATATATAATAACAAGTATTTTAATAAAAAATTAAATACAATTTACATATAAAAATATATAAATTCTATAAATATAAAAAAAAAAATATATATATATATAAACTATAAATTCAGAAAAAATATAAAATTATAGTGTTCATAAAAATGTATAAATATGAAATAAATTCGCATTCTTTGCACTTTATATGAATCTTAAGAATATAATTGAAAAATATAAATTTTTTTCACATATATGATATCGTCTATGATTATTTCATATCATCATGTTTCGAGTTAAACATGAGGAACAAGGCGCACATTGCGAGGCATTTATTGACAGTTACATCTCGATCTATGGGCGGGAAGAGGAGCGAGGAGAGCACCGCGATTAAGGTCGCCGATATTTCGAAGAAATCGCAAGTCATTGCTTCGCCGTGACACTTCGGGGCCTGACATCCACCGATGGATGGCGAAGAGAGGGGAGGGGGGAAGGGGGGGGAAGGGGGAAGGGGGGAAGAAGGGGGAGCGACGATTAATGCCCGCGGGAATTATCCGTTTAGTTTGGAATAGGCACTCCGTAACGCTTATATACCGGGGGGGCCCCGTTCTAATTATTTTGCTCGCTCGCTCGCGACTAACGTGATAAAGCCGCTCGACACTCGGCTCGGTGGTGACGCTGCCTGCCTGCCTGCCTGCCAGTTTCCGATACTAATGTCGTGTTAATTTATAATCGTACCGTAAATTCCTGCCCAGTGTTCGCATCAACGACGCGTGACCTCTGCCCCACATTCGCCCTGAATATATTCGTGTTCCTCGAATGATATCGTAGGGTACGGATTTAATTTTGGAATCACCTATCAAGGCCTGTGTCGAGTCTTGCAGTTTTTCTTCTCTTTTTTTTCTCTTTTTTATCTCTCATAATATAATTATTGCAATATATGTGCCGAGTCTTTAATTATTCGACTGAGAAGGAGCACTCGTTTATTAACACACTATTTAATTAATAATTACAAATCCGGATTGTATATGAAAATTTTATTATCCACCCTCTGGTAACAGAGAAAATATTTTAATATTCAAGAAATGAGGAGAGAAAAAGAAAATGAAAGAGAGAGAGAGAGAGAGAGAGAAAGGTAACGATGGTAAGGCAAAGAAGTAATCACTGCGTAAAAGAAAAGTAATTATTATTACAAAAGAATACGAAGAACTTTAACGAGCAGTAGGTATTATGAATCGATCTGCGGCCCGAACGGATTACAGTGTGCAAATCTGTCGCAGTATATAATATTTTGGAGAATAATACCTCTGATGACAGAAGTACTATTGACGTTTAATATAACTTCTTGCGGGATAAGAATAGAATCTCATCAGGCGTAGCCAGATTGTGCCCTTCTCCATCTCTCTCCTACTCTAAGGTACAATAAAACTCTCCCTCTCTCTCTTTCTAAGCGCGTCTCTTCTATTTTCCATGCAATTTGCTGATAGTTTATCTAAAATTAAAGCGTCTCTCTCTCTCTCTCTCTCACTCTCTCTGCAGGGAAAAGTGGTCATTTGAGAGTAAGAATAGTGAAGCTGCGACAGAGAAGCATGTTTTGTGTTGGTTTATCGAATCAAGTAGAAAATGCAGCTGATTTTAGTCAATTATCGTCGCATTATCGTACAAGATATCGTACAAGAGAAGATGTCTCCCTTCGACTGTGATTTTTATAAAAAAAAAAAAATTGCTGCGCCGGATATTAAAGTCTTTGAGGGATATCGAGAGAAGCGGTGAAGACCTCCGCATAATTCATTTTTCAATTATCGATTTCCAAGCGAGATCGAGTGGCCTCTTATCTATGATATATTTATTCAAAAATCTTAAACGCGTCTCGAGTTTTCACGAGACAAGTATAATCTTCATTAATATTTTCAATCTTCATATTTATAATATTTGATATTTTCTATAATTTTTAATAATTTATTTTTTTAATATTTAATTATTCTTTTGTAATATTTGTATTTTTTATATCTCATATTTGTGTATGATTTAGATATTATTTAATGTAATAATTATTATTAAAAGTACGCAATTTTTATTTTAATATTTAAAATATCTCTCTCTCTCTTTCTCATTATTATAATACATTAAAATAATTCGCCTGTCTCTTTTTTTTTATATCATCTGTCTTTCGATGATAAAAGAAGAGAGGAATTAAGATTAATCTGACAGAACACGGCCTGGCGAATGTTTCAAAAAAACGGGAAGAAAATGTAATGGAGGATGAAACCGCGATTCTTTATTTGCCTGATGATTTTCACAATTATATTATCAGATCATTGCTCTGTGCTTGGTAATGCTACCCCGAACAGCACAGCTGACACAAATCACTCGGCATTAATAAGTAATCGCATTTAGCGGTGCGAAGAGCCCGCTGATCAGCGACGATGCGGGCGCTCGCGTTAATGAGGTGACACTTTTTGTCCGATTGTAGTTTTCCCTCAATTAGCGCTAATCGATCGATGGCGATGCAAAGTGCAATTTGCACGAGTTCAATTGTTCCCGACAAGGGTCGTTAAAAATTTAACCGCGTAATTTTTTTTTGTTTTGTTCTTATCAGAAAAAGTCTAGGACGTTATATAATTCTAATTAAACATGGAATAAATTACGATATATATTATTAATTTTACGATATATGCTATTGATCTTATTTATTATTAAATTACGATACGCATTATTAATTTTTGTTTTCCTAAAAATATATCTTAAATAATATTTTAGTATGGAAAATCGATACGTAAGATCGTATTAGCGATACCAAATCGAGTACGAAGAGGAAGACCTTTGGATCAGGAAGTAATTTGCTAGCGGCATTTCCGGGCCTCCCAGATGCGAAGGAAATGGATTAGCGCTGGAATGATGGAGTCTAGTAATTACGAAAGTGTATTTATTATTTCAATCGAGTTATTTGCGAGTTCACGTCTCATTACTGTGATGTATAATAACAATTAAAGCTGCGTGTTAAATGATCATTAGTCGCTACAATCGTCCTATGACGTGGAAAACTTATACGAAAATTCTTTCTTAAACGTTATAAGCAACACGAAATTATTAGTGCAAAATTATTGCAATTTAAAATAAATTAATTAAAATAAATTAATTAAAATAAATTAATTAAAATAAATTAATTAAAATAAATTAAATTATATAAATTAAAAAAAAAGTTATTTTCGGAAAGAAAAAGGTTATATAAAATTGCGGAAATAAAGTATTTGAAAGATATATTATTCCAAGACTGAGAAGAAGAGAGAGAGAGAGAGAGAGAGAGAGAGAGAGAGAGAGAATACTATCGAAATACTTGAACGTTTAAGAATGTGAAAAAAAAGGAAGAGGGAGATGGAGAGAGCTTTTAGCGGGCCACAATAAACTGTGGATTAAATTTTCCTGAAGGAGGAAAAAATGCAAATTGCTCGCAAAATATTCGTTGCCGCAAGTATATATCTTCCGGAACGACGAGCTCTATTTGTATATTTCCATGAAAATACACGCCGCATAAGTGAAAACTGAGCAACTACCTACGTCTTTGGCAAATTTCGTCATTTTGACGATGTTAATCCCCCTTTAATGTTATTGTTTACCCAAGGTTACCGTTGACAAATTTGACTTAATAAAAATTATAATTAAATTTAATTTCATTAAAAGATATGAAATGCAACATCGCATGTCCCAAATAATCCACACAAACTTTTGCGTTTAATTTAACATAATATGTTAAATGATAACGTTAATAATTCAAGAAAATGAATGCGAATTTCATAGTAATTTGAAATAAATTTTGTGTAAAATCAACATATTTTTAATGATAAAATTGACTTGGACAAATATTATTCACGGTCTGAAGTCACTCTTCTATTTGAAAATATAGTCAACATTTTTTTCTGACAAATTTTGACAGATAAATCGCGTCAGTAAAAATATGGAACATATCTATTGTGGAAAATTAAAAATATATGCACCGTTGTGTTTTTTTATACCTTTTCTCAGTTTAATAATTTAATTTCAATTAATAATAACAATACAATATTTAATTAACACACGACTGCATTAAATATTTTAATTGATATATTTTTTAATAAGAAAACATGAATTTTCCATGTAAATCATATCAAATATTAAATTAAAAGATTTTCCAAAAATTCTTTTTGTTTGCATTAGAACTATTCCAGTAACTTTTTAATAAGAGAACGCAAATTTTTTAACAGTCACGTAATGTTTCTTTTTCCTCCATCTTTCATGCAATTTCTATCAACTTTATATCTCAATTGTAAGGACAACGCACAAGTTTACGATCGGATCGTCGACACGGTAAACCCTCTTACCGATGCACCGTTTTACGGCGCCCTTATTTATGCGCTCATATATACGTGAGTCCGCTCGCAGAAATAAATCATCGCTTGCGCGGCATCTCGCATTCCTGCATCAAGGAATTTTGCGCGGCAGCAGAATAAGAGGCGGAAAACGGGCCGCCTATTAAGTCGCAATTAACCTTCCGACCGGCACACTTTAGCTCGCGGCACACTTTATCATGCTAATGTGTTGCTTTCCTTGACTTCGGCGAGCAAACATGCGCCGATTGAGAGATCGTCGTTGAGCCTTTGTTGCCGTTCCGCAATGAAAACCATGCAGCACTCGAGTTTTCAGTGCGACAATTTTTATTAATATTTTTTATCAATTTTCATCTTTTAATGTTTTATTGATATTATTTTATTAATTTTTATTTTCCAATATTTTCACAGTGTTTTTTATAAATATTTTTTTTTTGACAAAGGGAGAAACTTTATGCAAGGTGATTCTAAATAAGTGCAAAAAATTTTAAGAGATAATTCTTTGTTGAAAATTAATGGGGATCTTTTATATAAACATGTACTCCTACATTTTTCTCTAAGAAGTTACCCTCCTGTAAAAGGATAGATGAAAATTAAATTTTTCATTTTTTCTTCCCAAATTTTGGACAAGTTAGAAAAATGACATTTCGTGGACATTTTCCACTGGTCAGAAAGGATATTTATTAATATTTTTTTAATCTTCCCGAATTCTTGTAAGAGAATGAAACTAACAAGCCTTATTCAAGTTTTATTAAAACTTCTTAACGGACCGGAATGTGAGCATCAAAAAATATGCGTTAGAAAGCTCGATTTCTTTAGGAACCTTTTTATTTCTTTTATTTTTTTTTTTCGTAAAATCAGCTTTCAAGAAAAAAAATCACACACATTATTATGCACAGCACCGCGCTAAGTAGCATAAATTTCAATTAACAAAAACTTGAATTTTAGAATAAAAAACGCAAACAAAATTAAATTATAATAAATGTTAGAAAAAAAAAAGGAACAAAAACAACACAAAATTATAATAAAAAAAAAAAAAAAAAAGAAAAAAAAAAACAACTAATTTTCACTTCTTCTTTTGAGGGAAGAAATTTTTCATAAGGAAGAACTCTTTATAAAAAATTTCTTTCCCGAAAATAAGATAAATTTCAAATTCATGTATTCACAGTGGAATATTTCGTGTCACTTCCCCTCCCCTCCTTTCGATATACATTCCATAATGCAATGCTGATGCTCGCTTTCGATACATTATGCATGTTCTCTCGTCGCTCGCGACGAATAAACATATAACGTGTGCCATTAAAGTTTTCGATGGCTGATCGTTCGCGGGTAAGTATAATTTATCATCGCTCGTGTTAAGAGTACGTTCGCGGGGGTGGCGTTTAATGAAGAGAAAAAAATCTCGTTCACTTCGCGCGAGCACACGTCGCGAGCATCGGGGGGGGGGGGGGAGGGGGGGAGGTGGAACTTGCGTAAGCTCCAATATTTCAATACGTTATCTGCAAAAAGTCAGGCAAAAACCGACGCGATCGATAGCGCCGACCACTCTCGAGAGTTGTGTGTATATACAATGTGTATGTAAATGTATACGCACATGTGTGTATACGGTGGTGCGCAAATGTTTTTAGCGACCGTTTTCCTAGAGTCCTACGCCAATATCGCGCCGCGGCGCCTTTATTATCGGCGATCGAACTACGCATGCATTCGCGATCCTAATCCGATTTCGCGTGCCGCGTGATAAACCGTGGCCGTCTCGTCGCTCGCGCGAATCCCCCGCACGGCAGTTTTTCCGACAATTTTTCCGGACTCGCATAAGCCGCACGCGCGACACGGTGAAAATCAGCGTGGAAAATCGGGATATTCGCGACGGGAGCTCCCCGTGACTTCTGATGCACAAATACATGGAATATCTTAAATCTATCGTGTATCAGATCCCCTTTTACTTAAGGCTTTTTTTAGTGGATATTCAATAAAGGTCTTTCTAAAAATTTAGTAGTTTTTAGAAATTATTTAAATTTTTGTTTACTCATGGAAAAAGTTTTTCGTTTTCGTAACAATTTTTTTTTCCATTTTTTCAATATTTTTCGAATTTTCCAAATTGTCAAAAAAATCATATTTTAAAAAATATTCATGTATGTGCGCATGTGTGTGCACGTATGTATGGACGGAATGTCATTGTAGAATCTCTTATTTATGCAATTTTTGAGAATATCAGACTAATTTTATTTTTTCAATGAATAGAGTAGCATTAAAGAATGCTTGGTGTTGAATTTGGTGAAAAAATTCATTCTTCATAAAATTTTGAATTTTTTGAGAAACGTTTGTACACGCTTTAACTATTGCAAATTTTTAAATACCGAGTTGAATTTTTTTACATAAATAAAATAACATCAAACAATGATTGGTATTAAATTTTGTGAGAGTCGGTGGAAAGATTTATTTTTTATAAAATTTTTTGAAAAATGTCCGTCTAGCCTTCATAAATTTTTAACTATCGGGTTAAATTTTTTTAAATGAATAGCGCTTTATTAAAGGATAGTTGAAATTGAATTTAATGAGGTTCGGTGAAAGAATTCATTTTTTATAAAATATTAAACTTTTTGTTACGCTTCATAAAGCTTCCTCTATAAGGAAGCCAAAATTGAAAAATTCACTTGCTTTATGGAGCTTAAACTTTGTGAGCGAAATAAAATGATGAGGTAGCAAAATGTGCAAGTTTCTAATTTTGCACAGTTTTTAGAAATTATTTAGTATATATATTATACATTTTTATAGATTTTTTTATTCGATAGTTTGATGTTTCAAGAGTGAAATTTTTAAAGTTGTAAACAATTAAATAAATAAAAAAATTTTTACATTTATCATTGAAAATCTCTATTTTCAATAACCTGAAACTCAAAAATAATTTCTTACAATTTTTATTAAAAAAAATAAATAAAGGAAAAAGAAGATAAAAGACACAATTCGTTAGATTTCTCTCTCTCTCTCTCTCTCTCTCTCCTTTTCTCTTTGAAATATACGTTTTATATACTTCAGTTATAAATACTTTTAGTAAATATAAAAAGAACGTGAAAATAATAATATTGGAAGAAAATGTAAAAATATAATTTATTTCCATAGAAAAAAAAGATGAAATGAGATAGAAAGCTACAGAAAAAGCGCAGAAAAATATGGAAAATATCTTTGACGTATTCATTATATATTGGATAGAAATGAGACGAGTCAATTATAAATGCGTGAGAGATTAACGTGACATCCACGGAAAATGACAACTTTTTCACATATAATTTTCTTTCTCTTCTGGATCGTGCTTCGGTATCTTTTGACACTGACCGCGTTCGTAGCAGGAAAGAGAGGGAGGAGAACTCCTACAGTGATTTTCTCACAGAATTAGATGTGAAAGGAAAGTTTATCCCAGTTCCTTGCCCCAGGCATGCGAAATGAGTGGGAAAGAGACGGCGAGATAGATAGAAGATCAGACGCGAGGAAGAAGAAACGAAACTCGCATGTTTGCGGGACTATTGGCGGAACTTAAATCCGGCTTGTGTCTGGAACAATTTATGCAATTAAGTTCGAACATGCCGAAAGCATTTCCTATAATTGAGGATCCGAACCCGGAGAATACGGTAAACCCATTTTCTCGAAAAAATAAATTATTTATCGTTTTAATTCGTATTTATATCCCGTATTTATGTGCCAAATATGATTTACAGATCTTTATCACAATTTTAAATGTATTACCTCCATATTAAAAGCTTGATTATTTAATCTTTATTGAAACGAGACAGCGAGAGAAATAATTAATAATGTTTGCAAGCATTCCCAAAAATGTCGGCATTATTCTCATTATTTTCACTTATTAGAAATATAATATTAAAATAATGAAATAATAAAATATTAAATAAAATATTAAAATTATAAGATAATAAAATATTAAATAAAATATTAAAATAATAAAATATTAAACAAAATATTTTTGATAAAATAAAATACAAAAATATCATACACATCTTTTGCTTTCCTCGCAATATTCGAAAAATATGTTTCAATTCTACGACGAGACAAATGCAAGCGTACGATGTACTTCCATAAGACCGCGTCATGTATCCCGGTCTCGCGGTAAACGTAATTGTAGTTTACAACGTCGAGCTTAGCTCGGTAAAGGCGAGTTTGCGACCAGTTAATTACAGGCACGGGTCTCTTACTAATTAATCACTTCTGTGTAATTGTGCAATCGACCATTATATTGTAATATCCTAGCAATTAGGAGACGCTTTCGATATGCACGGGGCATAATTTCTCGTCTCCGCGTCACATGCCTATGGACGATAACGTCTTCGAATATCAATTACGTTGTAATGATATATTTGCCGCCATTCCGTATGTCAGCGAATTATTAATCCTGTCACATCGCTATCGGAAAAAAAAAAGTATGATATATCGCACGCTAATATATCACAATTATATATATATCGCCACATCGTCGCAAATAATTCATTCTATCGTTAAATCGCAAGTATTCGCTCGCGGCGGCGAATAAATCCTTATTCATCGTCCCCCCCCCCCTCCCCCTCATTCCTCCGGATATTTTCTCGTTTGCGTGCTCGAGAATGTATCACGCGTTCTTGCTTGAAATCGCATTTCTCTCACTTAAGTTGGCTTTAATAGCTGTACCGTCAAGAATACGGTATATGACCGGAAAAAAAGAATCCCGTAAATTTTCGATACGCGAGAGATCCGAGATACCTGCATGATTGGAAAAAAAAAAAATATATACGTTATCCTAAATAATGAAACATATGGCGCGGAAGATCTGGCTGGCTGATCTTCGAATAGGAGAGAGAGAGAGAGAAAAGATCTGATTGTTCTAATTGACTTCCTGATGATGTGAGTGCGTCGAGTCTAATAAAGCGTTCGATCAACCGCGCTTCCTTTAGTTAGATGATAGACGAAATGAGTAGCTAAGAATAAGTTGTGCTAACGATATAGCTGTCAGCCATGACGAAATCTAAACCGCTCGATACAATTCCTCGTTGTACTTGTAAACAAAGCACTTTCTAAAAAAAGATTATCGATTTTATTATTCATCCAAATTAAGGTAAAGGCACTTCTCACAGGAATAAAAGTTTCGCTTAGGGATGCATGTGTCATATGTCAAACATTGACGAAAGCATGAAAATTTTGTAGTTTATCCTTTATTTTTTTCTGAGTATCTGCGCGAAACCTAAGCACAACTCACATAACGGGAATTATTTAAATTCAAAGTTGGTATTGATTCTTATGGAAAATTGCGTATAGTAGAATTTATTGACAAAAAAAAAAAAAAAAAAAAAAAAAAAAAATTGTAACGAAATATATATTAGAAAACTCTAATAAGTATTTGCAAAACTTGATTTAGATCCATTTATTCGTTTAAAAATTATTTACGAAAAATATTATCTGTCTCTTTCTTTCTGCTAATTACTTGTTTTTTTTTTTTTCTTTTTTTTAGTTTCTTGCAGTTGATTTCAGGGATACTCACGATCAAAAGTTTTTGTTATTAGTTTTATAAATTAAGAGAAATATTAATTACAATTATTTTCTTTTACGAAAATATTATTTTGTGTATTATTTTAATCTTTTTTATAATCCGAATTTATTTATTTAATTTTTCAAACAATACAAATGTAAGAAATATATTTTTTTTTAATTTTGACAGTTTTTTTGCTACTATTGTACAGCCTAAACATCCTTAAAATATGATAATTATACTATATATATATATATATATATATATATATATATATATATACATATATGTATAAGTATGTATATGTAATCTTAAAATTTTGCATTTAAAAAATAATTTCTCTAATAATTTTTCAAATTTCTCTCTCATCGAAATGCTATCTGAGACTCTACAATAACAGATAACTATCATTTTTTCCTCTCTATTTTCATTAACAATTTTTTCACAAATGGAATTAAATAATAAAACGATAAAAAATTCAAATCTTTAAAACACTTTCTTTTAAGTGTTTATTTAAATATGACTTAAATGACTTGCATTACATTCTCAGTGATTCATATCGTTATCGGTAAAAAGTCGAAAGTTTAGATAAATTCCTGTTCTAACGAAACTTATTTTATACCTACTTTCCGCGCATGACATCTTTCATTTAAATCATTATATCAGAACAGAAAACTTATAAATACAAATCTTCCGCGGATACAGCCCAGCAATTCGCAATTCTTTCGACGTCACTTTCTTACTCGACAGTCTTTAGTCACGATTGGTCAAAATTACCTTGACTGATCTTTCGGGCCAACTGGGCCGTCAAAGAAAAAAAAAAAAAAAAAGAGAGAGAGAAAGAGGGAGAAAGAGAAACGTGACGTCAGTTGGCGGAAGTCAATTGGCGCATCGTGCAGACACGAGAGTTGATTCCACACGCGAGTATAGCCTTCCTCGCCTTCTCCTTCGCCACGATATTAAGTTTAGCTACTTCGGTCTGATGCGGGCAGTGTGTCAAGATCACTCGATCCGCTGTTGGTATCGATCTCTCTGTATCTTCCTGTTCCTCTCCTTTATTTTCTCGTTTTGCCGAGTGAAAGAGGGAAAGAGAGAGAGAGAGGGGCACCAAGTGTCGCTCGCAAAGTGCTGGCAGATTCGCGTGTAGGAGGAGCTGAATCCGAAAATCGAAGAGAGACGAGAGGGTTACTTCGAGTGTCGTTCGAGAGTTGCACGGTAGGCTGATATAGGCTGTTCCGCACCTGCTTTCATCTTTCAAAGCGACGGATCGATCCTTTGAAGGACGCTAGTTCGCGAACAGAGTGACGATAGGTGGTTGTTTGAGATTTTCAAAGAGTGCTGAACTGACTTTCTTCTTGGGGAACAAGATTCGCGAAAGTAGATGATTGTTATAGTGAATAAAAGAGGAATATACGTGTTAACTTTTCGCGCGGTACATTCTCAGAATGGCATTGTTTGATGTGTGCATGCTTGCTTAACTTTGAATGTATAAGATCCTTGGGATTCGTTCCACCATCTATTATTCGATCTATTTTGTGAAAAAAAAAAATCTGTCTTTTTTTTAAAAAAAAATAATTTATGTATATAAATTAAAATAAGATTGTTTTTGTAAAATATTAATTTTTATTACGAAAAATATTAATATCCTTTTTCTTCTTACTATATTATAATGTTATATCAAAGGACCTTTTTTTATATAAAAAAAAAAACACGAGATCTCATATATGTATATTAAAAGTTTTCCGAATCAGAATTTTGCTTCCTATTTCTTTGACTTCAATTTTCAATTTAATATCATAATAAAATAATTTTTAATATATTGTTAATTTTTTTTTAATATATTAATTTTAATATATTTAATATATTTAATATTTTTTTTTATCAAATATATTAATATAATATATTAATATATTTGAGAGTCAGATAAACTTCTTTCGATATTTATTGAGTTAAAATTTCGTTCTTATTTATATAAATCTTTTTTTTTAATCTCTTAATATTATTAAAAATATATAATATTTTATATAACATAATCTCTGTATTTTGATATCGCATTATAAACTCTTATGCAATTTTCGATTAATATATTCAAATATATATTATTGAATATTTTGTTTTCTCCATCGAGAAAACAAAATATTTGATTTAAAAAACTTAATATATTAATAATTATTTTAAAAGTAATTAAAAATATTGATACTTCATAATGTTATTTTCTTCCTCATCCTTCTCTTTTTCTGTCTTTCTTTGCGTGTGCGTTTTCTCAACTCTTGACGTTTTTAATTCCTTCGTTTAACGCTATGTTATCATGATTATTTTGTTTTTCTACAAAATATATAATTTTTCTACAATTTTTGCAAAAAATTTTTTATAATTTCTTAAAGTAAATGTATAATTTTCAATTTATTTATTTATATATTTGATTTATTAAAACCAGATAAAACGACTAAAGATTGCTAATATCTTTTTCATTCAAATATTAAAAACCTTAAAATTAAATAAGAAATCCATCGTGATAATTTTACACAGAATAAACGTAATTAAAAGTTGTTGACAATTTTTGTTGGGTCTGAACAGAATTTTGTACGATTTTATTAAAAAAGCTTTCAAGTAAAAAAATAACCATTCATTTCTTACTTGAAGGGCGAACTTAATTTCCCATATAAATTAAATTTATCGAAATTCTTCATTCAGAATTCATAAATGTTGGAAATATCAAAAATATGAGCGACATTTTGAGTTGGATGAAGGGATTAGGGGAGATTCTACTAACGCAAGCCAAGTAAGTCACAATGCTCGACCGAAGTGGAGTAACGAGGAAACCCTTCGTTTGATTGCAGGAGGATGCAGCCACGGATGACAGTGGCTCTGGTGGCCACGGTTTGGTTCACGGTGGCGGGTCTGGTAGGAGGAACGGTCGCCCTCCGTCTCTCCAACGATCAATACTTCCCCGCGTCCCCGCATCGCTACGCCGAGCTTCAACGAGACCAGACTCGAGACTGGAGGGTTCACGACAGACCGGCCGAGGATCAACCGCTCGACCTTTGGATCGGCTCGCGAAGGTCGATTCCCGCGGAGGGTATGTTAGAGTTTATAGCATTACGTCCCGCTGTGAGTGGAATAAAGCACTATATATCGCGTCCCGCTGTTAATTCAAGGAGCTTGTCGAATGCAAAATTGCCATTTTGAGGATGTTTCAGAAGGAGCTTATTATTAGGATAAATCTTTTTTTTTATATTTCTTCTTCGAAAAAATGTGTAAAAATGTTATTTTTAAACATTAATTTTATTTTATCAAAATAATCAATTTGCTTATGTTTTTTACTTCCTTATTTTTTAAAAATATTGAAGCATTAGTTTTCATTTTTATATAGTAATTTTATTTTATTAATATTTTGTTTCTTTATTCTTAAATATTTTCTCGAAAATAATATTTCTCTGCAATATATCACTCTCAATTAATATTGAAATATTGATTATTTAAATTATGAAATTTTGATAATTTATGAAATTGTCGTTTTGAGGATATTTTAAAAGGAGCTTATTATTAGAATATAAACCTTTTATCTCTTTTTCCTCTTCTGTATGATTAAATATGCAAAAAAAATGTGTAATAATGTTATTTTTAAACATTAATTTTATCAAAATAATCAATTTGCTTATGTTTTTTGCCTCGTTATTTTAAGGAAATATCGAAGCAAAAATTTTCATTTTTATATAGTAATTTAATTTTATTTCGTTTCTTGATCCTTAAATATTTTTCTTGAAAATAATATTTCTCTGCAATATATATTGTCACTCTCAATTAATATTTAAATTATGAAATATATATATTTTTATTAGCCTTTCAATAACGTAACTGGCGCATGTCAAATAGAGAAATATAAATATTTTGAATATACTTTGAATATTTTATTATTTATATTGAGTGTTGTACTTGGCACTTTCGTTCTACTTACTAGATAGATATATATAGTGCTCTACTTCAACTAGCTTTCGTTACGTCAGCGATTTAATTCTGTCGAGTCGTTTAATGGAGACAAAATATACGCGTCGCGTCGAAGCTCGATCTAACCGATAGAAGTCCGTTTGCCTCCTTTTTCCTGGCTTTCCTGGATTAATTAAGACTTTCTTAGTCATTATCTTCCTGCAATTTCAATAATGAACAAATACCGTTCACGATTATTAAAAGTTTTAACAAAGTTAAAAGCACAAATTTTTAACATGCCTTTAATCCAAAATATTTAATATTATTATTTAATATTTTTGTGATATGATGATGAAAACTCGATATGCATTTTTCTGCTTGCATTTTATAAGTCGGAAATATATGTCAAAAATATATTTTTATTAACGTATATTACATTAGTTAATTTTAGAGAGAAATATAATTTTTTTCAAAATAAAAAAATATTTAAAAAGGAGAGCAAGTAAAATATGCGATTAATTAAAAAATAAACATGATATATTTAAAAATAAGGAATAATTATTAAATTTTCCGTACGCGTTGCTAGTATGAAAAAGAGCATCATAAAGATTATTTAGGAGAATAATGGAAAATTTATATCTTTTGAGTAACACACATACACATATGTGCACACAATTTTACATTGTAACGGCACGCAAGAATTTCGGAGCCATAAATTGACGTCAGCATTACTCACGTCGCTATAGCATGCAACTACATTAGTTCTAACCAAGCATAAAATCGTTATTAAATATCTTTTGAAGAATCCCTCGTCCATATATTAAATCGAAATTATATCTTTATTGAAATTTTTTGAGTGTTCATAAAAATAGTTAATCTTTCCGAGTAATATCCTCATTTGTGTCATAAATTTTACAATGATTTAAATTTAAACTTTTTTTAATGTAATAATTTCATATTGCGGCAACCGAAAAATATAATTTAATTGAATAATATAATTGAGTAATAATAATAAATAATAATAATTTATGAATTTATTGAATTATATCCATTATATAAAAAAATCTCTTTGTGTAACGTTTATGGTGTTGATTGCTTAAGAGAATGCACGTATCAAAATTGGTTTAAAAAATTTCGTTCCGAAGATTTTTCATTTAAAGATGATCAACATTCTGGTCGACCTTCTGAAGTTGATGATGACAAAATGAAAGCCATAATTGAATCGAATCGTTATATAACTGTGCGAGAGATTGTAAAAAGATTAAATGTATCATACACAACAATTGATTAAAGTTCATTTTTTTTGTATAGAAAAAATTGAGTTTTATTTCACATTAAAAAACCGAAATTACTTTCTTGCCAACCCAATATTTTCGAGATATTTCATTCAAACAAAATTCTCACAATTATATTTTTTAGAATTAAAAGCTCTACGTCATAATGCCAAGTTTGCTAAGCAAGATTTTTCGCTTGAGAAGCCACTGAAGGACATTGTCTCGTCAAAGCGAGTCTACTCCCTTTCAAGCTGGCAGAGGCGGTTGCCAAATATCACTACTACCACGGAATTCGCGACCGACAAAGTCGATTACGGTTACGAGATGCCGGAGACGCTTTCGCGCGAAGCGATGGTACCTCGTTCAGACCCCTTGGACGACCCCTTTGTGGCCGATGACACGTTCCAGGATCAAGGCCCGGGCTCAATGGAAATATACAAGCTGGACCTGTCCAAAGAGAAGGCTCTGCTTACCGCAACCACGCCCCCCACCAATTTACCATCAAGAAACAAGAGCAAAGCTCCGAAGAAAATGATGGGTCACTTGAATTTAAAGACGGAAATCAAGTCGACAACAATAGATCCGAGGGTTCATCATAGGCAATCAAACTTTTTCGAAGATCAACGAACCGAGATATCTTTGGTCAACAGAGACGCCTTCGACGTTGGCGGTGTGCCGGAGCTACAGGTTGGATGCGAGGGTCTAGAAGCGTCGCCATCGTCCCACAAGGCGAAAAGATCGATAGATACGTCCGACAAGGAGGAGAAGGGGATGGTACCGGCGTCCGTACTACTAGATGTAATGCCAATATCCCTCGATCTCGACTACAATCTGTCATACGATGAAGAAAACTACGAAGAGATGGACGAGCTGTTCAAATTGAAGAAATTAGAGACCGTTACAAAGGGGAACAAGCCGAACAGGGGCGACATGGACGCTAGCCATCTGAATTCCGATCATCTGGACGAATCCAGACGACCGGAGAAGTTACCAATTCGAGGGGATTTGGGTAAATCCATTCCACAAAGTTTCCGCGAACTTGTAATCGATCGGGAAAAGTCACAAAAATTGACAGATCTCGAAATCAAGAGGGGAACTAAAGCGAAGCGAGCGCTGGTTTCATCGAACGATGCTATCAAGAATCAGGGGTTACTGTGGCTCGCTCAGGCCGAGAGATTTGAGGACGAGACGGGCAAGCGAAAACGTGCGAGGCGATCGGCCAATTGGGGCTTCGGCGAGAACGAAGGTGTCGTATCCAGCGACGAATTACAGACCGTGAATGAGCGTCGCAGGCAGCACGAGATGCGATACCATCAAGATGTATCCAAACGACGTGACCAGCATCGTGGAATAAATCCAGATGTCGATAGTATCAGACGGGAGTACGAGAAATTACTCGAACAGAAACGAAGGGAGGAGGAAGAGCGACTACGACGAATGCAACAGGGTGATCGAAATACGCTGAGCAGATGGGAGGAGGAAGAGAGAAGAAGGGACGAAATGCGAAAGACGCAATACCATAAGTATCGTAGCAGGATGGATCATACCTCGACACCTCGCATGGATGACGAGGAGACGCGACGACGACAGATGGAGGAGAGACAGAGACAGGAAATAGAGCGAAATCGAACGCAAGAGATGGCCAGACGAAAAGAGGAAGAGCGAAAGAGGCTTAGGGAAGAGGAGGAACAAAGACGACGATTGCAAGAAGAAGAAGAAACGAGGAAAAGACCGCATAATAACAAATGGAACGAGGAAAATGCGAGGAGATCGGAATTTGAAACACCTGTGAGCAACAAAAAGAGAAGACAAAGGCTTCACAATGAAGAGATAAGAAGGAGGGAGGAAGAACGACAAAGGCAGTTGCAGAAAGAAGAACAGTACAGATCGCAGCAAGAAGCGCGAAGAAGAAAGGAAGAAGAAGAAAGACGACGTCAAGAAGATCGCGCGAGGAATTTTTCCGAAGACGATAGAAGGCGACTGGAGGAACGTCGCAGAGAATGGTTGGAAAAGAAGAGACAGCGGGAAGAGAACGAGACAAGGCGACAGCAGCCACCTTCAAACTTGATGCGCATGGGACATCGTACCGGCCATCCGAATGATATTAGACAACGTGATCAAGATGAAGAAAGACGCATGCGGGAAGAGGAGAGACAACGGGAGCAGAAGCTGCGAGAATATATCGCGCGAAATCAACCTATCAACGTCACTCCTGCCGATCGCAAATCAGAAGAAAAGAGAGGGCGCTATAGACCCGAAGAAAGCAGAGATCCACGGATAAACGCGAGCAGGAACGACGAAGAATATCGCGCGAGAGAGCAACATAGGAGGCAGGAGGAAGAGAGAAAGTTGCAGGATTATATCAGGAGGAACCAGCCGGTGAGCGTGCCTTCGAGAAGCAATCAATCGAGCGTAACGGATCGTAACTGGTTCGAAGAGCGGAGGTTGATCGAGGAAGCTAGGCGTCGCGAACCCGACAGGTATCCCGATTTAGGAACAAAAAGGCACCATGGCCCGTCGGCTCCTACGTACAATATCGATCGGCATGAAGAAGTAAGACAGAGACAGCGGCAGGAAACGGAGAGAAAGTTGGAAGATAGACGACAGAGGTACGAGGCGGAAGAGTGGCGGAAGGATCCTATCGCCAGACGACAGCGAGAGGAGGAGGAGAGACGACTGCGAGAGGAAGCGAGAAGACGAGAAGAGGAGACGAGAAGACGAGAAGAGGAGGCGAGAAGACGAGAAGAGGAGACGAGAAAGGCGCAATCCAGAAGATACGAGGAGGATAGGAAGCGACTGGAGGCACTGAAGTTGCAGGCCGAAAGGAGGAGACAGGAGATGCTGAAAGAACGGTCCAGGAACGAAGCTGCTGGAAGAACTAGACAGCCGGAAGCCACGAGGCCGACCTACTATCAGGACCCTCGTCTTTTGGAGCACAGAAGACGGCAGGATAGTCAACCGATTCCGACCAATTTGGTACAAGAAGAGGCCAGGAGGGCGGCAGCGGAACGCGAGAAACAAAGGCTAATGGAGGTTGAAAGACGACGACAGGATGATAGCAGGTACGTAAGAATCCTTTCGGACACGATATTCTCTATAAAAACATTTCCACCTGGCCCTAGTGAACTTTATTTTTTTTTTGTTTTTTTTTTTTTTGCTGAAGAGTAATATTATCGCGATGGAATTGTGAGCATAAATCTTTGACACTTAAATTTAAAAAAAAAATTTTTTTTTAATTAAAGTATATAAATTAATAAATAGAATTTTAAAATACAAAATTCTTCAGATAAAAAATACAAATTAATTAACACGATTAAACTTCTTGTACATCTTTACGTGTTTTTTATTTGATTATATTAACATTTGTAATTACGTTTTGCTAGGTTAGGTTATATTTGTCTCAAAATAAAAAGACGATTAACTTTCAGTTAGTCGCAATATCCAATAGATACACATTATAATATAAAGACTGCTGCATAAATGTATAAAAACAAATTAAAATAAAAATTGTTTAAAAATAGAAATTTATTTTAAGCCATATTACTATAATTTTAGCTTTTTTTTATCCATCCTAATACTTTGAATAAAGAATATTACGTCTAAAGGAGAGTTAAAATCGCGTTTTCTTTGATCAAATTTAATACTTTAATAATCTTATTAAATTTAATAATTTTCTCTTGTGCGCAATCTAAAGTATTTCTCCAATCGCGTAAAATCTAAAATGGCAACAACGGCTTAATACATCCGAGCTTCAATTAATACCTCAAGTGTATGATCAGAGGGCGAGAGAATTTACTCATTCGGACCGCTCGATAAACGCGATCCTATTTCTACCTGCTGCAGAATGAGGGAGCACAGACCGAAGGAGACCGACCAGTGGAGACGGCAGGAACTAGTCAGACTCAACTCCCTACCGGTGAGCGCAAGGATAATTGTAGTCCCCCCCGGTTCCTCATCGCCCGTCTCGCCAGTGGTGATATCGAGGACCGGCTTCGACAACGAGATCGATTTCACGGTGAGTCCTTCCCATTTGTTCCTTCCAAAAGCACTTTACTTCGATCGCGCGAAACTCGATCCGACCGGCCCCGCCGGGAGCCGCTTTGTTTACCGGCAACGAATCCGATCTCGTGGTCACCACCGATTGTCTCGCGCTACCGAATCGAAGCGTGCTTCATTAAACTATAGAGCAAGTTGCGGTGGATTCCGTACCCCTTCGACAAGTCCTCCCTCATCGCGCTTTGTCCGGCTTAATTGACCGAGCGCTGAGCAACGTCGTTTCTCTCTTCGGCAATATTTTTTTCTCGGCAATATTCTCGCCGAAAATGATAATATAATTGAAAAAGAAGTGATATCACGTAATATGCGTTAAATAATAGTAGAGTAATTTGCGAATTGTTTCGTTCTTCATCCACATCTGTTGAAAGTTTTTTAAATATATATCTAGAGATTTTTACACGGGGTGAGTTTTTTTAATCTTAAGGCAAATATTTCGAAAACATACAATTTTACAAAAAAAAATTTCAAAGAAAAATTGTATGATCTAGAAAGGGACAATGGTGACCTTGCTTTGACCTTGCAACGTCTATTTTGTAAAATTGCATATTTTCGAAATTATTGCCTGTTAAGATTCAAAAGACTTATCCTGTATATTTATCAATTATATTTATTGAAATAAAATTAAAAGAATTTTAATTTAATAAACTGTTTTCAGGGAATTAATCCACATCGCGAGGGCATACAAGCGCCAAAGTTCCCTGTCCCTCCGACTTCGCGGCCGCCCCCAAAGACTCCCGGACCATGTGTCTGGGCAATTGTTCAATGTTGTTCGCCTAATAACAATCGTCTCGTAAAGTGTTTCGAATCGATGGGCTGCCCCGGGGTTAATTGGGATCCTGACCCGTGCAGGGGTGCCATCGCGAATGCCGCCAGAGCAGAAGTCATGAAGTTCTATGCCATTGCGTCAAATCAATAACTTATTGGTAACAAGATTTCGTCCTTGGAGAGAGAAATGCCAATTAGGTAGAGAAAAAGGGAGAAAATAGGGAGAAAAGCCTCTCTTCGAAATTAACACAAGATCGAATAGAAAGTTTCGAGTTACTGCGAATCAATTTGTGTGTGTGACTTCTATCTGCTTTGTACAAATATTTGTGTTACTGGATGTAAGAGCTGAGTAAGTAGACTTAGATGTTTGTGGAACGAAAAATCTTGATACTGTTACTCGTCGCGATAGTTTTTAGTAAGGATTAAACAAGATTAAGCTGAAAATTGCATAAAAGCGATAAATTCTCTTTTGTAATAGGAATAAATATTTCACATAAACAATTACAAGAGAAATACAATATATATATTACAATATTTTTACGACATAAAATTTTAATAAAAATATGAGAACTAAATTGAATTAAATTAATTTTAAATTGAATTAAATAAAACTTGTTAAAACGTATTAATGAAAATTTAAATTTCAACCAGTATCGATCTTTCATCATACACCCAGTAACACAATTATTTATAATTGTAAAAGAAAAATAAATATTCATAAAAGATATTTCGAAGAAAGTTAAAAACTTAAGGGCGAAGAAATCAACAAGTCAAATAAATCTCTTTATCTATCTTTGACATATTGAGTCATTAACATTAATATAACGAAGATTTTATGCAATAACACGTATTGTATATTACTGAGTAAAAACAGTTATTTTATTACAATAATTTTATTATTATTAAAAACTGTATTTTTTTATCCGCTTATTTGATTGATAGTGCACATTAGATAGACATTTATACATATCGTGTTTATATAGTCTTAGAGACATTTAAAAACGTTTCAATTTTTAAAATGTAACAAGCAGTATTTATCTTAAATAACACTAGAAACCGATAACATGTTAAATTAATAGTCAATTAGTCTGTAATATTGATCGATAGCCAACATCGTGCCTAGCAAAATTACGTACAGCTGTAAAAAAAAAATGAAAAAAAAGAAAGAAAACATGAGCATCTGGTTTGTAAACTTGTTTGCATGCGCGAACATAGCGTACGAAAGCAAGCGTGCGCTTAATTATTGTAAATTTTTTTTGTACGTAGCCGAGAGGCAAGAGCGTTATATTTTTGCAGCTTTTCCACATGTGATATAGAAGGTAGGCTCTAGTACGCTGTAATCAGACAAATATTTATGTAATGTATGCAGAGAGAAAGCAATAAAGTTATCTGGACCTGTATAATCCGCAATATCTGTCTGTTTTTTTTTTTTCCTCGCACGACGATCAAACTTCGTTACGGATGCAAAATTTAATCAACTCGCAGCGACATTGACATGTTTCCACGCCCTTTCGGATCGCATCGTAAAAAACATAAAATACAGAAAAATATTACGCGAGTGCGTAATATTTTTAATTCTTTCAAAATTCCTACCGTCTTCTATCCAATACTTAATGCTGTGACAAAGATTGCATAAAATATTGCGTAATATTGATATAAAATTAAAAAGTTAAATTTGACACCTTGAAATATTATATTTTGCAACGAGCATAATTTATTTTTTAGGTTAAATTAAATTTTTAAAAAT
Source organism: Cataglyphis albicans (assembly GCA_038406275.1). Lineage (NCBI taxonomy): Eukaryota > Metazoa > Arthropoda > Insecta > Hymenoptera > Formicidae > Cataglyphis > Cataglyphis albicans. The sequence goes on from JBCAUJ010000028.1 coordinate 1,219,395, forward strand.
TAATTGTTGGAAGAAACGAGATATTTCAAATTTTCATTTATTTAATTTAAAATAATTTAGTTTCTATTTTACCAAAAATTTTAATTTCAGCCTTAGAACTGATATTTTATATTTAAGTTTTATTATAATAAATTAAAATTATAATAAATTAAAATTTTTGTTACTAGCGAGATAGCGAGTAAATAAAAATTGGAAAATTTTAATTTAAAATGCATGACATTTAGAATACGAGAGGAAGAAAGAAAGAGGGAAAAAAAATTTTTAGCTAATTATGACAGATAATGTGCGATGACGAGCTCTTCCAGCCATGTTATAATTTATCTACATATTTTTGTATATCTTTCTTTTGATTTCCTTTGTTCTCGTTTTATCTACTGCGTCCGATAACGAAGCTATTCACCATTTAAGAGCCTGTGAAACGTTTCCCGCGTTCAATCAGTCGTATTGTGAATCTAAAGGTGCCACCTCGCATCGCGTCTCGACACGTGGTAAGGCAAGAGCAAATACTACGTACGTACGTAGTCGACTATTGACGCGAGCAACCACTTTGGATAATGCATTACGTGTCGCTCTAGTTGCAATCGTCAACGCATTCGGTACAGAATTACTTCGACGAAAATTGAAAACGTCACATGCGGATGTTTCTCAAACAATTTGATTACATAATCATTTTTGTTTATTAATATCGCCATTAATGATCAAAATCTGCATCAAATTATACGCTGCGATAATTTTCGTTAATTCGTATAGCAGTTATATCGTTCAATTGTGTATTTCTTTAAATAAAAATGCATACAAATATTAATTAAGTATTTTATTTCGTGCAGATAAAAATACTGTAATAGCTTGCATTTGAAAACTCGCGTTCCATCAATCGACGCGCGCACTTCTGTTAGCACTCGTTCGCGAATTATGCTAATCACGGGTGGCGCATCTAATCACTTAACAACGCGGTCAAGGTAAACGGGTATTGTCCCCGTGTTTAGTTTTTTTTTTTTTTTCATATATTTCACTTTCTTCATCGATATTCAAGCGATATAAACGATAGTTTAACATCGTATGACATATAATTCGCAAACGTCAGTACAATAATAAGTAATAGCAAATAAATGCAAAATCCACTCTTTCTTATAATCTAATATGTGTTGTGTGTTTATTGTATATCATATTATCAAAAATTTTTTTAAAAAAATAATTTTTAACAATTTAAAGTAGCCACTATTTTTTCTTAACAACAAATAATTTTCGTAGCAATCTTATCTTTTTATATCCCTCACCCGCGCAATATATGAATACTTTTAACTATCAATCGTATATGAAGTAATATAAATTAAAAATTTTTAATAATGAATACTTAATAAAAATATAGAAATAAAAAAACAGATACGAATCGTCATCATCGAATTAATAACTTAAGTAAATATTTTTACAATGGAATACATAAAAGTTAAATATACAATTATATTATTTATTATTATTTTATTGTATTATTATTTTATTTTACAGTTGTATTATTTAAATCAAATATATATTAAAAATATGAGATATCAAATCGAGCAAATAAAGCATTTCCGCGACAATAATATATCGCAAACTTGTTCTTTCATGTATAGCAGATCATCTTGCAAGACAGAGATAGAGAGACATATCTTCTGTCCGAAGTTTCTTCGCGCATAGACATAAATAACAGACTGTCGACAGCGTGTCGACGACAGGTGCACATCCAGCACTCTCAAAGATCATCCCCAAGGCTATTGTCTTCCCTATCTACATATCCATACTCGATACGCATCCAAGATGCACTTTCCCCCCTCCCCCCTCCCAAACTGCCCTATCCTTTGCGGAGCACAAGAGAACGCGCGAGATAATGCGATTCAAAAGACTATAATGCGGCGTTTCCATTAAAGACACATCGAATTTTCATCCGGAGAATTTACGATGTCCTTAATTCACAAAAGATCTCTTTTGATATTAATATGATGCCTTTGATGTCACATCACTGCATGAGATATAATTACGCGGTGTTTAATAACGATATCTTGTCGCATTAATTTTTGTAAAATAATGTCATATCGTGAATTGAAATTTTTTTTTTTTTTTTATATATATTTTGGTGGATATTTATATAGAGTAGTTTGTACTTTTTTTAAATTACAAGCCGTTTTCCCAGAGACTATCAAAAATAGCAACAAAATTTTCAAGGTTTGTTAGGAATTTTTATGAGCAACAAACTGCTGCTAAATTTTCAATTTTATTGAAACAAAATTGTTTTTCATTTTCTTATTTTTCTTTTTTTTTTTTTTAATTGATTTTTCTTAGACAATCATATTAAATATAAAATATTAAGTTCTTAATAAACTTAAATTAAGCGGAAAAGTTGATTATATAAAATAATATTATATTAAAATAACGCTGTGATTGAGAAACACTGGTTATTAATTGAGCAAAATTAATTAAGCAAAAAAAAAAAAAAAAAAAATTCAAACGGACACGACAGTATCTTTCCATTAAAGGCGTGGAAAAGCTCTGTATTTCCTTTCCTCTTGCATTACATTTCTCATTTTCTTGTCTCAACTTTGCCAACACGAGCGAGCGTGTAGCCTGTCGTCGCTCTGACGCATCCACGAGCAAATGGATAACTCGCGCAATGCCCTGCATTGGGGAGGTGTGCGCACCTAAAGTGACAAACGGTCCACCATAACACGTGCCACCTTTGTGTCGGTAGGTGGCTTTTGTTGAAACGCGCTCGTATTGTTCCGTTCCGAAAGAACCATCTAACGCGTCGAGTTTTGTACACAATTTTCTTCGCCGCGTTGTGTTCGCGATTGACATTTCGGATTGCGCATTGTCCTCAAAATTGATGCGAATTAAGCCGTTTCTTTAGTATCGTGAAAATTATTGAAGTCCCCTCTTCCCGTGTCTCTATATTAATTTAAAGACAAAAAAAACAATATTATTTAAATTATTTTCGCGATCAATTTCAATAAAATGTTCGATGCATGTGTTTAATATGATAGAATCTAATCTTTATATAATTATCTAGATAAATAAATATGTATATTAATATACATATACATACAGTTATAAATAAATAAATAAATATATATATATATATATATATATATATATCTTTTTTATATAAAATGCAAAAGACAATTTAATTTAATCTTAATTTATTTATCTAATTTGTAATTTGTTAATGAGGTATTAATCTGATTTCGATTAATATGTCATATCATTTATTCTGATAAATTATTATTGTACTCACGTGATGCATTATCAGAGACATGCATCATTTTTCTCAACCTTTTCATTTGTAAAATATGAACAAAATCGAATAGCGAGGATCGCCAGAAAGCGTTCCGGATTCTTTCATATGTAAAACTGGCGCTGGAATCCATGCATTATTGTTCGCGAATGTGAACATCTGCGGCAATTCACGCGAATCGAGGATTTCGATATATTTTATTGTTTCTGATTTGTTTTTGTACAACAAGGCAGTTTAAATTTTCACAGCACACAATATGTGTGTATATATATCTATTTTATTTTATTTTATTTTATTAATCCTTACTGAAATTTTGTAAAAAAAATTCCGTAAAAATTACCTGATCTTACAGATATTTTTGTTCAAAATTGCTGTTTAATGAAAATATTTTAAACATTTTTTTGGTGCAATTTCCTAAAAAAGTTTCTTTTTTTCATTATATGCGTTTTCTAATGCTTTTCATATAATAGAAAAACACAAAATCACTTAGATTCAAGTGCTAAATTTACAAATGTAATGGAAAAAAGATCTGAATACCTTTCGTTAAGATAAAACTTTTTGACTTGAACAATTCGTTTTTATCTTTTATCGCCAAAAATTAAAATAGAGAATATTTATTGTATATTCAATATTTTGTTAAAACATTATACAAATAAAAGCAGATATAAATTTTAAACACATAATTCACAATTTGGCAGATTGCAAACTTATTACGGAAAAAAATCCTTCATGACTCTCGACAAAATTCCATGATTTTTCCAGGTACAAAAAAACTTTCCTGAATAGACACTCTGATTATTAATCCTTCAAATGATCTAATCGTTGGATCTACATACTTTGAACATCATGATTTTTAACAACTTATACGCAAAATGGAGATAAAAACCGAAACAGCGGCGAAATGGAAACGCGAACTGAACTGCAATCTGGGGATGCAACAATGCCGGGAGTGTGTATGTGTGTGTGTGCGAAATCGAGAGGGCAAGCACTCTCAGGCGGTATCGAGGTATGTGCGCCTCTCCTACACGTAGCAAATACGCAACGAGCAAATAACAGGCAGGTAACAGTTGGACGAGACGGCGACCGCCGTCGGTCGTCGCCGTATCGCGGAGGAAGAGGAAAATAAGGGTGGAAGAGCAAATATACATAGCGTGCGGTGTCCCCGCACCCCTGTCCCTCCTGCGATTCAATTCCGTCTCTACACGCAGAGACATTCCTTGCTACTCCTTTCCCTCGAAATAAGGCGCGACCACCCGATATTCGCGTATCTCGAAATTCCGATCGTTCAACGTCACTCGACATTCAACCAGCTCGATCGACAGGCGAACGTTTCTCCGATCGTTTTGCGTGCGCGGCAGAAGGGTTTCCGGTCCGCGGGGTTCCTTCCTTTGATCGCGATCTTGAGTGCGAAGCGTGCACATCAGGAGCCGCCGCCGGAAATGAGCGACGAAGTTAAGGATTTTCAAGCGAAAAAGCGAGGAAAATTATTATTCTTAAGAGCGCACGGCGCGATCTAAAATCTCGCTTTAGCGAGAGAGAAAGAGAGAGATATGGATTCACGGCAAGAGTATGTTAAGTGCGGAAAAAGAGGGCAAATATATATTTTAATAATCCTCGACTGTTTTTTTTATATCTGAGAGATGTACATGGGAAATTATAATATTTTATAATTATATTTATTTATATTATTTATATTATTATATTATTTTTATATATTTATTTTCTAATAATTAGATTTATGATAGATAATCATCATCTTATTTTAAATTTCTGTTTCAAGATCGTCCGATTAGAAAAAGCTTGTAATTTTTTACAAACATAATTACAAAACTCGTAATGACGTGCGACACGCAAAGCTCAGAAGTAGAAATTAAGAATAAAAAAAAAAAAAAAAAAAAAATGAGTAAAGCTTTTAAATAGGAACACTAGAGCTTGTCTCGATCTTTTTAATAAAAACTCACAACAATGCAAACACTTTTCTGTTTATTTTTCCTCTTGTCTCGATCTTTTAAAAAAATGAAAGAAGAAAATATTGAAGAAAGTCACTCTAATCTCTTAAATGTCCTTCTGTGAGTTGGATATATTTTTACACTTCTTTTGATAAATACTTGTGCAACATTCTTGTTTGCTAATGACACATTAGGAGAAATATTTGATTTCTTCCTATACATTTCCTCTTTAATTATTTATTTACGCTTTTAGGTTCGTTTAATAATAAAATAAAACAGACTCACCACCATCACTGCGCTGCGCGATGCCCCTCTTGTCCCCTTTTCCCATATTTTCTTCTCCCGCTGCTCCCTTTAGGATGAGATGCTCGTTCCTTGGGTCCCACCTGGAACCCAATTGCAAAAATATTTCGTTATTTAACTCGTCCTTCGTCTACGTAAAATGAGTATGTGTGTACATCTCGCTATTTGTGGTGGTGACCCTATGGTCCTTTTTTTATCGTCCCATGTAAACACGGCTTCTATTTTCCTCACTGACGTACATATAAAGGCCGTCGCAAAAGTGAGATACCGATACTGCGCGATATGAAATTTTATATAATATATTATATATAATATAAAAATATGTTTAACAGAAAACAGAGATTACCAGTACTATTTTTAGTATATATTATATTTAATGTATATCACACATTAATATTTTCTTACCTTTTACGTAAAGACCGAAATTTTCTAAGGCGTAGATTTATAAGAAAGATTAATTTTATAATTTATTACATATATCAAATAATTATATATAATATATTCTCGTGACATTAAAAGTACTTATGATAAGCTGATCTTTGATAAAATTATTGTCATCTTTCATTTCAAATATACATGTTTATTTATTTTTCGGCATAATCTCGCAGCGCATGGAAACCCAATGTCGCATTTCATGGAATGAAGATTTATCGCGCGTCATTAAATGCGTCCTTATCAGTTTTTCCCAAGAATTTTATCGCCGCGGACAGAACTCAAAATATACGAACGATTATAGTTATCCTTCACCGCTATACCGTCGGCTTGATTTATCCCCCACGCAGCAACAACCATCGCTATAAAAAAAAAGAAAAAAGGATAAGCCTTTGAAGGATCAGGCTCTCTCGTAAAAATATGATACGAGCAACTATACGATTTAAAGCCCACGCAAACGTGATACCTACTCGCGAGCGAGATATTACACACGCCGGCGAGTAGAAGAGGAGTAAAAGAACAGGAAGAGAGGGTGCCTCGTTCGCATTTTTGTATTTCGCGAACCTTTGTGTCGTCATCTCCTCCTCTTCCAAGCCGTATCGGATTCACGCACGTATCGCTGCGAAGCGATGCACCAGCAGTGCATTGGCATGCACACTGTAACGGCATCAAGCCGTCGAAGCGATACGTTGATAACGATGTTTATATATTTGTTGAAAAGTTCATAACGTAATAATAATAATTGTAACGAGGCGAATTAAGAGGGTATTGTCATTTTTTATCATCCGAAATACACAGAGCCCTATCAGTCCGCCGAGATAAAATTATCGTGATTTTTTTTTTCTTCTTTTTTTTTTTTTTTTTAGTAATTAAAAACACTGGCGAACAGAGGTACGGAATATCTCTCTGTTCGGTAAGAAAATTCTCGCGTATCGCTAACGCATGCAACGTCGACCGTATCATGCTGGTCACGTGCTATCGTGCGAGGAGAACGACTCTGTTAATAAAACAAAACGGCGACGCGTGATTCCATTTTTCCTGCAACGCGAGCCATAACTCTGCGAATGCGAATGAAAGCAAGATGGAAAAGATCAGCGTTGAAACGTGAATTCTACTCGGTTTCTTATATTTCCCCTGCCTTTCAACCATAAATCATTTATATATGTACGAACTAAAATGATGGTCAAACATTTTGTGATCGCGCTTCCTTTATTATTCTTCAGTTACGTATATGGCACATGTAATATACAACAGAAATATTCTTTGTCTCCAAAAGTATATATATATATATAATTATTATTATATTCATTATTATTATTATTATTATTATCATGATTATATATGTATTATAAGAATACATTCTAAATGTATAATTTAACGTTAGATTTTTATTCTAATAAAATATTTAATATACAATATA